>ML677373.1:21211889-21356508 GCA_007922305.1 Dermatemys mawii
TGTGTGTGTGTGTGTGTGTGTGTGTGTGTGTGTGTGTGTGTGTGTGTCTTCTATCCATCTGAGACTTGATCATAATAAAGGATACAAAACTGTATGATAAAGATCCAAACTACAGTACTGTTAGCATAATATTTTGGTCAATTATTTTTAATAGTTTTAATAGTCTAAAAAGCATAGACTAAAAGAAATCCTTACCTTAAAAGCCCAGAACTCCTCCAGGTTCATTTTTTACTCCCTTAGCTTTTTCCAGAGTTTATATACATTATTTTATTTTCCATCTCCTGAAGTTGTTTTCTTTATATCCATGTGCATGCAGGAAGTTGCCATTAAAACAGCTATGTTGAACACCAGTGCCTGAAGAGCACTTTCTCCTTGTCCTCATTTTATGCGGTCACACCCAATTCATCTCTGCTCAGTCACACTTGGATACAAGTGTGAAGACACAGGTGGCTCAGATTAGAGCTTGAGACCCTGAGCCATAGGTAGGAAAACTATTTTAGACTCCATTTTTAATTAAATACCATATGAACAATAATAATTTGGAGATAGCAATTAACCAAACCCATTTATTTTTCATTAATCTGAGGAATGCTTGGAGTTTCCCTGCCATCAAAGCCTCATTTAGCTTATCTGAAATTTACTATATATTGCACTTTATATGTATATTCAGTTAAGCATGTGACATACATAAGGGTTACAAAGCTGAACTTTTATGCCTTAGGTGAATAAAGACAGCTGGGAATTGTATAGCATTTGGGGTTTCTTGTTCTAAAAGTTAAATAAACCAAGGGTGTACTGCACAAGTGATTTGCTTTGTACTCACCAGATCCTGCACTCCCAAAGATGGAATTATACCACCCCCTTCCCCATTCAAAATGTTACCTGCCTTTTCAGGCTAAATTCCAATGCCCCTACTTGCGTTCTGTAGCACTTCACTCCATAACTTGAGAAGTAATATGACTAAGGATATCACAGCCTAGTCCTAAATGTTACATAAGGGACTGAAATACGATAAGTGGCTCACAGGCTGACTCTGTGTTCCCACAAGTGTTTGGACTCTTACTGAAAAAATGCAGTGTCTGGGGTGCAAAACCAAATAGAGATATTTACCCAAAGCCTAATGGAGACTGTAACTACCCAGCTGTTCTATTAGATTCTGTCTTTTCATGACAGGTAGTGTTAAGGGTCCCAGATTGATATGGCAGAGGAACGAAGCCCATGTTTCCTTAAAGCTAATGACCAGCAACTTGACTTGGAAGTCTGGAGAGCTCTCAAAAGTTGACAGCAAAGGCACAAAAGGAAGAACAAACACTTGAGCATGATGTTTGATGGGAGTATTTTGGAAGATGAAACTTTGGACTCTGCTCTGTCAGTTGAGTGTACTTTTCAGTCTCCTGCTCCAAAAATGACAACAACAATCAGGTTTAGGGTGACCAGACAGCAAATGTGAAAAATTGGCACAGGGGGTGGGGGGTAATAGGAGCCTATATAAGAAAAAAGACCCCAAAATTGGGACTGTCCCTATAAAATCAGGACATCTGGTCACCCTAGTCAGCTTGGGTGCATTCTACAACCTATTTTCCTCAAATACTCCTTTAATCAAAAGCCTACTACCAGTGTTCACTCTCTGCAAATATTCTAGCAAAAGAGATTACCAGCATGCTGGTCAAGCAAAGCAGCACATTGAAAGCAAAATATTGCAGAATGTAATGGGGTCTTTGCAGGGCCCTCCTAGCTCCTGCCCCTGCTGGGCTGAGAAAGTCACACAGAGACCTTGATGCAGTGCTCACCTGGTGCTTTTATTTACAGTCTGTGTTCCCACCACCTCTCCACTACACACATAGGCCACCAACAAGAGGGAGAGGAGGCAAGCTATTTCTCTCTACTTCCCCTTACTGCCTTTCCTCTAGTGTAACTTCTCTCTTTCCAGCTCTTCCCTTTGGCTTCGTCCCCCTTGGGCTTTTATCCAGCCCCAGCCTGAAGAGACAACAGCAGCTGTTCCAACTTCCCCAGTCAGGGCCAGGTGATCTACCTAGCTCTAATTCACCCCCCTTAATTGGAGCTGGAATGACAGAGGGTTAGCTAAGCAGTTTTCTGCCTAGCACCCTGACACACACAATATTCTGAGAAAATGAATTTTGAATTCTCTTATTTGGATATTTGTTTTGGAAATCTGATAGTGCATGTTACACTCCTCGGATCAGGGATCAGGAACATTACCAAGCGACCTCTATGTCCAAAGAAAAGAATACACATGTTGAACATCTAATACTCATAGACTGATAGATTCTAAGGTCAGGAGGTACTGTTATGAGCATCTAGGCTGATTTCTTGCTTAGCACAGTCCAAAGAACCTCCTCTCGTATTTTTTGCATCAACTCTATAGCTACTGATTGAGCTGCAGTCATCCAGTCATCACTTGCAGTCATCCAGTCTTGACTAAATGACTGCAAGTGAAGAAATATCCACAGCATCCCTTGGGTTGTTGTTAATTACTCACTCTATTAAACACTGGCACATAGATTCTAGTCTGAATCACAGCTGCTGTAAGCAAATTATTATCCCGCTCTAGATGCAAATGCTGCTACTGTATGAGCCAGGTCAGAACAATTCCAATGGTGTTCTTGCCCCAAAGGCCTTTGCCCTAGAAAAAAGTTGAAGGACAAGGAGCAGTGAAGGTGGTTCCTCCAGACCTGCCTAGAGAGGCTGCATAGAAACAGCCAATCAGAGTCCAAATAAAAGGAGCAGCAGGGTCTAAGCAAGTCAGTTTGTAGGTGGGACCAGACAGGTGAGGGAGAGTGCTTTTCTCTGAGCAAAGGAACTGGGGCTGATTTACTAGCCTTGGGAATGGGAGGACCCAATAACCGTAGCCCTAAAGTAATGGGTAAAAGGGGCTGAATGGGAAAAAGCCCAGGGAATAGCATCAGCAAACTCAAAGCAGTGATATATGGCTGCTGTTTACGGAGTTCTTGGGTTGGGACTGGGTTCCTCCACTGGGAAAGTGACCTATGCCTCAAGAAGGAGACAAGGCTCCTTTGGAAGGGAAGGGTGGGATTTAAAGGGCCCAGAGACATGGCTGAAGACTCTGGTAATGTGTCACAGAGTCTCTGGGTGATGCTATGGAACTGCTCCATATGAAGGCAGTCAGGACTCTGGGGAAGCCTCCTCTCCCTGAGACTACTGTCTTCAGGGCAAGAAGCTTACATGGCTTCCACCGTGCTGGGTCCAACCGCAGAGCATTCAGCATCTCCTGCCCCACTGTGCACTTCCTGCAGCGAGTCTGCCCATGGCAGTCTCCTGGGGAAGCCACAGGGTCCTTCTCCACAACTCCTCAGTCAGACGTAACTCTCAGCCAGACAGTAAAACAGAAGGTTTATTAGGGATGACAGGAACACTGTCTAAAACAGAGCATGTAGGTACAGATAACAGGACCCCTCAGCCAGGTCAATCTTCGGGGGGAGGGCGGGGGGGACAGTGCGGCCAGACCACTACATCTGCACCTCACTCCATTTCACCAGCCAGCTCCAAATTGAACCTCTCCAGCCTCTCCTCCTTTTGGGCTTTGTCTCTCTCCCAGGCCAGGAGGCCACCTGATCCCTTTGTGCTCCAATAGAAGTTGGCACCTTGCAGGGGAGGGGCCCAGGCCATCACTTGCCAGGAGACAGGATGTCAGCCATTCTCTCACACTGGCCCTCTGCTCTGCAACAATCTCACACCCTTATCCCACCACCTAGAGACTTAAGAAATGCACAGGGGACACTGAGGCACTCACACAGTATCCAGAGAGAACATTAAGAACAGCCTCACTTCGTCACATGAGGGCAGGCAACTTTCTGGACTTGAGCTTCCCCGGAAGGGGTTCATTGACTGGGAGACTTGGCTATAAGGTGGGAAGCTTGCTGAGCACCTATGCTGGGAGGTGCTGGAGCTTCCAAAACCCTCTGCGTTCAATGAGAGTGAGCAGCAGTTGGCAACAGACAGGTCCAGGATGTGTGGTAGCTGACACTGTAGTGCTAACCCCAAGCATGCACAAATCATGAGATTTTAACAAAAAAACCCTTACATTTTGGATTCTGCAGCCTTATGGTTTCTGAACCTTTGGGGCATACTTAAGTCAAGGTTTCAACGTTTTCTTGAAAATGAAGGAGATTAGAAATTTACTTTACATGAACATCTCAGCTTTTTTTAATCACATGACTCCAGGAGTGGGGGCTTTTAGAAAAGCACCAAATATCATGAGACTCATGATTAAAAATCACAAAAGTTGGCAATACCACCATATGGATTATCCAGTTAAAATACAGGGCCCAGGAGAGCCTATCCCTGGAAAAAACACATATATAGTTCCTGAGCAGTGATAATAGCTAGAGCGGCTTTTCAGCTGGGATAATTAACCTTTAATCTCATTCATCATAAAACACCGGAGGCATGAAGATATCTGGGATAAATGCATACTTGTCCTACACTATTGTTCTTATCCTATCCTATCCATATCGCTCTTATGGGATAGTCTTGTAGAAGGGAAAAGAGATGACTCCAATAGGTTCTCATTTTCTATTCAATTCTATAGGGTTTTCCTGTAAGTGGAAGTGTAATCTATCAGAAAAAAAAATTTCATGTGCTCGATTTTCTCTCTAAATCAGCTTAATTTTTCTAGCCTTTTAAAATGGTTAAAGCAAAGGCCATTTGTAACCAAATATGGTTCTTCTGTGGCTCAGCAAAGGTGAGAAGGTATCATGGGCCCCTTTTGGAAAATGTTTTTTTTTCTCCCTTTCAGGTTAAAAGGATCTCAAGAGTAAATAAATTACATCTGAATGTAGTGGCCTTGCCTACTGACCCCCCCATGTGACTCCCAAAAGCCTGAGCCATCAGGAAAGTGTTTGCCAGCAGGTCTCTGAAAGACTGTTTGTTATTTTACACCAATTAATGCCATGTAAAAATAAACAAAAGCCTGATAAATCAGAGCAGTCCCAGACCCCTCTAACCTTCTAGTCCAGAGAGAACCAGTAGGCTGATTTAAAACCCCTTTGCAGCTTCCCCCAATCACAAGCTTTATCTGCACTAAGGGAATAATTATTAACCATTACTTTGTTATCCTCTGGCACTGATTTCTCGATGTGGATTTTATAGCTCTATTGTTTCCATAGGGCCTGATCCTGGTGTTTTTCATCAGCACTGAAATTCACTGAAGACAATTAACACACAAGATCCACAGCATTCCCCAGAGAAGGATTGACAGCCAAAACAGTTACTGGAGCAATAGGAGATAGCATAGTTACCTGCAACATTTAGTCTCTAAGGGATATGAGAGGCCACTTGGAGTTTAAGCAGGGGATAAAACATTAAATCTTCAGAAGCTGTTAACCATGCCACTTAGTAAGTGACTTCTGCACTAAAGCTGGTTATCCTTTATGCTGGATTCTACTCCTACATTTTGTCTATGGCTTGCCTCTTCCATAAAACTGTCTTCTTTATATTTATAGAGAGCTATATTAGGAAACTATTTATCATTCTCCAGCCACGCTGGCCAGGTTTTGTGAGGGGAGATTAGCAGGGTGAAGAACACAAAAGAATTTCTCCTAAATAAGTAGATATTCTTCTATGTATGCTAGACATTTGCTAAAGCATGCATTTAGAATTTAGTAATTTGAGGTCAGGATGTACATGGGGAAGGAGTTATAATCTTCCTGATCAATAAAATGTGACAGAATTACAAATGGAATGATTATTGCAAAAAGCATACCGGCACTCTCCTTCAATGTTAAAAAACATTTAGCTTCTGATTTATTCCATGTCATTGCTATGTGGTATAGGTAAATAATTCCTCTTGAAAGCCCCATGTTAATGCATTTGATCTTGCGTTGGAAATGAATATAAGCAAATAAGTAGAATCACTGGCTTTACTCCCTATATAACCTAAAATGCAATATCTCACTGAGGTTTTCATTTAAAGATCATCATACTACATTGATACTGTATATAAATCTCTGCATAATAGCTGGAATGGACACTTTGTTTGGAGATTGGGTGAGTGAGATATTGTGTAGTAATCCCTTGGCTGGATTGTCAGAAGGGTTGTATTTGACAGTTCTTGGTCCAAAGCACAGACCTGCACAATTTACGCTTAAAGACCAAGGGCAGAATTTTCACTTAGCTTAAAGTGACTAAGGAGCAAAAATCCCATTGAAAGGATCCTAAATCATGTACAAGATTTTGAAAATTTGGCCTTGAGTGTTAATATCAGGTGGGTATCTTCTATGGATCACAGAGAGAAACATATAACATACTTTGTCACTGTGTCACAGTGCCAAAGAGCATGTAGAGTACTTTGGGTTTTCTTTGGATGAAAAGTGCTGTATATTATTATTCACTTAATACAGTATATTATTCTCAGCTTCTTCAAAGAATATGGACCTAGTTCCTCTACCTCTTTTGCATGATAGGGACCATCATGCTTTATCATTTGAGTTTCAGCTTTTCATAAAATGGGGCTTACTTACATGTTTTGGCTCCCTGTCCATTTTTGTTTTTTATAGCAGCCCTTCCAGAATTTACTATTAGCATTTAAAGATTCCTCACACCCTATCTGCAGCAGATAGCTTGCCAATGTACTGTTCTGTAATAAGTTATGATACGTTATCTTAATGAGACAGCAAACCTGAAAAGAATCTTTAAAAGATTTTGCTTGCTTTAAAATTATAAACCCACACACGTGAATGTGTGTGATTATTTATATATATACACATATATATTGTTAGTTTAACTTCATAAATAGGCTTCAGGCATATTTCAGGTGATGAGTGGTGGTTGATTGCTTATTCATAACTATGCCAACCCAGAGTCTTTGGGTTCATTTGGGTTCATGTGTACAGAAATGAACCCAGTGGTTTGAAATCTCTTTGCAGAGCAGCATGTATTCAGGTATAAATATAACTTCTTGGTGTTATAAATAAAACCTAGGAGTGAGTGATGGAGTGAGGGATTTCCTGTCAAGAACGAAGGTATACTCAGAAGGCCAACTTTTCAAAGGGTCTTCATCTTGCTTTACAATTTTGACCCTTTAATTTTGTGCCTGCCTTCAGCTGGGGGGCTTACATTAGAATTCAGGTGTCTAGTGACCTGACTGAAAGGCACAAAATTAGAGGCTGTATGGTCACATCCTGAGGACTGGCTGAAAGATGTGTGGCACAGGTTGATGCATGTGCAGATTTGAAATTTGCCTTTGCATCTCTCCAAGCATTGGGTTCCCATATTCAGCATGGTCCTGGTGTGAGTTAGACCAGGAGTTCTCAACCTTTTTCTTTCTGAACCCCACCCCCAACATGCTATAAAAACCTCCATGGCCCACCTGCGCCACCATAACTGTTTTTCTCCATATCCAATAAAGATTAAAAGCCAGGGCTGGTGTTAAGGGGGAGCAAGCCGGGCAATTATCTGTGGCCCCACCCTGTAAAGCTGAATTGCTTGGGCTTTGGCTTCAGCCCCATGTTGCTTGGGCTTCAGCTTTCTATGCTGAGCCCCAGGGAGTCTAACACTGGCCTTGCTCTCTGATTTATTTTGGAGGACCCTCGGAAACCTGCTTGCGCCTCCTCCCCGCCAGGAGAACTGCTGAGTTAGAGCAGCATCGGGGTGCTCAAATTTATGGCCCCCGCTCTAACCTACAAGGGTACCTCTGCAGACTCAAGTTCACCTGCTGGCACTAAACCTAGCTATGTAGCCATTCCCACGCAGGGCTGGAGCTGGAGCTCTGAAACATGATGAGAGGAATGATTTTTTAGTGGTGTAGCCTGATCCCAAAGACCCAGGCTCTGAAACTCACTCTCAGTTTCTCCACTGTTTTTTGAGACTGGAGACATATCCCAAGGGGCCAAAATAGTAGAGGGGGATTGTCACAATATGGTATGTATCTCATAGACTACAATCGGTTGTCACTCTCTCCTCGCCACGTGGCACAGCAGCCCCTCTTCTACACCAAAAAACTCTCCTTCCACTAACATGATCCTAGGTGAGCCTGGTCAGATTCCATCACAGATGAAAAGTGACGTAGCTGCTCTGTACCTGAGAATTTGGTTGAAGTGACCCCGCCCCCAAAGAATAAAAAAATATGGTGGGGGCATAGGGTGGGATAGAGTGTCTCTTAAGAAATCTTTTTAATCTGGGTCCATGAACACTAGTATGCATAAATTGGTAATCACATGGCATCAGGGCAGTGGTTAAGATTGCTTGAGTGTCCTAATTGTGTATTTCTATATCTTGATTGTTTTTATAGAGATTAACCTGAAGTCTGAACTTCCGGAGCATATCATGTTTTTTTACCATTCAGTTCCTGATCTGTACTCTCAACCTTAACTTCATCTTTGCATAGTTTTCTGTCTGGGGAGATGATATATGCCTGATTTCCAAAGGTGCTGATCACGTGGTGTTCTACGTGCTCAGCCTACCTGAAAAACCCGGCACCCTCACCGACGCACGAAGAAACAGGTGCTAGATAAGATAACACTAAACCTTTGGAGATGCAGGACAGTTTGAGCTGTGATTTCATTTTATGAACCATCATTTCCACTGCCCTCCATCCCTTCTGCCCCCAAACCAGATGAAATATTTATTGGGTTACGAGTGTAAGGGCTCAGTGTTTTATATATAAAGAAACAGGGTAGTTCTGGCTCTGACCAACAAATTCTAAGACTTCTTTGTGGCTACTAAGCATTGGAAGAAAAACCACAAATTACCATTGGAGTGGGGCTAGGCTTTGGGTTCTGGCTCCAGTGCCCCCCTCCCTCCCCCACACCCTCCAAAAATTTTCAAATGCACTGCATCTGTGTAAATAAACAGACCGTAGGTAATATTTAGCGTGAATACACTTCATACAAAATCAGCAGCCTGGAGGAGGTGTGGAAAAAGGCTTGTAATTACCTAAAAAAATCAAGCCATTAGTGTAATTAAGATGTTTCTTTAACACATAGCTCAGGAACCTCTTGTCCACCTTCCCTTGTCACCATCCACCTTCAGTAAATCAATTTCTTTATTTCTGTTCTGTTCTGTAACCACAGACAATTATATTTTTGGTTGGCATACCCAATCTTAGTGTAATCCACTGGTGACTGTGTATGACAGGCCTCTCTCTGTTGCCAATCTGCACTAGACAAAAGTCTGTAACCCCAGATGGACATGCTTGGCTCTTTAACTCAAGCTGTAGAAAACTCATGACTTTTAGCTTTGGAGGTACCTGGTGCAATCAGTGTGTTGGCCAACCTACTGGCCATCACATTAGAGCCAGTAGGCTTAGCACTTTCAGCCATATCCACCAAGATTCTTATCATCAGTTCATCTGAATGGCTTGCACTTATTTACAGATTTGATCCTCACAACATGCCTGAGAAGTACGGAAGTATTATTCCCGTTTGCCAGAGAGGCCTACCCTGGGCCTCAAAGTCACACAGGAAGCCTACAGCTGACTCAAGTATTGAAATTCAGTATTCTGAATCCCACTCTCCAGTGCTATCCTGAGACTATCCTTCCATGGCTTGTATTTTACTACTTGCTGTCCTCCTTAATAGTCTTTATTTATGTTTTATTTTCAGCACCATGGTGCATGAGAAAAGCATTTGACTACATTTGCAATGCACAGAGTTAAAGGTACAGTTAGTTAATAACATGCTAACAACAGACTCAAGATAAGACACAAAACACATTAAAGTTGCAGGTTTTGGTTTACCTGCCATTTAGATTTGCTCACAGTTTTAGCAGTAGGGTTGGTTCAAGAACTGAACTGGCTTTAGACATCCAGAAAATACTCAAGGAATGGAGTGTATGTCTACACGGTATTTTGGAGTAAGCCTCCCAGACAGTGTTGAGAGACTTCGGGTAATGAGGGGCAAGGGTGATAGCACTCCAAAGAACAGTCTATGTACAGATATTTTTTGCATTACAGCTCAGGTTTGAGCTCAGACTCTGAAGCCTAGGAGGAGGGTTGGCAAGACTCAATGTCTGCCTTAGTTTCCCATCTGTAAAATGAGGATGACAACGCACGCTTTCTCTCATCCTTTGTCTTCTCTGTCTGTGTAGGGCTCTTTTGTGATATTTACTCATGCTACATAGTACTTTACCTTGAATTCAGGGGGACTATTCAACGTTAAAAATACTACTCGATATGACTAGGGATATCACTGTGTGGTCCCATCTTTGACTTTGGGTATATATTGTGTCTAGTACAATGGAAGATTTGTTTCCACTGGGCCCCACTGCACTATGTTAATACAAATTACTAATATTATAATAATCTATAGCACAGGGTGAAGTTGTGGAGCAAAGCATGTCCGGTGGGGTTAGGTAAAGCAAAGTAAAAGCTATAGAAAAGGTTTGAGAAGAACCTTCAGGTAAATTCTCTCCTCTCCCCTTCTACTCCTTCTTCCCTACTGTGCACAATTTTGAAACAGCAAAAAGCGTTTTTTTAAAAAAGCTGATGCTCTAGCATTTGTTTGACTTTTGCTTAGGAAAAGACTTTTTGTGCTCATGATGGCTTTGCTAACCCATTTCACTCCTGTATAGTCCTTCTCCAATTTGTACTTCAGGGCCTCTAGTACTGTGTACTACAAAGTGCACCTTTCGGATGATTAGTTGTTAGAGCTTCTCAGAAAATAAAAAACAGTCTCCATGAAAAAAGTTTTCATTGCGCTCACTCTGAAGTATTCATACTGGGCCCATTTTTCACTCTTTTGCCATTTTTTCCCCACAACTTGAAAAACTATTGAAAGCAGCTATTTCAATAACATTTCCCATACAATTACGAACCTGGTTTTGGAAATGAAAACCTTCGATTACTATTTTGATCATTTTTTATAACATTTTTGACAAACGTTCTTAAATTAATTTTTTTAAAAAGCATTCAGCAAAGTGGACAATTGCCATTTTGGGGAAGAAGTCCACATTTAAATGAAAACATCTTTTTTTTTGCTTCAAAAATGTCCACCAGCTCTATTAATTATAGCATTTTCTTCCTGAGCCACAATAAGTCAATCATGAAAAACAGACAAAAAACAAACCTTAGAATCACTAGGGCTCTGGATCACTTTTAAATTACATTGGAGAGATTCCAGTGCTTCCATTTTACCACACGTTTTTAATGGGCTCTCTGTTTGCATTTATGTTTTTCTGATCTTTCAGGCTGTAGCTTGGCTGTTTCTGGCACAGCCCCTTTAGTATCATTTTAGTAGTTACCAAGTCACTTTTGAAAGAAAGAAACTTTTTTTTTTTTCACGTGTGTGAAGGGAACTCCCTGATATGAATAAACCCAAAGGAAAAAATTTGGAACTTGTATGTTCCAGAGACTATGGGCAACTCCCTCATTGGATTAGGTGTTGTACAAACACTTCTTGGAAAGACAGCTCCTGCCTCCAGGTTAATTAAATGGCAAATAAATAAATAAATAATCAGCAAAATCGACCTAGACACGGATACGGCCACCACTTTACAAAGTTCTTTCAGCTGCTGCAGATACTTGCAGAGCTGTAGAAAGAGAGGCATACGGCAGTTTTAGAAGCATTCTCCTTCCCGTGTGAGTGAGTTAGGGCTGCAGAATCAGTCTCCTAGAGTATCAAAACTGTAACAAGGAACAGGCAGGGAGTAATACAGTGGGAAATCTGGGCCCCAATGAAGTTAAAGACAGAAATCCCATTGAGTTCAACGAGGCCATGTTTTACCCTCTGTATTTCCTTTGAGCTGTGTTCATTTATTTTGGAAGCTTTAAGGACAGTTCTATATCTCTCTGTCCACCTGTTTTGTGCAAAGTAGCTGGAAAGTTGCCCTAAGGGAACAACATAGGGCATACCTGTGTGACAAAAAAGCCATCCTGGCCAGCTTCATGCCATCCACTCGCTGCAGCATCAAGTGATGTTCTGGAGTATGGCTAGGTCACAATGTGCCCTGTTATCCTCAAACATCCCTGTATTCGCACTGTTTTATTAAGAGTAGTTCAATGACCGCATTCTTTCGTGAAATTATGATCAAATTTTCAAACGCATGTGCCTACAACCAATCATCTAAGTACCAGTTTTAAATGCTAATTCAGGCATCTAGGCAGATCAGCATGTAGCTTTTTGAATACAAATTTAGGTATCCAAGTTTGAAAAATTGGATTTATAGTCCCCATGACTTTGCCCACTACAGTTTTAAATTTTCTGAGCAATGCTGCTTCTTTCACTTGCTCATGACATTATTACAGACCAGTCTGTCAACAAATTTCTTATGACATTAGCCACACAATACAGCAGCACTGATATTTTGTCTGAATTCTTTTCAATATTTTCTTCTTTATTGGTTCCCACTATCACCTTTCTTGTATACCACATCACCCTCAGTAGTGCTTCAGGATGAAAAAAAATCTCCTTCTAAAAATAGTGAAGGCAGAGCAGCACAAACAGGTAGATATTGTGAATCTCCAGTGCATATTAGATGGCACATAGATGGCACATAAGTGTGAAATTCCAGAGGTTCATGGGTTATTTGCTCACCCTCTCCCTTTAGCTCCCATGTCAGAGATGAGTTCTGTGTTATATTAACAACAAAAAAAGATCTTCTCAAACAGACAAAAAAATATATTTCTGTGTACAGTGCAGTGAATCAGACCCTTTACAATGATGTCTTCGCCATTTCGCTGGATACACTCAGTGGTATTTGCAAGCGAAATGAGCACTTTGTCCTGCAAAGCGTACTCTGATCAAGTGGTGGCAGTAGGTCACTTTGCTAGAATAATTCTTTCATGTATTTATATGCCCCACCCTCATGTAAATAGACTTGGGATTTAGAAGGTGTGAGCTGGCATGGCAATGGTGTCTGCAAAATGTAAGCTGCAGTAGTCGTTTTTCCAAAGCCTTGACAGTAAGCAGAAGTAAATAAGAGACTGGGATCTCATTCAGTGTCTATCAGAGAAGGGGTGTGTGGGTGTGTGTATGTTGAGAAGAGAGTAGTGCAGGATTTTAACCTATCTTTCCCTGTGTTATTGTTGTTTTTAATGGGTTGGGCAGTTCGATGCATTAAGTCCCAAAAGCTGTCTGTGATTTAGCAAAGTATTTGCTAACTTTAAAATTCCTCATTCACAATGCCTCAAATTTCCTTGGAGACGGGTCTGAGCTGTGCATTTCAGAACTGGGTTTGGATCAACATCCTGTCTAGCTGGCTCTCATCACTGTAATATTTCAACATTTCAGTTTTCCAAAGTTCTGAGTGATTTGGGGTAACATTTTCAAAGCACCTAAATGACTTAGGGGCCTATGTCACATTGACTTTCAGTGAGACTTAGGCTTGTAACTGCATTTCACTGATGAACAAGAATATCCAGTGTTATAACAGCAAATGCTTTAAAATACACAAGAGGTTATATAAACCCTCATGCTTCAGGGCTTAAGCCAACCTCTAACTATTAGGGTATCCCTTAGGTGCCTACAGAAGGGTCTCTTGCACCTTCCTCTGAAGCAGCTAGTACTGATCAGTGTCAGAATCAGAATTCTGGACTAGAAGGACATTGGGTGTAATCCAGTTGAGCAATTCTTATGTTCCTAACATCATGGAGAGTAGTGACATCAGTGTGCTGCTGATATTCAGATCTACACCTTCATTATACCCTGATGCTGATCTGTAGCTGGTAAACTGAGAAAAGAAGTAAGGATTGAAAGAGTGTATAGACTATTTCTTTAGTCGACTGAACAAAGTGAAATGTGACAGACCCCTTTATTGCTCGTCCAACTATGTGGCTTCTTCCCAGTAACAATGGACACCGTTTCTTCTTTCAGGAACAGAAGATTTGGCTGCTAGCTTACCCCCAGGAAATATCCAGTACAATGTGTCTGCCATTATAATGCCACAACCTGCCATAAACTCTTAAGTCTGCTGGGAACAAGCTGTATGAAAACTTCAGATAATGATAAGGAAACCGCCCTCCTTTCTTTCTTGGTAATCAGACCTACTTGGGTTACACTGCTCCTTTTCTTGGCACACATTGGACCATATGAATTATTATACTGCTGTCTGGCACTAAGAGATTAATTATTAATTTCTATGGCTTCTACATCAAGTGATTTTGCTGATACAGTGTTTAGCGGCTCACCCTGTTGCATTTCCTTTTCTAATTGGAGTCTTTTGTGATGACACACTGACCCAGCTCCAGGAATGCTGTGTGAAGTGTTCTCAGCCTTTATTTATGCCCTGAGCCTAGTTCAAAATCTGTTGCTGACTCCTGCAAAGAGAGGATTAAGAATTCTCAGATTACTAATTTCAGGACCTGATTCAGTATCCAAGTAATGGGAGCCTTTCCATTAACTTCAATAGGCTTTGGATCAGGCTCTTAGATGAGAAGGATTTAAGGCCCTAGATTAGAACTCAGAAGATTTGGGTTCTATTCCCACCTTTGCCACAAACTTTCTGCATGACCTTGGGTAACTCACTTAATCTCTCTGTGACTCAGTTCACCACCTGTAAAATAGAGACTGGCTTTACTTTCATGGTCCTGTATATTTACGTGGTTAGATCTTGTAACCAAAGACACCGTCCAGCTCAAGTATAACTGGATCTTCAATCATACTTCCTGATCTAGGACACTGCCACCTAAATAACCGATCACCATTAATGGGATGTTTTGTTTTTCCCTTTCACAACTACACATGACAGTTTTGGTAACCTGGCAACACCACTATTTTTATTTGGGAAAAAAGACTAAGTGTCCAGGGAGATGAAGCATCCCAAAATTCTTGCTGCCAGGAAAAGCCCTTCCATGGCCTCACCCTCTCCGACCCCACCTCAGTCAAGTGGGCACAGGCGCTCCCCTCAACAGTGGACTTGCTCCAGCCTTCTGATGTGTAAGCTCCCTTCAGCTGGGCCAGTGCCCAACTAGCTTTTCTTGGGTTGTCAGCTGCCAGGTCCAACCTGGTTCATAGACCACACTCCACCAGGCCAGTTAAGTCCTGTGCTGCCAGCTCCCAGCTGGGTTGCCATTTGGGTCTTAGATGTTTGGTTAGAGCCTCTCTCAGAGCCAAGGCAAGACTCCAGGAGGAAACCCTTCTCTGTCCATCATGGGCCTGACTACACAATCTGGGACCATGGCCTTCAATGTGAGGGTGGCCATATTCCATATTGAATATCCCCTGCCCATGAGCAGTCCCATTAGCACCCTTTCTGCAGTTATGCAGCCCATTTAAAACAGTCCAGGGGTGTCGAACATGGGTAAACTCTGGTTGGTACAGTCTGGGGCACTTGATGGAACTTCTCCGAGATATTTGCAAATTGTACTTGACAGCAGGTAGGAAGTTCCTTGGTTTTCTCTTTGAAACCATAGGGGAAGACAGGGAGAATATAAAAGACAAGAATGAAGAGATTCCTTGAGATAACATGCCATCCATATTGATTAGTGCATATCGCTGTATTTCTACAATTAGAAATACTAGGTAGTTTGGGAATAATCCATCAATAGGCATTTTTTTTTTTTGCATGCGCTGTTCTAGTCTTCTCTGCTCTATCCAGGTCAAATATTTTCAAATACTAAATAGATTTGCATTTAATAGGACCATCTCATGAAGCTGAGATATGTCTCCTTGATTCACTGCATTTAATATTTAACAAATACAAATGAAATAGGACAAGGGCTGCTTGAAGAGTAAGTTATTTTGGGGTTTGGCAGAGCAATTAGTGTCAGCCTCTGAGCAGCCCTTCAATGTGCATGCTCAGCTAAATTTCCTTAACATAAAAAAAATATTTTAAAGTCCAGCTGAGTCGCCCACCTTCCTTTCAACCTCTCATTCTATGGGATTGTTTTCAACTAAAATACTATGTGGGAGTATATCATCTAGTGACTTGTCAAAGCTAATGTGGATATAATAATAATTATTATTGTTATTTTGCATGCATCTGCATTATCCTGAAGAAAAGGGGTTTTTTGGGAGAACGGGGCATGGGGGAAGAGTGTCTTGGATTCCACATGTAACCCCTTCCCTTGTTGTACAAAGCCAGAAGAGGTCTGTTTTCATGAAGAGACTTTCAAAAGTGGCTAGTAATTTACCATGTCTTAATTTTTGATTGCCTTAAAGGGACCTGACTTTCGGAGAGGGGGTTGCTTTACTCTTTCTGAAAATCCCTTTAAGGTATCTGAAGTTGAGGGCCCCAAAACTAAGGCCCCCAGAATTGCTAATTACTTTTGAAAATCTCGGCCCTTCTGCTCTCTTCCATGCACTGAGGGGATGGGGAAGATGGGGGGTGGGGATGTTCTCCAAAGGCACATCATTACTGGAATAAAAGAGCTGAGGCATGGCATCAGCTGACTCAGTTGTCACAGGAATCAAGCTGCAGGGCTAAAAATTGCTGGGTAGACATTTGGGGACAGGCTGGACACCGGTCTCTGAGACCTTCCCACCACTTGCGGTCCCATTGCCCAGGCTCCAGACTGAGCCTGAACATCTTATACAGCAGTTTTAGAGACCAGCAATCCAAGGCCTGTGATCCTGAGTCAGCTGCCCCAGGCCAGCTTCAGGTGTTAAATTGCTGCATAGACATACCCCAAGGGAAATAGCTAGTTTCCCTACTCTGGAAAAACGGTCACACAGAAAAAAATGTGTGGGGCCAAGAGGTAGGAGTTTGGGGATGAAGAAAGATCTGCCCTAAGTGCTCCTCCTACCAAAAAAATTATGGGCTGATATGGAGTAGTGCATAAAGGAATTCTGATCACATTTTATAATAAGGTTACTGTAATAACGATGTAATTAAATGGTAATTACAGAATGATTACAGTGTGGTTTTGCTTTTCAGTATTTACTACTAATTAATATAATCAAAAGGTGAGATACATGAGTGATGTACTTGTTATTACCCTTTAATGTTCTTCCTAATACAGATCGTAATAGAATTTAGATGTCAGTAGAATTATGTTTACAGTGTAATGAACCTTCCAGTTACAAACGTTTGTGATCATTACTGATATCATAAAGCATAGCCACAATATGTTTTTTCCTAATATGCTTATACCATTGCAATAGATCAACACTACAAGTACAGGACTTTTTTTGCAAAGTATAACAAAAATTCCTAATATCTTTCTGGTTTGTGGGCTGCAGGATTTATAATGTTTTTTGCTTTGTTCTTTCTGTTGTTGTTCTTTAGTTTCCCTTGTCTGTGTACAATTCAAGGAGGGGCAGAAATTATCTTTGCTTAAAACATGATAGCAGAAGGCTCAGAATTAATGATGGAAAAACAATTTCACTAAAAGTAGAGATGACTTTAATTAGAATTAATTGAACTTGAGCATCATCAGAATCAAACAAAAAACAGCTATTTAGGTAATTGAGAAAGTTTAGTGTGATTTTTTTTGTTCTTTTCATTATCGTGCTTCTTTTAGCTGCTTTCCTGATATTTCCTCCTTAAACAAAAGTGAGAGGTATTTAAAATTGATCAGACCTCATGAGATTTTTAGCTAATCTAAAAGAGCTAAAAGAAGCATGATAATGAAAAGAACAAAAAAAAATCACACTAAACTGTCTCAATTACCTAAATATCTGTGTGGGGATTTTTTTTGGTTTGATTCAGATATGATGCTAATTTTAGTTAAGAATTTCAGATAGGTCATAGGAGAGACATCATGTACTGACTTACCCCCATGTAAAGCCTATTGGAATCAACAGAGTCACATTGAAACCAGTGTGTAAATCAGGACATAATTTGGCTCTTGTGATGTATTGAGGATTATGCTGGAATTGCAAGCTATCACTTTAAGAAGGCAGGGCGGCGGGGTGTGGGGGGAATTCCGGGTCCTGCTTGCGGGTTAGAGAGCTCCTTAGCAAAGTGTGCAATCAAAGTCAATCTGGAAAGAGCTATCGTAGCAAGGTCGGGTGAGTTGTGTCTCTCTGCCTTAGAAAAGCAGTCTATTTTTTTTCTCTTTCTTTTTTTGGGTTCTTAGGGTTCTTGTGGGTTCTTGTGTCCTTCTGAGTTCTAGGTTCTCTTCTACTCGTGACTCACGTGTGTGACCTGGGTCCTGGGGTCATGATTTAACCCAGGCCTGCACAACTTGGAAAGCAGTGAGGGCCATATTACTGCAAAAAAACCAGCTGCGGGCCGAAAAGCCCCACCCTTGCCCCGCCCCCATCCACTTCCCCCCCACCCTACTGCTTGGCTTGCCCTACCCCTACTCATCTCCCACGGGCCACACCGTGAGCCTGTACGGGCTGCACGTGGCCCCCGGGCCACATGTTGTGCAGGCCTGATTTAACCTCTCTGTGTCTCAGCTTCCCCATCTGCAGAATGGCTTGACTGAAAGTGAAAATTGCCCAACCCAAAAACATAGAAATAGGTTTGCTTGTTTATTTCTTTCTCCCTCTTTGTTTTTTTTTTTCTTCTCCTTTAGTTACTAGGTTTATTTATTCATTCATTTCCTTTTTAAAAAAATGCTTTCTCTCAGTTGTGGTCCAAAGTAAGCAACATTATGTCATTTGTTGCACCAGGATTTACACGTTAGAAATTATTCAAATTTCAACACTTCCCAAAGATTTGTGGGCAGAGCTTGCTTTCCAGCCAGGGATGTTAGAAAGATCAGTTACAATAATCTACTTAAACTGGTTTAAAATCAAACTGGAATGAACATACACAAAAAGAGATGTTACACCTTAAACAATCTTAGCCTAATTCCATCTGGTTTGTGAAGGGGAACTCCCAACAGCCTTCTATTGCCCCATATCACTCCTCAGTTGTGGTACTTCACAGGTAATTTCAGCCACTGGCTGTGAGTAATGGTGTAATACCCAGAATCAGAGAGGTATCCTGAGAGGTGTAATACCTGGACCATCACCTGAGTCAAACTCCACTAGTCTTTTTTTAAAGGAGCCTTTTCACATAGATGTGATCTAAGACACAAAAACTCAAATCAGACCAAGATTGCGGGGAATTGGATCTGTGGGTTTGGTTTGGGCCCCATCTCAATTTTTAAGGTCACAGTCAACAAGGCTTCGTTGTTTCAAAATGCAGCTTGGCTATGAAAAAGGTAAACAGGGGAAAAAGCTTTTCTTGTGGACAAAACATGAAACCACTTAATAAATGTCGTGTGTATGAGATTTTTCCAGTAGAACTGGAACCTTTTGAGGCGTGTTGTGAAAAACCTCAACAGGTTTGAAGCTTGGATTTGGCTAAGCATCCCACATTTCAAGGGAGGAATTCACCACTGGGGTAAGCAACTAGGACTCTATTGGTGGCCACATGGACTAGTGGGACTAGCCATTTAGTTTTATTTTAAATAAAATACTTTGAAATTGTCCAGAAGTATCATGTTACGTACATAGTCAGCCCATGTGAAAGTATGGTTTTATCACTTTTATCGTCACTCACTCCCTTTCCCGCGTATAGTTTATCATGTTTGCTTGTTGGAACTTTTCGTTAATTAGATTGTAAGGTTGTCAGGACAGGGATCATGTGTCATTAGCCAGTCAGTATTTTCCAGCATTGCAGTAAGTGCTTTTCTCCCTGCTAGGTGGATGGACGGCAGCAATGAATTAGACAAGCTAAAGCCTGGTGGTTAATTTCTCTGCAGGCTAACAAATATCGCATTACATATTCTAATGTATAATGGATTCATAGAGAGGGAACTCAAAGGCACGTCATAGGTTATCAAGTCCAACCACCAAGTACCTAATGCAGATTTATCCTCTACACTATTGCCCCCTGACTTTGTTATCTAATCTGCTTTTGAAATTTCCATTAATGGTTCCTCAACAATATCCCTTGAGAGGAGACTCCATTACCCATTTACTCTTACTGGTAGGAAGTATTTCTCTCTTATATCTGATGTCAATTCACCCTTCTTTTATTTTAAGGCTATTATTTCTTGTAATAAGTCTTATTTCAACCTCTACTAAGTCACTCCCTGTCATTTATCTTCTCTTCTCTTGAGTATTTATGTAGTGTTCTTTTATGCCTCTGCCTTCTTTCCCTGGAGAAGTTAACATTCCTTTAACATTCCCTCATAAATCATATCTTCCAACATATTTATCAATCCGACTGATCTTTATATTCTTTCTAACATATTCAGCAGATAAAACTGTGGGTGAATCCCTCAGTGGCAGACAAAAATAAACACAAAGTCCAATGGTTTATTTAACATGATAGTAGGAGCTTTCTGAGAATGATATTAAAGACACCATAAAGTGTTCAGATACCAGGCTGGCGGATAAGAGAGAGAGAGAGAGAGAGAGAGAGAGAGAGAGATTAAAGTGAAAGTCTCTTGTTAAGTATAGATTCATCAGAAATAAATTGGTTGTGCTCATGACTTTGGACATCAAGTTATGGCCACCTAAACTGTGGATTTTAACTGTAGAAATTGACATGCAAATCCATGTGTTTTGCTGGCAGCAAGGTAATAGCATAAGTTACATCATTTACTTAACAAATATTTCTGTGGATCATCAACAGAGGAAATAAATCCAGTGTTGTGTCTACAGCGAAAATACAGTCCAAGCAAAGCAAATAAATAGCAAGCCCAAGCCCTAAATGAAATCTTCCTGGGGCATTCAAAGGTCCTCACGGAAGAATAAAAATGGCCCATGATCCATCATATAGCAGGCCACCAATCAAATTGGGTTGTTACTAAGTCTAGCCAGTTTCAAGCTGTACCAGACTGAAGTAAATACTCTGGTGACAGAAAGGACCATCATGGCTGACACCGTTGAACCGCTGAGACGGAGTAAAATGAAAATGGAAGGGAAACCAGAATTTGCATTTATGAAAAAGAATCATTTAGAACCGTGACAAGCACAGTCCCAGTGTTGTGCTAGGAACGCAACTTGGGCTGAGTTTTCTCTCAGAAAAAAAAAGACAATTTTGATAAATGCTTGTTCAGCTCCCTGCAGCCAACTCCTGTTCCAAAAGTATAGCCAAAAAAGGGGTAAGTTGGAAAGAAGCCTACAATTTCCAAGGACTTCAGGCTCCTGGGAATGCTCCCCAAGGTGAGGAAACACAACTGCTGTTTTAAGGGCAGGAAAAACACAGCCAACAGTCAGAGAGTTGTTTATAATAGAAACTATTGATGCCCTAATATCACTGACAAGGCACGGAAAAGGTACATTGGAATGGGGTCAAGAGGACAAGTAGTGGCCTCAAATTTGTAATAACATAAATAATTGCTGCCCAGGACAGTGGTATGTAAACATCAGTGGCTATTAAGATGATTAACCTTGTCAGTGTGTTAAAAATATAATATTTTAATAAAATAAGAACATATATATCTGATCACTTTAGTTTTTAAAATCCATGCCCAGTGCTGTAGCATAAGACTCTAACGTCTGCAAAGTTTTTATCTGTGGAGGAATTGAGTCCTGAAGAGCTGGCAAGAATTGTAGAATATGGCAGTAACCTCTGGCTCCCCATGTTTGCTAAATCTAAAATAATAAGGTCAGATTCTCGTCTGGTATCAATTGTCACCTAGTGCCGTTCACTTCAGCTTTTGCACCCCAATTTACAGCAGCTGATGCTACGGCCTGGTTGGTTTTGGTTTAGATTGAGTGAGAAGATTAAGGGCGAATTCACTATTGGCACATGGGCTCAACTCCACTGATTCCAGTGAAATTTCACTCATTAACATCGATGGAGAATTCAACCAGAAATGTCTGCTGATTGTCAGACATATCCATGTTTCAGTGAAACAGAATTCTCTGATGATCCCTGGGCAGAAGTGACCCTTATTCCTCTTAATGGTCACTTGTAACATGGTACAGGCATCTTTCTGTGGATTGTTTCATTTCTTCTGATACACAGTAATTAAACTCTGCGTTTCAACCATCCCTTTTTTAGACAGTTGTTTAGTTGGAGGAATTATTTGTGACCATATACATTCAATTTATGTCACAATTTAAAAAAAATATTATCCATGATTTTTCTCATTATTTGCCCACTGCATGGCTTTTAAAAATGAAAGTGATCAGAAATATATATTCTTATTTGATTAAAATATTATATTTTTCACTCATTTGCCCACTGTGATTGAATCGAAATTTACTTTTTAATCTGAATTTGCTAATAATTCATTGTACTGTTCATCTCAGCTCTTATCCCCATATTCATTTTTTTCAAAACAGTTTCCTTCAGCTCCAACTTTTTCCCATGGGCTGCATTTATTCAAGTAGCAATATTATTCGCTTCAGTTTAATGGGAGTTTTGATGCACGAAGGACTGCAGAAGTTGGGTCACTATTTATCGATATATGATTCAAGGAAGTGTGCGTAAGTGGTACAAGTATGTAAAGAAATTAGGGTACAGTTGTGAAAGATGGCATAAGAAACCTGTACGGAGAAGTACTTACCCACCCCTGTGTGGGCTACCCATATCATGGGTTGCTACAAGAATTGCTATACCCCACCCCATGCAGATCCATCCTTCCATGGGCACCTGAGCCCGCATGGAGAGAGAAGTACTCTGCAACACATACAGGGTTGCCACAGATTACTTTCTCCACCCCAGAGCAGTGCAGGAACCCGAGGCCAGACTGTGACTCATCCTGATCTCCTTCTGGAGAGTCCAATCACAAGCTTTCCCTTACTCAAGGCTTGGGATGAAGCCAGACCTAGCCCTTATTGAAGCCTGATGGGGTTGAGTGGATTAATCTTGAGTGTTGAGGGGATGAGCATTTCTGTTGGAGATTGGCTCTAGTCCAACAAACTTGCAAAAGCATGTATCACCCCAATGTCTCTTGAAAACAGCCCGCTTCAATCAATCCTCTCCCTAGACACGAGTTTGGGGTTTGTAATTAAGCCTGCAGTCAGGCCGGTTTGCAAGGTTTCATTGCAAACAAGCCACACAGTTCTACCAATAACTGGGGACAAAGACACAGGATCCTAGTCTGTAGGGGTTGGGAGAACCTTAATGTAGCTCCTTTTCCCTCTGGGAGAGGGATAGGAAACAAATGTTTTTCATTAAGCCAGCATAATTGTCTGTCTGTCTGTCTGTGTGTCTCTCTCTTCCCCCACACCACACCAAGAGGTGGGGGAGAGGGAATGATTGTGGTTAGGGTGTCCAGATAGCAAGTGTGAAAAATCGGGACGGAGGTGGTACTCAGTGCCTATATAAGAAAAAGCTCCAAATATTGGGAGTGCCTCTATAAAATTGGAATATCTGGTCACCCTAACTGTGGTAATGTTTGTGTGGAGGAAGTTAGGGTGAAGATCTTAGCCCTGTGTTTAGTCCGCTGGAATAATAATTCATTAAATAATATACCCCAGTAAAAATCAGCAGTGTTTTCTCAAGTATCTGCATTGCCATTTATTTACTCTGGGAGAGTTTACTGCAAGGTGTGTGTGTGTGTGTGTTTTCTCTGCACAACACTAATGCTTTTTATATGTGCTTTAATTTCAGCCCCAGCTCTGTCAATATTTGAGCTTATCTTAAAATGAAGAACTCTAAAAGAGGGTCAAAAGAAAGTAAACTCTCCCTCCGGAAGGCAAATAACAATCGTTTCATTTAATACCTCCATCAGAAAGCACTCTTTGGACATGTTCTTGATAAAAATGTCAAGAAACCCCTGGTTCTCATGACACAACTGTGTCGGGGTTTTGGGTTTTATTTCTCTTCCCCATAATGTTGAATATTGATATGGGGCAAAGGCAACCTCTCAGGCAATGAACTTCTGTGTGATCCCACAAGGATCAACAAGGAAAGTGGCCTGGCATCAGCTGTGTTGTAGATCCAGGAGGTGAAATCTTGGGTCAATTGAAACCCATGGATATCTTGCCATTGAATCCAGTGACACCAAGATTTGACCCCAGATTTTCAGACCAGAACGGACCATTATGACCATCTAGTCTGACCTCCTCCCTAACACAGCCAGAGAATTTCACTCAGTGTTCATTGCATCTCATGACTTTTTTTTCTTCCTACCTTCCTGCCTCCCCTTCCCTTTAATAATTCCAGACCTATTACAAGTTGAACAGTCACAGAGTTCCAAGAATAAAAGAAACGTATCACCTAGTTCTGAAATGTATCACCTGGGTATCACCACATATATGCAATACTCATTTGTATATGAGAATTACTTACCCCTTCATGAAATGCACCCACCTCTTTAAGCAATATCACAGACAAAGTACAAGCACCATATAAGAATTCGTTATCCAAATAAAACCTCACAGGGATGACTAAAGTAGATAAAATGTTATCCAAACCAGAATTCATCCAGGATAATGACACTAACCCTCAGCTCATATTGAAGAGTACATTATTTACAAGTAATCCCACTGATTTCAAATAGACTTTTCATGGTGTTTGATAGTATTCAATGTAAGTAAGGATATCACAGTTTGGCCCACTTTTATTAGTCCTTAACGGGCCACAGGATATTTAATCTTCAGGCCCTCAGTTTTACAGTTTATCCATAATCTGCTAAATTCCAATATCATTTCACAGAACAGTTAACAGTATAATAGGAATGAAAAATCTGAGGAAGAAGAACTAGTAAAGACAAGACACATCAAAGATCACATATCTTTGCCTACCAAAGTGGCATATATAAAAAAGTCTCTGAATTTTTGTATATGATGGGATCTAAAGTTTGTTCTATCAATATGTAGACTGTATTTTAGACATGATTTCTTGAGCACTATGGTTTGTTCTCTTTAATGCAAATTTTCACTCTTCTCTTTAATAAAGGGATAAGAGATATTCTTTGTAGGTGTTGATGACAGGTGCCAGATGTTAAGAGAATTCCAGAAGGTTGATAGGTAGCTAGGTAGGGATGTGTGTGTGTGTGTGTGTGTGTGTGTGTGTGTGTGAGAGAGAGAGAGAGAGAGAGAGAGGAGACACAGTATTCCTATGTTAAGATAATTTTTCATAAATACATAATTGATATCAGTGTACTGTACTTTTAATAATTTGAGTTCTTGCAATGAAAGTGTTCTTTAAAATGCAGTCACAGACTATTAGACACCACTGATTCTAAGTATGTTTCAGGTCTTCCGAATGCGTACAGACTCCTTATGGGGCAAATTTTCAAAGCAGCTGCAAATAAATCCCCTGTAACTTCTGAATGGGATTTAGTCTCTCTGTACTTCCCCTGCACTGATGGAGCAGCAATAAAAGTGTTCCTGCCCCTCAACTTTTGTCCAGCAGGGAGCAGTGCCCCCTCACAATTGAAACACGGAACACGTACAATGCGCCAATCGGATTGAAAGGGCAGCTCATACTGGCACCATGCTGCACCTTCCTGGATAGAAACATTTCCAGAAGCAGTGCCTCCTCGGGGATCTATGACAGGATTTCCAAAAGTGGTGGGTTTGCACAGAGAGAATAGTTATGGGGACTGAATCGGAAATGGTGGAAACAGACTGTCCAAAACCAGGTTAAACAGTGGAGGCTCTTACGCTCAGCGCATGCGCTGGCAAGCTGCTGAACATCACCTTGTGTTCAAATCTATGGTGGTTATACCGGGTACCATGGAGAATCGTGTCCTAAATCCCTACAACATCCATAGAGAGATCTCAGATTTGTACGCTGATAGGACCCAGTGGTGTTTTGTGAAAACCCAAGAACAAAGGCTACCAAACTGTGGCGCTTACGTCATTAGTGGTCTGCAGAGAGCTAGCGGGTCCCATGGTGCTGGCACGTTTACCTAATGTTGCTTTCCCACGTAAGCGAATTGCCATGGCTACCACAGAGATGTCACAAATCAGATGTGATTACGAACAAGGGGGTGGGAGCAGGTGGTGCATATGACAATGAATGGGAGGGGTGGGAATCAATGAGACAATCTCCCTGAGTCAGATTGTGCCACTGTTGTTTGCATTGCACAGTGCTGTAATTAACTCGATGGAAATCTTTAAGGACAAAATTGCGTCCTGTGCTATGTACGCTATAAAAGTGTAGGACAGAGGTTCCCCAACAGTGATCTGTAGTTCCTCATTGCTCTGCAGTGTGCTTTCTGGTGGTCTGCAGGATGACGTATTTAGAGACCCAAGCAGTTGGGATCTATGGGTCGGAGAGGTCTCTGGGAATGTTCTTTTCTTACTACAGTGCCTGCAGATTGAAAATGTTGCCACACTCCCTTCTGTAAAACATGGTCTTTTATTGTTTCAACTAGCTAATGAGGAAGGAAAAGGTTAAGTCCAGTGCATGGCCACTGAGACCGGTCTGGCAAAAAATAACAACTAACCCTTACAGAAGACGTGTGTAAGAAGTAAAGGGTGAATCACTGGAAATAGGAACTCTGTCAGAATAAGGAAATTAAGTTCATTAAAGGTGTGGTAGCTTAATTTTCTATGCCAGAAAGTAATGATATGGGCTGGGCAGAATAAAAAAGAGAGCTCCGTTTAATGCAAACCCACCCAAACTTGGCAAGATGGAGCACCCCCAGCCAAACCCAAAAACCCAAATCCTGGCTTCTTATATAGATTACATTTGCTCTAAATTGTCCAAAATAGCTTTGGACTGTGTGCCCTCCTTGTCCCCTTGATCAACATCATGTTGTGTCAACAGCATGAGAGCAGACAGGCCCTGTGGGCTGGCAGCACACTGCTTCTTGCTTTCATGTGGGATGGCTCCTCAAACACCCCCATGTTGGGGAAATAACCTCAAGGCTCCCACAAACAAGTGGGAGGAAGGTGTGTCATGGAGTCTTGGCATTTGGTCTCCTGTGGGGAAGGAGGTTGCTTCTCAAGTCTTCCCCAGCTCTTTTTCTTGCCAGCTGGTCTACAAAGTAGAGTTCATGGTCAGAGGAGGGTAACATAGCAGACAGCCATAGGTACTTGGGCTGTTAGATTGGAACACCAGTTATTCAAGGGTAAGTGGTTTAACAAGTCAGACCCTTCCAGGTCTTCATGTCAGAAGCATAGGGTGAAAAAAAAACCTGTGAGCTCTTTAAAAAAATGATATTTCTGGGAACCTTACTTTGTATAAAGCTCCCTACCATTCTATAGTGAGCACAGTGGTATCAATGTTTTGCTTGCAGGAAGTGACACAGCATGCAGGCAGAACGGTAGAGCCAGGATCCAGATCTGTAGAGCTGGGATGAGATGGTCTGAGGTTATTAGAGTTGCCACCAAGGGCTTATGCTGTATGTATGCAGGATTCTCTAACTCCATTACAACTTTTGCAATTGGCAGTGTGTATCTCCCTTATGGCTCTCATCTCTGATATAAAGCTTTAATCAAGCACTTTCTGGACTTTGTGAAAGGGCTGTCAACAAGATGCTTCTTTTGGGGTCAGATCCTCAGACGGTATCAATTGGCATTGTTCCAGTGGCTCCCACTGGCCCCAAATTTCATATTTCTTTCCATCCGTTAAATGTTTACCTTTTATTGTGTATCCTTCATCATTTCACACTATTATATTCAATTGTGAGGTGAGAGACATGGAGGGAATGTGAACTGTGTGTTGCTGGGCCTATGCAGATGTGATCCTAAACCTAGATTTTGACTATTTTAAGGGTGCAAATTGCCTGATATTCATAGTTTGTTTGTTCTTAGTGAAGGGCCTGTGTTTTGTGCATGGAGATGAGTTTCTTAGTTTTCAACTTGGCTTCATTTCCCCACTACCCAAAAGGAATTCTATACTACAATCTCCTAAGCAACAGATGACCCCACAACCATCACCATGGTCTCCTAACTTGCAGCTGATATGTTTTATCAGCAACAGAGCTGGGGTAGGAAGGACATTACTCAGCATGAAGCAAACACTGAAACTGGTGACTTTTTAATAATGTGTTGAGAAAGTTCACTAGGGCCTCATCACGGATGTATTTTTGACACCAGTCATTTTTTCTGTGCATTTTCTGTTTAATGCTGCCTTCTGAAAAGCCATTAGAATGAACATTAAAAGAAAGAAAGAGAGAAAGAAAGAAAGAAAGAAAGAAAGAAAGAAAATAATCAAAAGCAAATGGAAGGTTTCTTTAAAAAAAAAAAAGAGAGAGTTCCAAACTGGCTCCAATTGGACCTCAACATGGAAATGCTGGAGCTTGGGCTATATAGCCTCCAGTGGCAAAAGAAAACAGGCTACCATTATTAGAAATTTCTACAGCTAAAGATGTAACATCATAGCTAAATTCAGTCAGAGACAGGTTGAGCAACATAAACCAGGAGCCAAGTCAGTCTAGTCTGGTCTGAAACTTGATTCAGGCACCAGATTATGAATAGATTTAACTAGTTCGCCAAATGAAAATGTAGATTTTGGCAGCGTTTGGACTTTTTATTTTTTTATTTTTTTGGTGTGCTATATGTGGAGTCCTGTTGCACACTGTGGGGATATGAGAAAGGGCCTTTTTATATTATATAACTACTTCTCTCTCTCTCGCTCGCTCGCTCGCTCCACACACATATACGCACTAACCCCATAAATGCTAAAAACCCAAAGCATAAGACCCTTCTGGCTGATGTTCCTTAAAGGGGAAGTTTAGATTAATGCTCACCGGGGGCCATCACAAGGCAAAAGCACAATCTGCATGTCCTATAACAAATATGTGCAAAGCCAATCCGAAGCCTCTGTTTGCTTGGGGCAGGCCTATGGCATGCAGTTGAGATCCTGGAGCAAACATTTAGAGTAAAGTGGCACTTTGCAAGAAAAGGGATGGAAAACAAATTTTTAAATGCCTTGAGATTTCTCAAATTCCTGCTCTGTTCCCAATAAGCCTGATTATCTGCCCATCGGCACGACTAAAACTGATTTCTCTTCATTATTTTGTCATTGCCCCAACCGCTGCTGCGGCTGTCATTGTAACTAAAAACAAAACGAACACATATGCACCAAAGGGAAGAAGCCCTCAGTCATATATGCTCTTTTCATTTTTATTGCAACAGTCTCGTGAAACAGAATATATTCTACCAGCTTTATTTTTCAGAGTGAATTTTAGGGTAGGTGAAAGGTGCCAGACTGACAGTCTCGGAGACTGAAGTCCTCTGTTGCTATTCATACCGTTCACAGAATTATGTACAGTATGAATAACAACAATACACACTTCCTTTGCCCTGATCATGAGTGTATCTAAACCTTGATCCGGAGAGGACTTTTCTAGAGATGGGGAGGTCGTTCAATCTACGTAAACCCATATTCAGTAGACCTCTCTACTGAGTCCTCCAAGGTTGCCAATTAGTGCCATCCGAAATGTGGATCGTTGTATATTAGGACCAGGATTGAAACCATCAGCTCCTTTCAAATAGGCCACTGAGAAACCTTCCAAACTTAATGAGCCAAATCTTCGGCTGGTGCAAATCAGCATAACTCATTTGACTTCAGTGGACCTATACTGATTTATACCAGTTGTGCTTCTGGCTCAGTAATGACTGCCTGACGCTATCGACTTAAACCAGATTTGAACTAACACTTCAGAGGGGAGGTTAGTCTATCCCATTGTTATGCTAAAGTCTTAACTGTTAAAACCAGAATCAAATAGTATTAGTACTCAGGTTTAAAGGGACACACAAATAGTTTTAAAACTTGAAATTTAGACTTGGTTAAAAAAGAGAGTGTAAACCCATTGGGGCAGTGGCCATGCCTTCCTTTATGTTTGTACAGCACCTAACACATTGTGAGCGCTACTGGAAACTAGTAATATAATAACATTAAAAGGGTTTTTCAAAGGTTAAAATTAGAAACCATCCTTTTTAATGCCCGTGAAAAGAATATTTTTTTAATATAAAACATTCCTCTTGAGCATTCTAAAATGACAGACAGTAAAACATGAGCTAGTGCAGGAGAACCTGTAAATGAAAATGATCATATAGAAGTGAAGCAAGCCAGGGCAGGTGAGTGTAAAAAAGGAAACAAACAGCACACCTTGGTGAAAAGCAAAGACCAGTTCCTAATTTCTTTCCATTTTTATTATTTGAGGTCTCATAGACCAGATCCTGGAATCTTTATTCACATGAGTATGCCTCATTCGTGAATAGAGTCCCATTGGTTTCAAGTCCCTTGCATAGTTATACATACTGGAAACCATTAAGTAAACTTAAAGCAAGCTACAAATAATAATAATAATCAACCAAAAATATCAATATAAAAATATGCAAGATTTCAATGGTGAAGATTTTCTCTAAGGTAAAAAATAAGAGCATTTCCTTAACTGAGAAATGCAGTCAGCTGGCATTTACTTCAATGACCGTATGTGAAAAGTCTAAATAGAAAGCTAAAGGAAAATGAAACACACTGAGTTTATAACTTGTTTATGATTGGATGCCATTGAATAGAACCACCAAAGGCACTCATGAAACAGAGAGGTGGATGTTTCACACAAAAAGGTTAAAAAGTACCCACAATGCTGCAGGCCACATATGTACAGTAAGAAAAACAAACACGAGATCTCTGGAGGTATATTTTGATGACAGATGCCAGTTCTCTGTGGTCAGATTTCGCTCTGATTCCGTTCAGGTATGTGATCGAGGAAGTAGTAAAAAAGGTAGATGTTTAAAAAAGAAAATACAATAAAGGGGGGGAAACGCGTCAAAAGAGCAACAGAACACATGCCTGCTTTCTTTCTTCTTGGCTGTTAGCTTTCTTTAGGGGTATTTCATTAATAAAGAAAACACACATTAGTCTGATTCATGTGCACTGTATGACACAACTGAAATTTCAGCACAAATATGCTAGTTTCTCCCAAGCTCCCACTAGCACAAGAGACACAAAAGAATGCAAAGATAAAATTTCTGGACACCATCAATGATTTCTTCATGAACCAGACAGTTCTGAAACCCACAAACAGTGAGTCAATTCTTGATTTAGTCCTAACTGGCATACAGGATCTGATCCTAAAAGTCAATACAGTAGAACCACTTGAAAATAGTGCCATAATGTAATTAAATTTTACATCCAGGGTGGGGGGAAACCTCATCATAGTAGCATTTACCTTCAAAAAAGGGAACTAAACAAAAAATGAGAGGCTGGTTAAAAGGAAATTAAAAGGAACAATCACAAGAATGAAATATCTGCAAGCTGCCTGGAAATGTTTTAAAATCAGCATAACAGAAGCTCAAACTATATGTATACCCGACATTAAAATAATACCACCATGGCTAAGCAACAGAGTGAAAGAAGTGGTTAGACACAAAGATATCCTTTAAAAATTGGAAGTAAAATCCTGCTGAAGAGAAAGGAAAGGAAACTATTGCAAGTTATGTGTAAAAGTAAAATTAGGCAGGCCAAAAAAGAATGTGAAGAGCAACTAGCAAAAGGCACGAAATCTAACAGCAAACATTTTTTGAAATACATCAGAAGCAGAAAACCTGCCAAACAATCAGTGGAACCTCTGGAGGACCAAGATGTTAGAGGAACACTAAAGAGAGACAAGGCCATTGTGGAAAAGCTAAATGAATTGTTTGTCTTGGTCTTCACTGCCGAGGATATGAGGAAGATTCCCACACCTGAGCCATTTTTTTTAGGTGATGAATCTGAGGACTTGTCCTGACTGAGGTGTCAGTTGAGGAGGTTTTGGAACAAATTGATAAATTAAATAGTAATAAGTAATATATTTCATCACCAGGACCAGATGATATTCACCCAAGAGTTCCAAAAGAACTCAAATTTGACATTGCAGAACTATTAACTGTGGTATGTAATCTATTGCTTAAATCAGCCTCTGTACCAGGTAACTAGCAGATAGATAATGTGACGCTGATTTTTAAGAAAGGCTTCAGAGGTGATCTTGGCAATTATGAGCTGGTAAGCGTAATTTCAATACATGGCAAATTGATTGAAACTATAGCAAAAGAACAGAGTTATCAGACGTAGATGAACAAGATATGCTTGACAAGAGTCAAGATGGCTTTTGTAAAGGGAAATCGTGTCTCACCAATCAGTTAGAATTCTTTGATGGTACCAAAAATATGTGGATAAAGGTGATCCAGTGGATATAGTGTACTTGGCCTTTCAGAAAGCCTTTGACAAGGTCCCTCCCCAAAGGCTCTTGAGCAAAGTAAGCAGTCATGGGGATAGAAGGAAGGTCCTCTCATGGATCAGTAGCAGGTTAAAAGATTGGAAACAAAGGATGAGAATAAATGGTCAGTTTTCACAGTGGAGAGAGGAAAATGGTGGGGTCATACATGGATCTGTCCTGGATCCAGTGCCGTTCAACATATTCATAAGTGTTCTGGAAAAAGGGGTAAACAGTGAGGTAGCAAAGTTTGCAGATGATTCAATATTACTGAAGAAGATAGTTAAGTCCAAAGCAGACTACAATGATTTACAAAGTGGCAAATAAAATTCACTGTTGATAAATGCAGAGCACACTGGAAAACATAATCCCAACTACACATACAAAATGATGGGGTCTAAATTACCTGTTACCTCTCAAGAAAGAGGGCTTGGAATCATTTTGGTAGCTCTCTGAAAACATGTGATCAATATGTAATGGCAGTAAAAAAGAACAACCTAACATATGTTAGGAACCATAGGTAATAAGACAGAAGATATCCTAATGCCTCTATATAAATCCATGGTGCATCCACCTCTTGAATACTGTGTGTTGTTCTGGTCACTCCATCTCCAAAAAGATAGAGTTCCATTGGAAAACGTACAGAGAAGGGCAACAACACTGATTAGGGGTAGGGAATAGCTTCCCCATGAGGAAAGATTTAAAAGACTGGGATTTTTCAGTGTGGAAAAGAGATGACTAAGAGGGGATATGATAGAGATCTATAAAAATCGTGACTGTTGTGGAGAAAGTGAATAAGGAAATGTTATTTACCCCTTCACATAACACATGCTCCAGGAGTCACCCAATTAAATGACTAGGCAACAGGTTTAAAACAAACAAGGAAGTATTTCTTCACACAACACACAGTCAACCTGTGGAACTCATTGCTAGGGGATGTTGCGAAAGCCAGAAGGTTCAAAAAAGAATTAACCATTAAAGGACCTATTCTCCATGAACTTATCTATTAGTCAAGATGATCAGGGAAGCAACCTCGTGCTTTAGATGTCCCTAAACCTCTGACTGCTCGGGGCCGGGATTGGAGAACATGGAATGGACTTTTTTTTCTAATTAGAAGGACAGATTTTGTTTTCTTCATTGATTAAGTCATCCCACATATAATATATTAAAATATCACCATTGTAACAATTCATTCAAATATTTTGCTCTTCTATACTGTTCCATAAGCACCATAAAAGCATTCATTAATTAGATCCCAAAACAATGCTATGAAGTCAATAGGTGTTTTTAAACTAGTGCATAGAGAAGGTAAGTGATTTACTAGGTTACAGAGGAAGTCAGTGAGAGAGCTAGGAATAGAACCGGGGAGTACACACACTCAGTGTACTTTTCTAACTAACTACTGTCCTAAGATAGACAGATTTTTATTTCACTTCAATTGATGTAAAACCCAAATTAGCTCCAGCAAAGTCCAGGGAGTGTATCTGGATTTAGACTACTGAAACTCTCTCAGGTCCTTATATCATCAAAGAGCACATCTCAATCTTTAAAATATTTATCCTCACAACACCCCATGAGACAAAGCAGTGCTATTATCTCCATTTTATGCATGGGACACTGAGGCACAGAGAAAGTAAGTGGCATGACAAAGGTCACACATGAAGTCTGTGGCAGAGTGTGAAACTGAATTTGCATCTCGTGGTCCTAGACTAGTTCCCTAGTCACTGGACCATGTTCCTTTCTGAGAAAAGACAAGAGACTGGCTCCATACTGTCTTTATTGCCAGAATCAATCTCTGGCGTTAACTTACATAGTGCTATTTTGCTATCCGTGGTTCTCAAACTGAGGGTCGGGACCCCAAAGTGGGTCGCAACCCCATTTTATTGGGGTATCCAGGGCTGGCATTAGACTCTCTGGGGCTCGAGGCTGAAACCAAAGTCTGAGTCCCACCGACCAGGGGTGAAGCCCTCAAACTTTGGCACCTCCCCCTACCCACGATGGTGGGGCTCGGGATTCGGTACCCCTTTCTGGGACTGTGTACTAATTTTTGTTGTTGGAGGGGTCAGGGTGCAATGAAGTTTGAGAAACTCTGCTAGTTGTCAGGCTGTCTGCCTGCCTGTTGTCTATAGTACCTGTTGCCACAAAGCTGCCCTCAAGAAATTGTAATTGGATCCACAGGGGTGGACTTTTATACTGGTCTGGAGTCCATTGAGGGCAATAGGCCTTCATGGGGGCACAAGAATTTGCCGTCTAGATGTCAATGCCAAGACTGGAGCCCAGATAGAACCTTGGTTAGGAGAAAAAAAAAGAAGACGTGATGCCATTTAAAAATAACATTAAAAGACAACGTGGCTAGAAAACCCCTTTCTCCATCCCAGCATCTGCAAAAGAGACATAGTGATGTCCAGACAGTACAGACAGCTCTCGTGGCAGCCCATTTCACACTGGGTTGAGGCATCACAGAGGAGAATCCACATGCTGTTTTTGATATTCATTAATCATCCAGCTAATTTGTTTTTACACAGGAGCGCTGACAGCAAACGAATGTTATTACAGCAAGAGCACACTGCATAATCCAGACTATTATGGCATTAGCATTGATGAAAATGGCTGCTCTGTTCGTTTATCCTCAATTCTGTATCCAACTATAATTGTAAATATATCTATTTTTATTCACATCTGCTGAAAGAAAAAGATCTCCCATATGTGGCTGGAGGCTTAAAAGGATTGCTGATTTCTTGCTTTCTTTCTCTTTTCCTTCGTATCTCAGGAACATGAGCTGAAGACTAGCCCAAGATTCACTAATTGTTTGGAGACTTTTATGAACTAATATTTAGGTGGCTTTACTCAGGTTGATATGTATATATCTCCAGTACCTTAGGTTGACTTTCCTACAAAGATCATATTTGTATACAAGATATGCATGCTGCAAGGAAGGAAGGATTGGTGGTTGGGCTAGGAACTGGGAGACGCAGGTTCAATTCCCTTTTCTGCTACCAGTCACTTTATGTCTCTGTGCTTGAGATGAGGATATATGCAAAATGAAGAGAATGGCACTTCCTACCTCACAGGGGCGTGGTTAGGCTAAACACATTAAAGATTATGAGGTGCTCAGGTATTATGAAGATAGGTGCCATATAAGTACTAAAGATTGATGTATTTTCCCTTTCTAGGTCACATGCTTTGTCATCTGATTGCTAATACAATAGAACATGTATACTCTTACCTTTCTCAGGGCAGGTATCCACAGTCACAGCACAGATACACTATTTCTTCTCCATAACCTCAGCCAAGAACTGAAAAGAAATGCCAAGAACGAATCTGCCCTCCCCCAAAAAAGCATCAGAGGTTTCATGCTAGACCCAATCCCTTCAAGAAAGTCTGGTGAGTCCTGGATAGCTACTTAGTTGAAATTTTCCCACTTGCTGCTCCCGACAGAGCCCATGTTTCATTGTACTCACCCTCACTTAAACCAAATGGCTCTGCCCGAAAAGCTGTGCAGGAGTAGGGAGAGAAGAAGGAATGTGTCCACAAGTGACACTCTGCAGAGGCATTTAGGGTCATCTTTGGGTGTAGGTTTCTTGTTACATATGTGTCAGCAACCATCATGGCTGACACGGGGGACTGAAGTGAGGACCACCCCACTGCATGAGTTTGTGCAGCTTCTGCTAAAGAACCAGGCTCTGCAGCTTGGGCCTATAACAAATTTTCATCTTCTGTGGATTGGGCACGGGGAAGGGGACACACAAAGCATGCATTGATCCTTGGGTTACGCGTCTACGCAATACCACATGATATTAAAGTTTCCAGCCTAAATTATTGCCACAGACATGATATTGAAATAGATGAGCAGTTGGTCTCTTCCAACATTGCACCTCATATATGCTCATGTCTGTCATCACAAAGTTCTGTTTCCTTAAAATGTACTACACTGTAGGGACTACAAATGAGGTTCTGTAGGTATCTGGCTGTTTGGCTGAGTTCCTGGGAAATTACTACTTTAATGCTGCTGGGAATTTATTGTGTTTCTAATGATGGTAGGGTGCTTAGAGCTTTGGATGGGCGCCTTTGTTGTTATCTTTATTTAGTTAGTTTTAAAATATTAAAAACTACTGAATATTGTTCCCAGTTATGTTTGTGTTGTGAAATTAGCACAAAAGTTCTTGCCTGTATTAGCATTTTAGTCTCTGGTGTTGCTACATTAGGGCAAACCCCCATATAGATACGATTTATATGAATACAGCTTGATTTACAAACATTCATGTGAACCCCCTCTCAGAGGAAGCCAAACCCCACTACAAACTGGACTAAGACCCAAAATCCAAGTTCAAGCTTCTTAAGGAAGAAAATGAGCTTATACTAATGAAAATATAAGAGGCCAGACTATAAATATATTGATGACTGACAAACTAAATGTGTATAGAAAACAAATAGTTTCTTCTTGTTTCTGTTTATCTTCCATTATTTGTGGTCTCCCCACACAGTAGGAAAGTTGTGGTTCCCTTGATTTGCTCACTCATTATGTTATTAGAGGAGATCTCAGTCTGCACCACTGGGAACCATTTTTCTGTCCTCACTCTTTGGCTGCTGCTAGGAATGTGTTCATCAAGACTGTTTGTCAGAAAGTTAAAACATGTCTATGTTTCTTCCTTCCCATTTTCAGTTGTTCAAATACCTTTGGCCAAAAATGGGCTCATATGCTTTATGCATGAGGAAAGGTGACTATTGATGTTAGAAACTGTGTGGTAATTTTGTTTTCTTGTCAAAAATGGGTGTCTGGAATCACTGATGCCTTGGGAAATTACTGTATAATTAAGCTTGGAAGGTTTAGATTTTTATCGGTAGATGTCGGTAAATGTTGATTTCACAGTACACACACAAACCATTTAAAAAAATGTATTTCCATCAATAATAGACATTTACAGATAGGAAAAGTAAGAAAAATGCTGCTTGAGAATTTATTAGATTTTGATTTACGTATATTCACTCTGTATATTTTCACACATGATGTTGACAATTTGTATTTTAACAGCCATAAACTGTTTCATTAATTCAATCTCAGCATCTCCTGTCATTAAATAATTCTTGTCTGACCGCCTCATGATCTAGCCACCATATAATCTGTGAAATTTTAAATTGATAAAAATAAAAAAGTTTAAAAATTAGTATTGATACTGTCTGTCAAAATTATGTTAATACAACAAATTCTTCCAAATATAAATATAATGTAACCAATTTCTTTGGGTGGGGGGGTTGGGTCTTTTTTTTGTTTTAAAGAAAAAAATGTTCTCCAATATGTTTAAATGCAGAGTCAAGGAATACATCAAATTGCTTTTCTTCCTGATCAATGGGAAATTAATAAATTAGCACCTTGGATTTTTATCAACATTGGCCAAGATGTTCAAAAGTGAATAATGATTTTGAGGGTCCTAATTTTGGGGTATCTCACTTGAAACTCCTGAAAGGGGCCTGATTTTCATAGGATGGTTCCTCAGCATTTTCTGATACTCAGGGCCTTTTAAGGTGTCACCAGTTGTGCATCTAGAATTTGAGGCACATACAATCACTAAAACTTTTGCATATCATGGCTCATATGTCTGGGTTCCTAACAAATGACATGAGAGCTGGGAGAGTATTGCAAACAATTATTCATGAATATTAAATCATTTTTAAAATTGCTTCTATCATGTCCCTTATGTATCTTCTTTCTGTGGATATTGTACTGAATAAGTTATACTAGTGGGAATGTTCATATAGGCTCTGATTCAGCAAAGCACTCAAGCACATGCTTAACTTTAAGCAAGTGAGTAGGCCCAGCTTAAGTCAATGGTGCTTAAGTGAATGTTGCAGAACATTCTGAACTTGTAAATAAGACAAGGAAGACTTGTGGCACTTTAGAGACTAACTAACCAGTTTATTTCAGCATAAACTTTTGTGGGCTATATTCTGAACTTGTAATCACAAGTATTAGCACCTGGAAATCTGATTCTAAATGTTACAGAGCAGCACTAAATACAAGATTTGGTTTGGGGGAGAGAGGAAAGGGAAAGTTTACCAGAATGTTAATGAACATTTTCTCATTTTTTTTAATTGTAACATTTTTGGATGACATTTTGGTTACCTCTATAGATGCTCTAAAAAGATTTAAAAACTGTGAACATTTTGTCACATTTTCCCTGATTTTTTTTTCAAATTTCAAAATGTTATCAAAATTCCCCAATTAGGAAAAAAAGGACCTGCTCGAGTAAAGAGAAAACAGAGTTTAACAATTGCTTCTAAGTTTCACTTTCAAAATTCTGATCCATTATGTCTTAGACAATTTCTTCTTAACCTTAGAACTCTTAAATATGAAGTGTGGATCTCTTTGGTATATTAAATATCATTATCTCACCTCCATATGAGTTTGTGAAGCAAAATTACACAGAGGGGCCAACTATGAACTGAAATAATAACCACAGTTTGGGTAACAGCTTATTCTGCTGTATTTACCCAGAGATATCAGACATTATCTTTATTGACAACCATATTCAAAAGGATATATCTATAGAAACGTTCATGAGTTTGCAGCTTTTTCTGCTGAAGTACTGTAAAACTAATTATTCTGTATTATATCAAACAGAATCTGTGCTACATAATCTGTACATTAATTAATATAATGATGTACATTACTACAATTAGCTTTGACAATTAACTATTAAAACTAGATGTTTTTTTAAAATTAACTGTGTTTTTCAGAAGTGGTAAGTGACATGAAATCTAATACATTGTACAAAAAATTGAATGTAATGTGTCGTATAAACATGTAATTATGGAATGTAATTAATGTAATTGGTTTGAGTAAATTAATCCCTTAGAAGCTCACATTTTATATATATTTATAGATAGATATAGATATAGATATATAGATATATAGATATTTTTATCAGGAATCAGAGGCGTGAATTTCCTAAGGGTAATTCCAGTTTAATTATTTCATTTCATCTCTGTTTATATGAAATCAAGAGCTAGTTAAATGATCATTACACTAGGCCTGTTTCAGATCCAGTTTATTTTCATTTTACACTGGAGTAACTCCTATTAGCTTCAGTGACTCTTGATGTACACTGATGTGACCAAGAGGCACATCGAGTTCAATACTTGGCTCCTCACCAACTGTTTTGCACCATCCCAACAGTGCAAAGCATCCATTTGCACTGTTGGGATTTGATGTCTCTGACATTAGTTAAGTTAGAACCACCCAGAGGTGGCTTTAACTTAAGTCCAAATGCCCATAGCCCTATTCCAGCATCCAGGAATCACCAGGGCACAGAGACTCCTCCTAAAAACACTGCACCAAATACAGGGTCTGGGAGAGAGAGGTTTCTTTGCCACCCTGTAAGGTGGGGTTAAAGCAGTCTTTGCTCCTTTTTAGTCCCTCTGGTCCTGTATTCAGGGCTGGCTCTAACTTTTTTGCCTCCCCAAGAAAAAAAAAAGGAGTGTCTGGAAAGTGCCACCCCAAGATTGGATGGAATGCCGCCCGTTAAAATGTGCTGCCCCAAGCACATGCTTGCTAGGCTGGTGCCTGGAGCCAGCCTCGCCTGTATTGAGCACAATTCTGCTGGTCTGAATAGCTAGCCTGGATTGTCTTTCTTTATTTTCTCCTTCCAGGATCTCTGTCATGGAGAAAGTCCCCTTTTAGAATTCTGATCTTACTTCCTGGCCACAATAAATCAGGAGTAACTCCACTGAAGTCAGTGGGGTTTACCGTGGCTGTAAATGAGCTTAGAATGAGGCCTGATGAAAAGAGAAACTTTCAAAAAAAAAAAACACAAAAACCCTCCAGCCTCATGTGGCCCTTCTGCTCCGGTAAGGGTCCTCTCTTAACATTTCCCCCTTAATCTTCCTGATACCAAGTGTAGCAAATTGTCAGAAAAGGTAGGTAACACTAAACCTAACCCATGAACATTCAGTTAGAAGCAGAGCTTGGCGGGGAACTTCCCGCTCCCCATCCATTCACTCTATATCCATTGTATGGTTTCCAAGATTTCTTGTGGAAATACCCCATGGCTTGTTTTCCACTGAAGGTTAAAACTGGACTTAATGGGGTTGGGGGGGTTTTCTGTTGGTTTTTTTCCTGACATGTCGCCCATCACATTAAGTTTATTGGAATTTTCCTTTGAAGAGTTACCTGAGGTGAAGTCTAATTGGACTTCAGGCTGCTGAGGAAGGATGCCAGAGGTTGGGAGAGTTGCCAGCAAAACTGATGAGGCTCACGCACGGAGAACAATCGCAGAAATGTGCTCGATTTCATGCCATAATTTCAGATACAGTCTGTTAGAATATATTGAAGATAAAGCTTTGGTGCCTGTTAAACAGCTGAACGTAGGAACCGTGCCACTTCAATGCAGAGAGAGCAATCGGCATTAAATAGAATATTTAAAAGCAAACAGCTACCTATCAAATGACAGAATGCAACAAAGGAGAGGTTCAATGCCTGGTTTTGAGGAGTCTGAAGTTCTGTGCTTTCAGCCATTATGGAAATCCAGTTCCCAGCAGATGTTTTAAAGACCATCCGTTAATGGTTTAAATGAAATTATGTGTTACAGACTAGGGGACCCATTCTGCAAGATTTTACAGGCTGGATTGTGGTAGCCATACTCATGTAGGGTAGTACCTTGCTCTGCAACTAGTATCGCCGTAGTTAATGTAATGTACTACTTAAAAAAGCAGTGGTAGAATATCATTTTATGTGAATAACCCCATTGATTTTAATGACACTGCTCCTCAGACATGCCAAACCCATGGAAAAAAAATGTAGAAATTGGGCTTGGTTTTGGCTTAATTGGCTTGTGAGTTGCTTGTTGGCTAGTTTTTGGCTTGTAGCTTGTTGCTTTTTGGCTTATGGCTTGTTGCTTCTTCTTCTTTTTTTTTTTTTTATTGGCTCCCAGCAAGCAGAGACAAGGTGGGGCAAGCATGGGCAAGTGAGGGAGAGAGTCAGAGGTGCACAGTGGACCCACCATGGTCCCAGACTGCACACGAGGGGGATCTAGTCACAGAGTGTTGGGGTTCTTAGTGACTGGCTTGTTTTGGCCTTGTTTTGAAATGGGATAAGTTTGATTTTTGGCTTATCGTGAAAGTCAGGGAGCTTATTTACCACATGAAAGTTGGCAACTGTGCTGCTTGTATAAATGAGTGCTACTCAACATGAGTAAGGGGGAAAATGCTAGTTCCCGTGGGAGATGGCTTGCACAAAAAGGGGTTGTAGAACCGAACCCTGGTTTTCAACAAATGCATGTCATAATACTTGAGCAATAGTTGGATATTATATTTGGACAACACTTATAAATTGATGTAAAGAGTGACGTAAAATTGTTGTTAATTGATCCACGGAAGTCAGTGAAGTTGTATTTCAGTTTGAGTCATTTGACACTAGTTGAGGATCTATCCTATGTTGTTTATTAGAGAAAAACAAAGCTGCAGAAACTAATTTCATGCTTCATTCAAATGAAATATCTAAGTAACTTAACCTATAATACATTAAGAAACATTATTTTCTTTCATATCTATCTATCCGCTTACGTTTCTGTCTACGGTTGTAAGAATACTGCATCAGTGAGAGACTATGCCCTAAAATATCAGTCTCTGGTTGTCATGTACCATGTAAATATCAGCCTTTGGTTCTCATGTACTCATGTAAATTGATACACAAAGAGGTTAAAAGATTTGTTCATCAGATAATGGCATGTAAGTAATGGCATCAGATAATGCACTGCACTTAAGTCCTTCCTCCGGATCAGTGATGTGCATGTGTGAGAATATGTTTTAATATAGAAAGTGAAATCTCCCTCTAAACCGACGGTAGATCTGTTAATAACTATTGCATCTATACACCAAGGATTAAGATGCCACAATGAAATCAGTACAAGACACTTCTATTAGGCAATCACCCCCCTGAAGAGCCTCTCTACATATATTATATATATTAGCCTAGATTTTTATATCTCTGCCTGCAGATACATTTCACATCTTTGATGTGACTGAGCACACGGGCACAAATGCCCACATGGACACATAGGGCCAGCTCTTCAGATTGTGTACATTGGCAGAGATCTACAGTATTAATGTCAGGGAAGCTATGCTGATTCTGAACAGTTGAGATTCTGGACCATACACAGGTAATTCGCATGCATGATTACAAGTGTGCATGCAATCACAGCAAATGCACACAAAATTCAGGAGTATGGCTAAAAGAGGAGGAGCCTGCAAATCTGGCCTAGCGTGCTCTACCATTATTGGAAGAGCACCTCATGATCTATGCTGTAAATACCCTCTTTCCCCTTTCTTTCCATTTTTTATAAAAGCAGCAGTGGGTCTTCAATGGTCCCAGGAGATGCACGTTTGCGTTTCACATCAGCAAGATCACAATCACCAATGGCACTGATTGCCATTGTTTTTCACAAATGGCTGCCAAAGGAATTTGGAGAAGGTGTTAGATATCATTGGATATCACTGAACATTAGACAGTTTGGTGATGGTGTGTGGGAGGGAGGAGGATCAGATGGGGCAGAGAGACAGGACAAACTGACAACATTTATAGGTGTGTTTTTTCTCCGTATTTTCAATCATTTCCAGAGCTAGTTGAAATTTTTCAAATTTCAAAATTTGAAATTTGGAAGAAATTAAATAAGAAAAAAGCAAAGGGAAAATATGTTGAAAGCGGCTATATGATTTCCTCCACAGCCTTGTTTTTAGCCAGCCTTAGTGAACATGTTGATGTGCTCTGTTAGATTGTTCCTGCAGAGATGATTAAAAACAAATCACACCAACCATTGGACCCACTTCAGATCTGACCATGTTTTTCCATCTAATGTTATCGGTCCAAATGATGCCTTAAATTGGAATGACTGCCAGTTGAAGCATTTTCCTACCCAAAATGTGGTGAAGGCTCCCTTAATGAACTCTTATTTTCCATTATAAAAATGTTAAGAACAAACAGACATACACAGAGAGAGAGACACACACAGAAGGGACAAACTAAAGCTTTTATTTTTCTTATATACCCTCTCTGTATAATCAGATGTTTTAGAGATTAAGAAACAGAGAGTGGGGGAGGGGGAAGCCACATGGGAGAGAAAACAAAACGAAAGCCAAGATTTCTCCCCCCCTCCCGCCCCCTACCCCATGTTGTGACTTTGACAAATGACGATGCATAGAGAAAATTTATGCCAGGTCTCGGAGCATTAGCACATTATCACGAGCAAAACAGAGCCCTAGGCTGGCGTCATTGGGGACCCATTGAAAACTTCTTTGAAAGTTATGCGTGGGCCAAAGTCCATCTCAGAAAGTGCTGTCATGCTGGAGCAAGTCTTGGGTAAAAGTCCTAAGAGAGCCAGGTGAAGACACTGAGCATTAAATGAGAAATGGTTAGTAAAAGTCCATTCTGGAAAGGAAAGAGGAACCTCGCCAATCTCAGGAGACCTGCGTGTTGAATGATTTAATGGCTACCTGTAGGAAACACTTTTTGCTTTATTGCTTTCTTGTTAAAAGGAAAAAGAAATACAATGTAAGTTCTTCCCTCCCTTTTCACCTCACTATCCTAGCTCAATCATCTCCACTAAGTCACACTGTGATCCCTGTCATCTTTGCTGGAAACCCCCGCCAAACTGCCTGCAGATGATCTTGTAGATTAGGCCATTGCACAGTTATAAAAAAAAACTCTGCAGGTGCTACTCCTTTTTAAAAGTGTTTCAGCAGAGTTTGCTGCAGAGGGTCCTGCTTCTGTGCACTCCATCTCTGCAGTTATGTCAAATACAACTTGTGTGCAGGACTTTGTGTAGGTTAATGCTGAGAACTAACTTTTCAAAGAGGTGTAGAAGAATAGAGTTCTAACAAATGAGGGATCAAAGGGGGGGGGGGATTTTTCAAAGGTGTACAGGCACCCAAAGCCATAGAGGGGTGATGAGTGGGATTTTCAAAAGCACGTAAAATGCTTTTGAGAATCCCTGCAGGTGCCTTAAAAGCCTAAGGCCTGGGCTACACTAGCAGGGGAGTTCGAACTAAGGTAGGCAACTTCAGCTTCGCTATTCCCATAGCTGAAATTGAAGTATCTTAGTTCGACTCACCTGGCCGTCCTCACCACGGCAAGTCAACAGTGGCTCCTCCCCTGTCGACTCCACTTGCTCCTCCTGCTGAGGTGGAGTACAGGCGTTGATTCGGGGATTGATTTATCGCGTCTTGATGAGACACGATAAATCCATCCCCAATACATCGACCACTACCCGCTGATCCGGCGGGTAGTATAGACCTATCCTAAGTCTCATTGAAAGTCAATGGAGTTTAGGCTCCTAAATGCTGACAACATTTTGAAAATGAGATTGAGACACCTAAGTCAATTAGCTAATACCATACAGTACTGGTTCAGATGTGACTGAGCATGCAAGTGTTCTGTGTCATTTAACCTCAACCTCCAAGATCTACACAGATTAAAATTTCTACAACAAATTTGAACTGCTCCCTTATGTATTTGAGCACCTCCTCTGGAGCTACATCTTCTCAAGAATAGGGGTGGGCAAACATTTTGGCCCGAGGGCTACATCAGGGTTCAAAATTGTGCGGAGGGCCGGGTAGGGAAGGCGGTGCCTCCTCAAACAGCCTGGCCCTGCCCCCTATCTGACCCCCTCCCACTTCCTGCCCCCTGACTTCCCTCCTCAGAACTCCTGACCCATCCACCATCACCCGCTCCATCCACTCCGCACTCCTTGTCCCCAGACTACTCCCTTCAGAGACCCCTGTCCCAACCACCCCCACCAAGACCCCACCCCCTATCTAAGCCTCCCGCTCCTTCTCCCCTGACCACTCCCTCCAGAGACCCTCCCTGCTCCCTGTCCCCTGACTTCTCCGACCCCTAGCCACCCCCACCCCCACACCCACCGACAGGCCCCCTGGGACTCCCATGCCCTATTCAATTCCCCTGTTCCCTATCCCCTGACCGCCCGCTGAGACCCTCGGACCCTTATCCAACCCCCTGCCCCCAGCTCCCTTACCACGCTGCTCAGAACAGCGTGTCTGGCCCGGAGCCAAACACGCTGCCGCACAGCCGCACAGCCCCACCCCCCAGAGCGCTGCTCGCACAGCATGCTGAGGCTGTGGGGAGGGGAAATAGCAGGGGAGGGGAGAGGAGCTAGCCTCCCAAGCCGGGAGCTCGGGGGGCAGACAGAATTAGACTACAGACTGTATGTGGCCCGCAGGCCTAGTTTGCCCACCCTCTGCAATATCTCAAGAGAATGTGAATAAATATAATGCATGCTTATGAGGCCAGCATGCATAAAACTTTGTACAAATACACCAAATATCCAGTAAAGACTTAGGAGTTGTTCCTGTGGTCTCTAAACATTGATATCCAAAGATATGTCTCACTGGAACCTTTTAGTGATGTCCATACATCAATAATATACGGTGATATGGGCTGGGTAAACTATCCACTAGCTTAGGTTCTTATCCACACCTCATCTAAATTATTCAAGTCTGTTCAAATTCCACAATTTATCTGGAAATCTCAAATAGGCTTTTACAAAAATCTACCATGAAGAGAAAATTTTCATTCAGTTTAAAGAAAAAAATCCATACAAATAGGATCTTTAACATGTAGAAACATTCCCTTGGAGTGCTGTCCTGAGCCCAGATTCTGAAGAAATGTGCTAGTGTGGGGGGTGGAGTGCGTGTAAAACTGACAACATCCAAACCCATGCAATAAGCATATAGCAAATTGAGTTTTTAAAGAATTATCTCAATTAAATTATGGAAGTTGGTAACATTAAGCATGGGTAAGGAAAACTTTTGTATAAATAAATGGCATTCATCTTCACAGTGCTGTTTAAAGTACAGAATGTCATGATTATTTATTGTATCACCATATAGCAGTTTCATGACAAATGGATAGACTCTGATGAATGTTTGATGCAATGTGCATTATTTTATTTTAAAATAAGACAAGTTGCTTTCAGATGCTGTCTCTCCTCAGATGTTTGCAATCGAGTCTGGGAATTTGGTTATCTGGAAGCTGGCGGTACTTCTGCAAATGTCATCAGAGCGTCCAACAAGCAGCGTTTACCAGCGCTGCAATATGATCACCTCTACCCAAATACTGCGTCAGGGCAATGGAGAAATAAGGCAAACTGATGTGATGGTCAAAAGAGTCGGGGTAGCAAAATAGCGTTGCTTCCCTTTCGGGGAAATAGATACCTTTTACCCCAAACTGTTTGGCCTTGCCCTTTTGTACTGGAATGAAGAAAGATTTCTATTTAGTAGCATTCTATAGTAGCTCAGAACTGTGTTGTCATGCCATGTCCATAATGCGTGAACATGTGTGCCATATTAAATGCTGCGTGTGTTCTAGATCTGCCACCAGTCCGTACCCAGAGAGACATAAAACCCCATGCTAATCCCACTCTGTAAAGTTACAACCTTGCCCTCTTTGAGTAGGACCATTGATTTTCTTAGGCCTTTTCACAATCAGCCCTTGGTAAACGATGGGACATAGATGCACCGTCACAGAAGCAGATCAGAGAGTCAATTGTGATGCACACAGGTGTGATTCCTTCTCCTTTCTGTGATTCCTTCACCTTTTTTCTAGGAATACAAGTAAACTACTTCACTCCTTTCCATAGAGCATGCACCTAACTGGTTATTATGCCTCTAAATTAGCAGGGGCCAGTTGCAACTAAGTCGTCTTTTTCTGGCCCCACCTGATCCACTAGCTTTCAGTGAGGAAAATCAGGTGAGTAGCTCCTATTCTATCTCCTCCTGAGGACAGAGTCACAATCTGAGCAGAAAAGGTTTGCCTTTCCATATACAACCAAATAAGCTGCTAGTCCATGTGAGGAAGGATGACTGATTTGCCCCACTATATACTTGACCCTGCAATCTTTATTCACACTGAAGAGTACTTACTATCTGCATTCCCGACCCATGTTCCCTCTGATTTTTGACAGGCCATGTGTGCAAAAAATTTCTTCTGTGCAAATTTTTGTGCGCATGGTGTTTCGCCATGTGTGCAGGGTTTAGAATCTGTGAACATGCGCACACGCACACAGCTTAGAGGGAACAGTGTTCCTGACACTTCTGAGTAAAGCTTGCTCTGCAGACATGTTGCAGAATCTGGTCCTATAACTTACTGTGGATGAGAAAGTGGGGAAAAAAGCATTTTCTGCAAATTGGGTTACCCAGTGTTAAGGGCAGTTCTTTACAAAGATATCAGAGTGAGCTCTTACTGCACCTTGGACAGAAACAAGCCACTGTTTGGAGAGAGTACAGTTGTAATTGTGGGCTATTCTATGGAGGGGAAAAATAATGTGGTTTGCCATCAATCTCTCGGTGTGGCACACAAGGGCTGACTTGTTGAGATTTTGTAGGCCTGTATTTACAGAGAAAACATAGACCTCGTGCTGTGCAGTGGCCTATCAGTACCAGGTCTGAAAAAGTCACATCTGAGAAAAAAGGGAAGGTTTGAATCATAACCTTTCAGGATAATCTAATTCATAAGGGAGCCAAAATTACTCTGCTCCTGCAAGCGAGAATAAAACTCAAAGAATTTAATTATTGGGGAATTATTCATGAATACGTATGGTCTGGCTTGAGGCAAGAGCTGGGAAATAAGGACATTTACTGGCTTTAATTCATGGCGCCGTTCTACATAGTTGCTGCTGATGGAAGAAAATATGGAACCTTCCACCCTCAGGACAACACTACACTGTGGAAAATGAGAATTTTCAGTGTTATGGGTGGGGCGGTGTTGTTAGAGTGGGGTATCATTGGTCCTAAGCCAAGAGACTATGTTCAGAGAAAGCATTAGAACTCAAATCTTTGGTTTATGAAGACACAGCTTGTTTTGGTGTTAATGCTCACATGGCTACAGTCAACACTGTGACGGTTAATATAATTTCTATTACAGTAGCATTTAAGAGACCCGTAGACATCATGGCCCCACTGTGCTCGGCACTGTACAACCACATACCAAGAGAGAATTGCTGCCCTTAAGAGCTTGAAATCAAAAGAGATGAGGCAGAACCTTGATATCCCTCACATTACTGGTGAGGAAGTAAAGGACAGGAGTATGAAGTGACTTTCCCCAAACCAGACAGAGCCAAACCCAGAAATCCTGAGATATAGCTTACTCCTCTAATCTCAAGGTCTATCTTTCTTGCTTTATTAGCCTGCTCAGACCGAAGCAAATCTTCTTCATCACCCTGACCAAGTGGCTAAGTACAGAGGTAGGGCCACTAATGATGGGCAGGAGGGAGAGCCTCTCTCTGTGAGCTGAAGAATAACAACAGAGTTGCTGGGCAGCTATTAGCACAACTTCTGGACTGTTGTATTATCTCCAAATGCCCTCCAGAGCTTTCTGAGATTCAGAAAAAGCGTAATCTTAGGGAAGATTGCTGACTATTTAACAGCTGTCTGGGGCAGTCCTGCCTAAAGTTACTACAGAATCTAATGCCACCAATTTCCTACCAGCTCTCTGCCTGAGGTTGAACTCCTGAGCTCAGGAGAGAACATGACCACTGGCCATAAGGCGAGGCAGCTCAGTAGAGATAGAATGGTACTAAAGCAAAAGACTAATCCCCGCTCTGACTCTGTGACCTTTGTTATCATGTCACACAACCCAACATTTCAAAACTGGGTGCCTGAAGCTGTCTGTTTTTGGTTGTCTCATTTTTAAGCATTTACCATGTATTTTCCTTTTCCTTTTATTTAAAATTGATTCTGTCATTCTGCAGACTTATGAGCACACCATGAAAGGCAACTTCCTCACACCCTGCACCCACAAAATGTAGGAAAGATCCTTGTTCTGCAATTTCAATATTTTGTTCTGGACTTACATTCTTTTAGAAGAGATATTCAAAATAGAACTGAAACTATTTTTGTTAAATTAGTATCACCAAACGATTCACACAACAGGCAAAGTGAAAATATATAAAAGCAACACTTTTTTTATTTTCCCCAAACATCCAGAGGGCAATTACAGTGGGGAGGAAATTGGGAAGACCAGAGTAAGACTAACTTGCACATAGATTAACACAATTTGTTGGAGGAGGAGTCCTTATGGCTAACGTAAAGGGAAGTCATGATTCACCAATCTATTAGAATTACTTGAGAGTGTCAGCAAGCATATGAATAAGGGCAATCTAGTCAATATAGTGTAGTTGGATTTTCAGAAAGCCTTTGACAAAGTCCCTCACCAAAGGCTCTTAAGAAAACTAAGTAGTCATGAGATAAGAAGGAAGAAAGTAATGCAAAAAAATAATCCCAACTATACATAACGTGGGAATCTAATTTAGCTGTTACCAATCAAGAAAGAGATCTTGGTGTCATCATGGATAGTCTTTCAGCTTAGAGCTCAGCAGCAGTCAAAAAGGCTAACAGAATGCTAGTAACTATTAGGAAAGAGAAAATAAGACAAAAAAATCATAATGCCTCTATGTAAATCCATGGTGCGCCCACACCTTAAATACTGTGTCCAGTACTGTTGTCCCATCTGAAAAAAAGGGTATAGTGGAACTGCAAAAGTTTCAGAGAATGGCAACAAAGATGATCAAGGGTAGTGTATGACTTCCATACAAGGAGAAACTAAAAAAATTAGGGCTGTACCTCTTAGAAAAGAGACAATTAAAGGGGAATATGATAGAGATCTATAAAATCATGAATGGGTAGAAAAAATGAATAGAGAAGTGTTATTTACCCTTTCTCACAATACAAAAACCAGGGGTCACCTGATGAAAATTAATAAACACCAGGTTTAATACAAACAAGAGGAAATACTTTTTCATGTGACACAGAGTTAACCCATGGAACTCGTTGCCATGGGATGTTGTGATGACTGAAAGTATAAAAAAAGAGAACTTGATGAGTTCATGGAGGATAGATCTATCAATGGCTATTAACCAGGATCGTAAGAGATATAACCCCATGCTTGGGGTGACTCTACATATCTGAGTGCCAAAGCCAGGCGAGTAAGACAGGGATGGATCTCTGAAAAACTGCCCTGTTCTGTACACTCCCACTGAAACTTTGGATATTGAGCTAGATGGACCATTGGTTTGAAGCAGTGTGGCAGTTCTTATGTTCATTCTCTTACATTTTTCTGCTATTGTATTCTCTGCTTAATATCTCACAGTGAAAGAGTTACAGGTCTCTATCAGACATGTCAAATCCGTGAAAAAAATGCAGAAATTGGGCTTGTTTTTTGCTTAATTGGCCTGTGATTAAAGAGAAAGAGAAAATAACTTGTCTAAGATCATAAGGGAAGTAAGTCTGTGTGGTAGAGCTTGGAACTGAATCTCAATTTTGCAAGTCCTGCTCCACTGCCTTAATGACTCTTCCTTTGGTCAAGCAAACGTTTGATTTGAATTTTCAGCACAATTAAGATGGTGTTTTAAGAGGCTAGAGCCTAATCTAAAGTCCACTCACCTTTCTGGTCTGTACACTCTTGTTGACTTGAATGGATTTTAGACCAGACCATGGTGAGCGTGGACACTGAGATTTTCCTTGGGCCTGGTCTGTGTAATGCAGAATATTTTATATGCCACTAAAACAAAGCCAAAATGGTTACACAGTGGTGGGCAAACCTCCAAAAGTTTGGAAATCAGACTAGAAATCTGTGAAGAAATGCTTATTTGCAGGAGTTCCAGTACTTTGTGGTCTCATTAAGGATAGAAATGCCTAGACAATAAGATCTATCTTGGCATTGCAGTTTTTCTAACTCCTGTCTTGGAAGAAATTAGGAGATGCAAAAGAATATTATTTTTTAAAAAAGTGTTCACCAAACTTTTTCCAGTCTTTAAATAGTAGAAATTCAAATTGATTTATGGGCTTAGTTTTGAGCAGGTTGCCATTTGACCTGAATTGGTATGCCCATCCATAGTAAATACTTATTTCTTAGTTGATTAATACTCAGAAAACATTGTGATTAATCAGGAAAAAAAATCTGTGGACATAAATTCCTTAACATATCTTGCAAGCACAGAAATGACAGTACTAGCTTCCTTTTTATAAGAGATCAATAGAAAGAAAGAATGACAGCAAAGAAAAACTGAACGCACATAGTGTAGGCAATCTGGGGATTCTACCTACTCCATTTGAGCTAAACTAGGGGGTGATAACAGTAGGGCTGTGGGGGTATTAAAATAGCTTACATATTTGGCGGGTAATAGACCAAAATATTGACAGATAATAGGCCAACCATCCTTTCCACTGGGAAAATCTGCCTCAACTGTGACAAGATCTGTGGATCCCAGGTTGGTCTCATTAGCCACCTCAGGATCCACCAGCGATAACTAGCTATAATTTTATGGAAGACTGTCACCTTTGAACTCCGAGGGATTGCTGATTAGTATCTGAAAAAGTGCAAGTTGGGTGTCTGGTATTCTCCTAATTTAATACCTTATAAAAACCTTCCTTTGGGGCCTTTCATGGGAAACAGAAAGAAACTACGTTTAAGAATAGCAGCTGTGTTAGTCTGTATCTGTAGCAAGAAAAGCAAGGAATCCTTGTACCACCTTAGAGACTCACCAATTTATTTCAGCATAAGCTATATAGATATATAGATATAGATAGATTAGATAGATAGATATTTTTTTTCCTGATGAGACATATTAGTATAAACTCAGCACAGAGAAAGAATCATTATTCTTCATCTGTGCCAGCAGCAGTGCCTTTTAGGGTAGACTTGATTACCTGTCCCATCAGACTCGTTCCTTCTCTGAAGTAAATGATTGTATTATTATTTTTTCTGTATTTAAAAAGGTGATGAGATCATTTATTGTTCTTCAAGTGTAATGGAGCCTGTCAAGATTTATTTTTTTCTTCCCCTCTTGGTTGGTTTTTCCGCTATAGCAGGGATCAGTAACAGCTCCAAGCTACATGATGCTAAATCAGACCACACTTTGGGAAAGAAAAAGAAAAACTTACCACCAAATGAAGAAGCAGTTTAAGCTGAGGGGGGGGGGGGGTTGGGGGGGGGAGTAAGGAAGAGGGGACAGAATTAACTTTAGAGAGAAAATAGCAAATTTTCAGTCCGGAGGTATTTCCTATCTATTGAAAAGGCAGTTTGGAAAGGAAATTAGTAAAAACAAACAGAAGGTGCCAAGGTTTCTTTATCATACCTGGAGTAGGATATGCTAAATTCCACAAGCCTTTACACTGGCGCCTGGTGCTGTGCTTTTTTTTTAAAAAAAAAAATGGCACCCAGGCTCTATAAAATGATCTATTGGGACATCAAAGCCATGGCAGCCCCATGTGGCACAGGATGTACTCAATTAATTATGTGATTTTTAAATGACGGGAGTTAGGAAAAGTAAAAACAAGAAATAAAATAAAATAAAAATGTAAAAAATAAAAGAGAGAGAAGTAAACTGAAAGGCCTTCTTGTCTGTCTGCCAAAGAGCAGTAGCAGATAAGGCCTGTAGTTACCGTGGAAACACAGGCTTGTAGGAGCCAGCATCCAATTTCAGAAACCACAAAATCAACATAAACGTGTGCAAAAATAAAAAGATTTGTTTGGCAAGTAAAAAGTAGAAGGCTACCAATGTATAAAACAGATGAACCGGGATGACCTTAGCCAGCTTTAAGCCATAATAACGACAATGTCCCATGCAGATTCGGCATCCCCCAAATGAGTGCTAACAAGACACAGTCCCTTCTGCCTACTGTTAACATGGAATTCCTACTGTTTTTGTTACATTAAATAATATGGAAAATAAAGTAAAAAAGCAATATTAGGGGCCTGGTTTTAAGCCCCCCTCAGAGACTATGAAATTTAGAGCTAAGGCTTTTCATTTCATATTTAACTCATGCCATTGTGTTACTGCCTACTAATGACTAAAGGTAACATCCATTATAAGAATGGTCATATACTTCGTTTGGTCCATCTCCATCATCTATAGATACATTGGGTCAGATCTTTAGCTGGTCTCAATCAGTGGAGCTCTCCTGAAACTTATGTAGTTTTGGAATTGACACCTGTTGAGGCTCTAGCGTGATAGCTTAATGGCAATGTAAGAAACCTGTTTCTAAATTACCTAGTTTTGTGTATTTGACTCGTACGAAAAAAGGATGGCTACAGTGTTATGAATTTATGGTCCCAACACTACCAGCTTACAACAGGCTCTATTATTCTAGTACACTGAAGCAGTTATTATAATATATATATTTTTATAAGTGAAATTAGATCCTTGATATTAATTTAAAGCAGTTTGTAACAACATTTATTGGTGTCTAATTAGCCACAGTGTTTACTTTTCTTTTTTTAAAGGGAATGAACATAACTGGATTCCAGCCAGGAAACTTTATCTTAGACCAAGATTTCAAATTCTGTGAAAACTAGGCACACTTTGACACATCCTCAAACTGTCACACTGTCAACCTTTGCATCCAGAATGTTCACTAAACACAGTGATACCGTGTATGTCAGTATTCTTTTGTTAAAACAGACATCACTGGAATGACCCCAAGTCATCAGTCCTTTCTTATAAGTGGTCAGAATTATTCCATGGTCTTTATTGGGACCATTATTAAGTGTTCAGAGGACCTTTGAGTCTATAAGCCTTTGCTGATCACGGGCCTTGTGCATGAGTTAATTCCACGCCCAGTGAGTAAGTTGTTCAGGATTTTGCCCAATGTGGGGTCTTGGTCTGTAAACGGGCTAGACATACAAAGATATTGGTATCCTTCCATGGATGGAATGTTCAGTGGCTTTTGCTTGACTGCCTTAAAAAAGCAGGTTTTGTATAATCTATCATAAATCCCAGAGAATTCTGCAAACCCTAGTTAATTTCTGCTGCAGATACTTTAGTGGGAGCACAAGCCATTGGCTTTGGTGGGCCAAAAATGTTCTTTATAATTTGAAAACCTTCTATCAGGTGCCAATAGCAACAAAAAGGGCCAAGTTCAGTGTGTTTTAGGGGGTCCTTTCCTAAAATAAATCATAACATGGTTCAAGTGCCCATCCAGAGATGCGCATCTATTTCTCTTTGCTCTACACATACAACCATGGAGAAGTCCAAGGGAAAAGAACAATCAAAGCGAACAAACAAAAGATACATGATAAACATATGAATATAGATCAGGGTTTCCCAAACTTGTTCAATGGGTTGGCCAGGGTAAGCCCCTGGCTGGCCGCAAGATGTTTTGTTTATCCGCGTGGCTGTAGGTTCAGCTGCTTGCAGCTCCCATTGGCCACGGTTCACCATTCCCGGCCAATGGGAGCTTTAGGAAGCCGCGCAGGCCAGGCCATTTCAAAGTTAGGACTTTGGCTATGATGTTTCTGAATACAAAAACGGGTCTCATGAGATAAAGAAAAATCAATCTCCAATATAGACGTGCAAGACTTGATTGCAGACTTGTTTCACTAATGACCTAATACTAATTTCATGACAGCAGCCCACACAGTGAGGAGGAGAACAAGAGGAAAATGGCAGTGGCTATGATTACTTTCCATTATTAACTATCCAATACAATTACCGAGAAGCCCAAATGAATGTATGGTGGTAAAATGGGCATGGTTATTGGAGTGAGGTTTTGAAAATACCTTGCCATTGGAATTCCAAGCCAAGCAAGACCCAGTCAGGAGTCCAACGTTTTGACCAGCCCAGTCTTCACTACAGCCCTCTCTAGACTCCTCTCTATTACCTTCAAAAATCTCCTAATCTCTGTCAGTTACTTCATCTCCATAGAAATGTTTAGGAGACAGCTCTCCAGTAAGCAAAAAGGTTGTGATTGAGACAACTATGCTCTGTTTGGTTTGTTCTTTTTCCTCTAACCATCACCCCTCCCCTCCTTGCAAAAGGTTTCAATATAAGGCATTATCCAAGGTAAATTGGAAGAGGAATTGGAATGCTGACTTGACCATGGCTTTCTCAGCTCTTTTTTTTTTCTTTTGGCCAATGAATTGCAGAAAGAGACGCTTCAGATATGGGAACCTCATCATGCAACTAGTGAAATCAATAAACAAGTCATAATGTTTGGATCTGGATTTCAAACACCTGAAAGTTTGGAGATGCTGGATTCAGTGGGTTTGGTTCAGTCCACATCATTTACTGTATGGAATGGATTTGGATTTCAAATGGCCTCATACTTTGGGGATGTTTGGATCTGGGATTTTGATTCCAAACTGAATCTCTTAGATTAATATCTGGGTATTTGTGGAGTAGTTATATCAAAGGAGAGGGTATGTCTCTGGCTGATTGAATAACTAAGAGTTCTCCCGGCTTCTGACTATAAAACTAAATCTGGACTTAAAGAACCCCCAGCTATTATAATTTTATACTAGATATTATTTTTTAACAGAGACCAGCTCCCGCAATGAAAAGTGTCAATTTATGTTAACATTTTGTGACATGGACTACAGGGCTAGGTGCCACAGCTTGTGACTTAAAACTTGAATTTAAACCAAGACTTTCCCAGGTGAAGAGCTAGTACCCTGGCTCTTAGCTCACATTGTTGTAAAATATGCTATTTTCAAATCAAATCCTGAAGTGTTTGTCAATGTTTACACCATTCTTATTCAGGCAAAAGCCCCATTAACTGAAGTTAAGTGTTTGACTGCTCTTAAAATCAAACTTTTGCCTTGATTGGTGTTAAGTTAAAAATTTGGGATTTGGCCATTCATTTGCAGAGTGCATGGAAAATCTGAATATTACTTGGTTGTTGGCTTTTTTGTGATTTTTTTTTAATAACATTGCAAGGGTGTTTGATTAAGGAAGTTGCTAAATAGTTTCTAAATCAAGGCCAACTTATGGTATGTTGCATACACTGGATGGGTGCGGTTGTGTGAAATGTGTTTGAATAGCACAAACGGTATTTAAATGCATAGAAATGATTAAACAGCAAGGCATGACGGATGCACAGAAACTTCCCAATTCTGTCTCCTGGTCAGAGGCTTTTTCACGCTAGGGGTTTGGTAATCCTCTTGCGTTTTCCCAATTTATTCTGACACTGATTCGTTTTTGGTTTTGTGCTAATCTTTCTTTAGTTCTAACAAGGACATTCAGGAGAGCTTCCTAACAGCCACTTCACACATTGTCATTCATAACTTTGTTAAGAGTGCCGTTATGAAACCAGTAGGGCTTTAAATTACCCCAACAAATATAGAAGAGAGAAGGAAATAAAAGTGGGGGCAGTGGGAAGGAAGTATCTGTCTTCACAATTCACATGTCCCTGGTTCTTCTGCCTCATTGGTTCTTAACACCAAGAGACTTGCAAGCCCTTCCTTCTCCATTCCCCTGCTTTTGGGAGCTGTGGTTTGTGTATTGCACAGAGACTTTGCTTTGATGGATTTTCTGCTCTTTTGAGTACTCCTGGGTATCAGGAATGAGATTATATGTTCCAGGTATGTGGGACCACTCTAGTGCCTCCATCGAACTTGTCTTTGTGAGGAGGAAAAACATATGGTTAGAGAAAAAAAAATCATAAGGAAGGTGGAGAAAAAAGGACAAATGTAAGAACATCCCTGGTTGTTAAAAAACTAATTTGCACCATGGGCTGAAACATTGTCTGCAGCTTGTTAGTAAGTTTAATATAAAAACATTTTCTGTTTCACAGGGCAAGGTTAATAATAAGTGACTATATGGGGCTCCCATGTCTTGTTAGAAAGGGACTGTGTGTGCATGGTGAGTTTCACCATTGTGTAAGCCGAGAAATAGGCTGCTGGGGGTTAATTCTCCAGAGTAAAAGAAAGGGCATGTTTCCCTCTCCTATTTTCAAAGGAGTAGGTGTCAGGAGATCTGCGTTCCATTCCCAGCGGTAAGACCACATTGCTATGTGACCTTGGCCAAGTTACATAGGCCTCCATTTTCAGAAATGGCCACTAAGCTAGGATGCCTTCGTTTTTGCATACTCAACTTGAGAGACTTGCATCAGAGAGGTCTGGGTTCACAGAGGCAATTGGTACCTCACAATCCAATTCTCTTCCATATGACTTCTGAGTGCTCAACACCTCTGAAAATCAGCCCCTAAGTGTTTAAACAGGCATCCAAAAACTGATGACGGATCTCTTGACCAGGTGCATAACTCCGGAAAAGATAGTTGCTCCTTCTCTTCCCTCTTACACATCTATCCCAGGACAAACATAATGTACATTTTAACAGGGGTTAATGTTTAATGTTTGCTATTAGGTAAATATTCTTGTTGCTAGAATAATTTCACACAACTTTAGGGTGGTGTTTTTGAATTTTACCCTGTAACAGAGCACAATTCCCAACGTCCTCAAGTTTTAGACTGTTGTGAGAACCCCAGTAAACTCTTATATAGCAATTTAAATCTACTGACGTGTGTTTCATAATGGTTTTTAAAAAGCAGCTTCAATAGTTATGCCACAAAAATCCTGCCACTTTTACACAGTAGTGACACCCGTGACACCTGGTGATGTCACAACCATATATTGTGATGTCAGCATGGGATGAGAAAACTCGTTGCTTAAAAAGGTGGAGACCTCTCTTGACACAAAAGCCTTGGTAATTAGGAATCATGGGTAAGGAGAGGAAACAACAACAACCACCAACCCACTTGAAATATCCATAGGAGTTTGAGAAATATATTTCAAAGTTCTTTAAGGGTTCTTTAAACGTATTTGGAGATATTGTTTTATGTAATGTCTCTTCCTTTTTTAAGTACTTTACCAGTCTATCCCTGGCAGTTCAGTAGTTGTCAGCAACAGGGCTGTGTTTAAAATGATAGATATCTTACAATGGAACTATAAATCTTTATAGACTTACAGTCTGCTTCCTTTTTTTTATGTTGTAAATTTCCATTTCCCATTATCAGTTGAATCAGTGTCGTTAGTCTTTGGACTTGATGCTGGAAATACACATGGTGATCGGTCCCATTGACCAACAGTGCAAAAAAAGCATTAGTTGGAAATGGCACATGGGATGAGTTTATGGTGAACAAATATCAATTCAGATTTAGCTCCCATTTGGTAAGGTTTGTGCTCAGGATGTTGCAAGGGAGTTACATTTATCTCTTTCTCATCTGCCCCAGTTTCAAAGGTGCTTTCATTTCCTAACGTCCCAGTGGCAATAGCAGGTAGTCATCTTGAAAGAGCCACAGCACACCACATCTTTTTTTGCTGTTAGATCAATAGCCCATCTAAGCTCTAGTCAAAGATGGGTGACACCTGTCCTTGTTACAATAACTCAACGATAAAAATTATAATAACTTTAGAAACATCAGTATTTCATGGAGCACTCTAAGTCTATGCAAGAGGGAAAAAAAGAAACACGAAGAGAAATAACCAAGGATTCATTAAATAGGTAAACTTTAAATATCTCCCACTATGTATATATATTTTTAAAGGCACAGAGGATAGTTAGACGCCCAACACTCATTACCATTCCAAGAGAGCTGTGCATTTAATTGTATACAGTTGGATTTGGATAGGGATAGCACCATACAAACATAAAATAATTGCTCATGCACCAAAGTGCTTTCTCAGCTGTCTCCTTGCATCTTGGAAAATTTCTCTCTCTGCCCTTGTCTATACTGGGGCAAGAGTTGACCTAAGATACGCAACTTCAGCTACGAGAATAGCGTAGCTGAAGTTGATGTATCTTAGGTCGACTTGCCTCGCATCCTCATGGCACAGGATTGACTGTTGCCACTCCCCCGTTGACTCCACTTCTGCCTCTCATCTTGGTAGATTACAGGAGTTGAAGGCAGAGCGATCGGGGATCTATTTATCATGTCTACACTAGACTCGATAGATCGATCACCGATAGATCGATCACTACCTGCCGATCTGGTGGATATTGATGACGTATCCTCAGAGGCTAGAGTGTCAGGAAGAAACTTCTCTTATGGATAGAGCATTCCATAATTGTTCTATACCAAGTTTCTTGTGCCTTGTTCTGAAGCTCCTGGTGCTAACCTCTGCCATAGAAAGAATATTAGGCTAGATGGAACACTGGTCTGATGCAGCAAGGCTGAGTCACAAGCTATTTTGATGCAGCTCCACCAGCCCTGCACCACAAAAGGTGCAGACTGGTGTTCTCTGAAATATCCTGAAATAGACAATTGAGACAAATTTAAAGTCTGCTCTGTATCAAGGGATCATTGCAAAGCAGACCTGATAGGCTGGTGACACTGGCCAATGATTTTTATCAACCGTCAGATGGTTTTAAAATAATGTTAAAATATTTCATAGCTTGATATGAGACCCTAAAGACAGTCTTCATCCCCAAATAGTGACCTCATTATTACATACATCAGTATTTTGTGAGCTGTCTCTTCCATTCTTTCTCTATATAAATAAATACTACTACTACTACTACTATAAATTCTCTGGAAAGTGAATAACAGAGCTTCCTTAAATCATAGCATTGAGAACCTGAATAGTTTTTGAAAAGAAAATTAAATATCTTGTTTTATGATTTATTCTCTTTTTGCTGTGCTTGTGAGGTATGACTTATTTTTCCATTGAAACATATCTAGTCACCAAGCACAAGGAAGAAAAAGTGCTCTCAAGCCAACATCTCTGAGCTCTGTTGACCTGCAATGAGCTTAAGGTATTGCCTTTTTATATTTGATATATATACACAAATATTTTACAGAGTCATTTGAGGTCTTTTTCGAGGGCTGTACTGGTAAATTGTGGAGCCTTACTTTTCAATACAAGGAATTAGCTTGGAGATGTAATGGCTGGTGTGTATGTGTGTGTGTAAGTGTGTGTGTAAGTGTAACCACTGGATCACACAATGCCAGCACTCAGGGTAAGAAACAGTGAGTGAACCAGGGTCTGTTTCTTGCGGGGCTGACTAAACAAGACAAAATCAATTAGCATCTGAGACCTCACAGGTTTCTGCAGGCAAATTGTTCCAATTAGCCAGCACCAGAGAGCAAATTAGGAGGTAATTAAAAGGAGCAGCTGTGATTTTACTGACACAGTCCTGCCACTGTTGCTGTCACATGTGCTGCATGTTAGACTGATTAAACAGGGAGCTTTGTCATGTATTTTTCCCTGTAACAATAAACTCTATGTTAATAAAAGAGAAAATACACATTTTCTTGTGTTGATCCAACATTTGAAGAGAAATGTTTCTTGAATGTGGTATACGGGGTGTGTGCTGCAGCCATAACTAGAGGAGTTACTATTGTGATAGACACACACACATACACAAATCAATTACATTAATTTCAGCACAAAATTAAGAAAAAATGATATCCATAATTGTGAAAGCAATGTGCACTTTCCTTACAAAATGTTTGTCAGAAAAAGAGAAGAAGGGACCGGGGGGGGGCAACTATTAATCCCCATTTCACTTGAAACAAATAAACAATTTCACTGATCTACCTATCTGTACAAATACAAATATTCACACAAAACACACATATGTTGCACTTACAGTATATCGGTATGGGGTCTTGAATCAAAGATCTTAAGTCTCTTTGCAAATATGAATTAATGAAACCTCACATAGACTTGCTTTACAGATGGGTAAAGTGAAGCAAAGACTAGCTATCTGACAGAGCATCACACAAAAAGTTTGCTCCCAAATCCAATGTATATTGGGCAACCCATCTTCCCTGACACTAAGGAAAGCGTAGATTGTGTGCAGTTGACCATCCAAGTGGAAGCCCCCATGCCCCCATGTGATTTTCCTCTCCAAGGGCTGTGCCCTGTCATGATTAGTTTTGCCTAGTGTATTGCTTTTTCCTTTACTATTTCAAAACCTGTTCGGGATTCTACATCTGTTGTACCTTAATTCTTAGGGCAATGGCTGATCCCAGGTGCTTTGGGCATGGACTAGTTTGTTAAGGTTTGGAGCTGGCCATTGATGGGAGCACTGTGCCAAGAAGGAGAAGCAGGCTTCTGCTCACAAAAAGGTGGAGCCAACTTGGGATTGTAGAAAGAAGCATATTCACCATTCCTGACTCTCACCCCACTACAGATCCTCCTTCTTCCTTGGCCTGTGATCCCGACATGACCAAACTTCACATGCTGCCAAGTCCCTCTATAGTGGAAAGGCAAGAAGGAGCTGATACAGAGCTAGCACTTGGCATTGTGTGGGAAGGCTGGTGGGGAGCCATGAAGCTTTTAACTGGTCTGTGAGAGGATGGTCTGGTACTCCTTGCAGGAGACAGAGAGGTGTGAGGACTTGTTATTCTATGGGCATTGGGAGGGAAGAAGCAGGAGCTGAGCTGAAGGTGAGGCTCCAGTTTGGGGGAGAAGGAGAAGAGGTGTGGATTACAGATGTGTACGCTTACCACCAGTACCTCGGTAAGGAACAGAGACGTCTGCTACTCTCATCCTTAGCACTCAAAGGATTAACGGCCTCCTTAGTTAAATGGAATATGTCAGCTTGGCTGGTACTACCCAAAACCAACAACCCTCAAAGCCCATTTTCACCTCACCCACTGCTAGTCTGCAATCAAATCTGCTCAGTCATCCTGGGGAGCAGATGAAAGAAAGGAAACCAGCCCGTTCCAGCCCTAAAAATTCTGATGCCTCATCTCCTGAATCAACAGAGGCCTTTGCGAAAGCAGTGATGGGGTCCTGCTGCTTTTTTCAGGGAAAGTAAACACTGCTGGTAAACCTGTTTCCCTCTGTCCCCTAAACGTTCACCTCTTGCAAATAACGTGAGTCAGAGATCCCACCCACTAGCAGGTCACTGGCTGCCGTCTTGTTCAGACGTTCCTTTGACACAGGCTTTATACCAATTCTCCCTGGATGCAGGCTCCTCTGGAAAACTGACTGGGTTTATTTATTTTTACAGAGATACACATGCACGTATATATCTGTATAAGAAAGACTTTTTTTTTTAGGAGTGAGGAGAGGCGTCTCGCCAAATAAACGATGCTAAGCGGTGCGTTCCATTTTAGGTGTTGACAGTGTATAATAAATCCCGACCCTACCTAACATGTACAGGAACATTATAAAATGAGTGAAACGGCGTGAGCTGGTTCCCTGGGCAACCAGACAAACACAATAAACAAGCTGCAGAAGCAAGAGTAAGTTACACCATACTCCCTGGGCCTGAAATATATCACTTTACATTAGCCTTCTGCTGTAGCTTGTCCTAAATGCTCTTTGTTTTATTATTACTTGAAAATTATGGGGATTTTTAGTGTAGATGGATATGAAATTGAAAAGTTCCTTTGGTGTCTTGCCTTTATGGGCCTTTTCCTATATGTTAGAGGTGGTGTGAAATAATGCTAACAATTAATAATGACTCATAAACTGATACAAACTCCGTTCCCCCAAGCCAGAATAATATTTTTTAATATTGTGTCTAGATTTCTGAAGTTCCTCTTTGGCAGGGAGAAACTAGTTGTTTATTCCTCCTCAAAATAAAGAAAGATTAGTCATAAAACTTGAGTTGTGTCTGAACCAACGCTCCAACTGAATCTGGATCTGAGCTTTGTAGCAGGTCCCCGGTCTTTAACCAAACCAAACCCCTGAGTTTGACAAGCACCAGTTTTAGAGAAAAAGTTTGGATTCAGATTAGAACTTTGGATCTTGGGCCCACCTTTAAATACTTATTGTAGTGTATGCTAGAGCCTTCTCCATAGACTGATTGTATCTACGTTGTGTACACTGACATTGACTACACTGTGTGCTAAATAGCTTTCTGTTTACAGATTGGGAAGTCATGTATCTTGGGCTGGAGAGTGTTAAGGAATCTGGAGGTAGTTGATGCCACCAGATCATCAAGAAGCAGGGAGGGCTTCTTTGGTGGGAAGATGGAGTGTTCCATGGGAGGTGAGAGCAAGAAATTGTGGAAGGACCACACATAAGAAGATATCCTTAGAAAGTTTCAGAGAAACCACTAAGCCTTAACAAGTCCATTCACCACTGATTCCTCCGCTGTTAACTTCACCGTCGACAGATGAAATAGGATTCATTTGCTGCATTCTCCCTCTCACCCCCCAACCACATTCCTTCAAAGTTTTCCTAGCATTTATTTTTAAAAATCAAGCACTTTTTGTTGTTTGTTCTTGTTTTAGTTTATGTATTTATTAGTTTAGTAGAGGCAAACCCAGTGGAAGCCCTATTGGGCTGAAGATGAAGCTCAGTCTGTGATAAAGGTACTGGAACAGCTACATTTGATTATTCCACCTATGTAGAAACTGTATGAGCCAAGAGGAACGTAAGGAAGACAGGAGGCAGGAAGTCATAGACTCATTATCCTAATACCAGAAAGGCATGAAAATAAAATATTTCATTCAATCCACTTAATTCCATTTCTGCTAAACAGCAGCTCTAGTGTGAGGAGCAAATGGTGACCAGAGGGAAACTGTTTTGGAAAGTAAAGTGAATAACTAAAAACCCAGCTCTTTCATGCAAAACAGCTACAATGCATGGGACCCTTCTTCATTTGTTGTCTAGGTTCCCACTTTTTTCTCACTCCACTTATTCCCCTCACTTGCTTTTCCTATCACTAGCTTTTTTGCAGGATAATGAAGTTTGGAAACCTTACATCAGAGTGACTTACAAATGAGGGTGGGGTAAATCACATGCTTCTGGCTCCTTTACCATATTTAGCTGCACCCTTTCCAGCCTGCTGCAATTTACAGACTCAGGCCTGGTGGCCCTGCCAAGTAACAAGTTACTGGCCTGTAAGCTCCAGGGTGGAGGGCTATTAAATGGGAGTGTGTCCATTCTCCCCGGTATGAAAGCGGAGGTGAGAGCTTGGAAACGCCTGTGTGCGAAGACAGGGTAAGAGTGGAGGATTTTTTATGACAAAAACACAACTCCACTGATGACTAATTAGACGGAGCGGGCTCCAGATGGCCACTTCTTTAATGATGCCAATTAGGGATTCAGATATTTTTTGTGCAGTGCCCTTTTTCCTAGAAAGACGGAGCAGCAATGGAGGCCTCACATTTCTGCATCAGACCCAGGTCAGTCTTGTGATCCCTGGAACCTGGGTGTGAAGGAGGAAAATGAGAGGGATTCAGCAGGGATTGAGATATTTAACTCCTTCTTCTGACTCCAAATTTTATCCCAAGCCAAATTATTTTTCAAGATCTGAGAAACTCCGGTTGATCAGACTTCTTCCTCCATCTTTTATTTTTATTTTGGCAGCAGCCTTGGTTCTCTGGGGTTTGGGCCATGAGCAGAAACAGAAGAACCATAATACTGTGAGGAAAAAATGCCCTACTCCTAACTTGAGCAGAAGCAGTGACTGCTGGGTAGATCAGAAGGCTTCCATCCTTGTTTTGCAGACCTGAGAGGTTTCCTTAGTGTATGTGAGCAACTTATTTTTGGGCACTTGTCCAAACTGAATTGAATCCTCTGAGGTTCTCCAATCCCAGAAGGCCATCTATCTCATTTGCATAGCCGCTATTACCACAGTATCTAAGCACCTCACAACTGTTAATGTATTTAACTTCCCCCAAACCCCTGTGAAGTGTTAGCTCCATTTTACAGATAGGGAACTAAAACACACAGAGGCTAACTGAATTGTCCAAGGTCACACAGGCAGTGCATAGAAGAGCAGGAAATTGAACACGGGTTTCCTCAGCTTCAGACTAGTACCCTAACCATGAGGCCAGCCTTTTTCTTGCTCTGTCATTTGATATACCTCAGGACCAGTGGGCAGGGACACTTGACTCCACTGCTGTCATGGGCCAAATTTTACAGCCCTTACGCACATTGAGCAGCACTTACTCATGAAAAGCAATCACACTCATTTGACTTTACTGGGTCTGCTTGTATCCGTAGTTACTAGAGCTGGCTAGAAAACAACAATTCTGTTTCATAACAACTTTCAAAGTTATAAAATATATTTTTGTTCAACAAAAATAAAATCTTTTGAAGTTGTTCGTGAAACGCAATTGTGTCAAAACATCTGTTTTCAGCTCAAAAAGACCAGGCTTTTGAACTCTTTCTACCTCTTTCTCTCTCTCCTTTCTCATCCACCCCGGACTCGAGAAACTGTCCCATCAAAACTTTAATACAAATTAACACATTTTCCCACACCATTCTGGTTTTGATTAAACAATTTTTTTTAGAAAAAAAAAACGGTTGAGAAATTTACCCCGGGTCCAAATCTGGCCTGTTGCATACGTTTGAGTCAAAGACTCAAGATGGGGAGCCCCCTTCTCTTGAAGATGGCCGGGGAGAAATGCTGCTGGGTTCTAAAATGTATATTTCCAAATAGCCTTAGACATGTGTGAGTGCATTGAATTAACCACAGACATTATGAGGTTTATGTTGTGTCTGAGTGTAACAATAGCAAAAGAACCCTATATGAGAATTCCCGGACACATAAGACTAATACAGTCCCTATATGTTTCATGACATACACTGCACTCAGTCACCCAGCTCCTCTTAATAATGTCTGGTATGTGAGAATGCATCTGAAATGTAGCATCAATCACAGAGGAAAATTCACAAAAACTAGCTGAACTACTGCTTTATTTTGTGTACATTATGTATATTTTATTAAAAGGATCACAAACACAGTATGTAGAAGACGGCTTTTCTCCACCCGTCAACTAACACACTCACAATTGCCTCCCTAATCAGGGAGAGCCACACACAATGCAACTCAGCCGTGGGAGACAACATCTCGGTGTGACAATCAAGGAATGCAGGATTTGTTGGGGTAAAGCATCTGGGTTATTTTCCTTCATGAGGGGCAGGGACAGGCCACGGAGAACTCAACACACCAAGAAAGCAAATACAGAAGGTGAGTTTTGTGAGCCACTGAAAATGCCCATCTGTTTGAAAAATGCATGCCCGTGAGGCTATCAGGGGCATACAGTGCAGTTTTCAAGATGTTACCGGCAGAGCAGCAGGAAATAGCTGTGGCAATGTATTTATTTCCCAAGTTCCTTCAGCCACAAAATGAAAAGAAGTAGAGAGAGAGAGAGAGAAAGAAAGAAAGAGAGAAAGAGCGTGAGTGAGTTTGGGAGTTAGGCAAGGAAGGGGAGACCTTTGCCCAGTCTGATCTGAATGCAAGAGCATTTGCTTGCACTTGGGTCCAAGAACATAATAATAATAGCCATCAGCATTTCTCTGCTGGGTTTTGGTGAGTTTGTGCAAAGCCGGTGTCTAGCAAATGGGCATCCTGAAACTCCAAAAGGAAATGTCTGAATAGTTTGGATTTCTGGCAGGACAGAATCTGGTGGATATTTACAGAGAGTGGCTCAGCACTGAGAAAGCAAAGAAACCTGCAGCAAGCGGCCCCAGTGAGGTGTGTGATGAGCTGAGGGATGGACAGAGGATGTTTAAGGGCAAGATACGTCTCTCGGGGCTCGTTGGCATATTTTGGGCATGAACAGTGGCAAATGGGAACAAAATTTAAAACAAGCGTGTGGAGTACAGGAGCAACAGTTCAAAAACCCAGAGATTGAGCTCCCTCTGAAGCTATTTGTGGAGCTCTAACAGGCTGGGTAGGATTTCACTTGTGGTTTCTATTCTCTCCATCATCTCTCAGAAATGTGACAAACTCAACGAGCTTTTCAACCACCGGCCAGGTCCAGCACTTGCAAAACCATCCCACCCCTCCCCCAGTCACACAGTCCTTTCTCCAAAGAGGCCCATTTCAATGACAGGCTTTCTGGACTAAAGTGTTAGGGAATTATTCTGACCTTCCTTTCCCCTCAGGCTCAGCTGGGTGTGCGTGAGGCACTTCAGCTGTGATCCAGTTGGACTTCAAAGGCTTAGTGTCCCTGCGAACAGTTCAGCTGAGATCCCATTACTCTCATGACAAGCGCCCACTATTTGCAGGTTGTTCTATTTCCATTCTTATTTCCATTGTTTGAGTTCATTTAAGGCTCTTGTAGAGGTAGTGGAATAGTGTTGTCAATAATCCATTATAGTGCTAATTGAGTCCGTCTGACAATGCCCCTAACACCTGATCTTCGGCATACCAATCCATGCTGTCCCTCATCACAGTGTTCCTGATGATCTTCAATCCCCACACATCTGTGTTAATATACCTCATACCTAAAGAGAAGCACTCCTGAAATCCTAGTCTTGCCAACCTTTTCAGTGCAGTTTAATCCTCATCTGTAACAACTCCTGTTATCCCAGTTCAGGGGGCCTGTACTGCTATGCTGATGCATCTCAATACCAACTTGCAACACACCCGTGCTGTAATGTGTTGCCTGTCTCACGGTTCTGTCTCAATGAAAATGCGAAGCATGCGGACCTTTGGCAATGTTCAAGAGATGAGTGAGGAGGCAAAGCAGCAACTAGTAGCACAGGAGATACGTGCCTTTAATTTCAAATGATTATCTGTAGCCATAACAAGCAATGTAGAGTATATCTCTGTACCTTCAATGGGTACTTCCCGCCCTTAATCTGGACACTTGGTTTTAGCACACTTGCTGGGTTTTAGATTTGAGAGGCAGCCTAGTTTGACCTAGAAAATAAGGGTGGGAATTCTACTGAATTCCAATACAAACTGTGACGGACAGGTTGTCTTAGACAAGTCACATACACACTCTGGCCTAGTTCTGGTTGCTTTGCATTGCTCTGGTGCGGCAAAGCAGCTGGGAAGCTGACTTAACCTGTTACTCAGGAATTCACCTTGCACAAAGTGGAATCTATGGGTGGCCTCCAGCCAGAAAAACAAAGTAGTGGTTGAAATCCTGCATTAGAATTCAAGTGTTGACATTGCTATATTAAAAGGAGGAGGTACCTTCTGTCCATCTGTGATTTTCCAGTCAAAGGCCCTCTGGGGAAAAATCCTTGTGCTCTGGCTAAGGTTCCGTGACTGAACAGAACAAATTTAATACCCAGGGCTATGCAGAAGCTATTTGCTGAGTGCATATTTGTTGTCCACATAATGACTTCACTACCAGGGTGGGCTCTAATTCATCATTACAAAAACAATCCTGGGGTAATAAAAAGCAGGGCATAAACTCCAATTCTATCCCTATTTCTGGAACCCCTTTATAGGGTCAAGCCAGCTAATTGGGCCATTTCCTTCAGCACCCTGCTGGCATCTTCTCCATACTGCTTTGAGAGCTCTTTGGCCAGGCTTACTTTCTGGAAGTTCTCTCTCAGATTAACTTCTAGCCGTACTTGATCCAAGTAGTCCGGATTTGCAGCTTTCACTGTCTCCTCCAGCTGACTCTGACGCACAGAACGGACCATTTCCTGGAGCTTCATTTCCGTAGCAATGACACACTTTGTGGCATGATTCAGTTCCCCTACCTGCCGTTGGGCCTGCTCCAATTTTTCAGGCACTTCTTTTTCCTCTGCAACAAGTGAAAACCTATAGCCCTTCATGTGCACCTGTACGTTGCAGGCACCTAAAAGACAAAACAATGTATATCTTAGGATTTAGCTCGTTCTGATTTTGGTCCAAGAAACATGTCTAAATGCTTTTGTCACTAGAAACCTAAACACTTGGCACCACTGAGCTATTCACAGTGACTGACTGTGAAAGGAGTGCCATAAAATTAGGTTCTTTCCAATTTCCTTATCTGTGATTCTGTTTTGTGTGTGCGTGTGTTGTACAATAGAGTCATTTCTCAGGAGTAAGTCAAGCTCCTCCATGCCACTTGCTTAAACACACGTGGAGTTAAACCAGAGTAAATTTGACCCTTAATCCTCTGTTTTTATCTGCCATTCTTTCCGTGTAAACCATCAAGTGTTGGGTGAGTCTTTATAAAAAGCGTATTGAAAATCTGGTCTAATCTTCCATGAGATGCATCATTGTTCTTCTTATTATTGGTTTCACAAACACATGGTGCTTCTAGTTCCATATGGGATTTGTTTAGCTCCTTGTTTAGATTTTTTTTTCTTTTTTGCTGCAGTGGCTCAGAAGGTTAACATTACATAGGAAGGTTTGGATTTACTGCCAAGTGAAGAGTTATTGCACTAGAAAGCCAAATCTAAAGAGGGCAGGAGAACCTGAGACAGATTTGTAAGGTCACTGTACCTGACTGGAAAAAAATTGTATTCCTCTACAATGTAGAACCAAGCTGCAATCATGGCAGGTGGAAAAGGGGGTCCAAAATTCATAGCATCTTGATTCTACATTGTGACACAAAACCAGGAAGTGGCTTTATAAGAATTAGCAAATCAACCAGATGCTTTTGTTAGGTAACTGAGAAGTTCGAAACAGGGCTGGTTCAGTTGTCTAAGGCTTTCCCTGCCACATGGGAGACCTGGATTCAATCCCACTCCCGGACTTCATGAGGACAGCAGGAACAAGAAGAAGTGTAAATACAACTCAGCTCATGAATGGGGAACTCATATCCTGGAACAGTGACCCCTTCTCCCTGCTGCCCAATCATCTGAAACCTTGTGAAAGGATGGAACCAGACTAGGTGCGGTGTGCTTATTTTATGCAAAGCAGTTCCCTACATCCCCTCCAGCCCCCAAGAAACAAAACCCTCCTGAATGGTATGAAACATGTTATTTGGGGGAAAGTGGAGGCAACCATGGTCTGACACACAGCTTTGGAGGGCTAATCCTTATGAATATGCTTGTTAATCGCTGCTGCTCTCTTGTAAAATGCAGACTCTTCATTGCTGACCTTCCTAGGAGCCACGAAGGCTGGACAGATTCCCTACAGAGCCCAGCCAATGCTGTGCCCACATCATCTTGTAGGGAGGCACGGTTAGTTCAGTCTGAGGATTCAGTCTTCACCGTTTAACCATTGACTTCAGTTCACCCTTAGACTTTGTCTGCTTACCGTGCTCCTGCTTTATATTCTCTATGCAGGCTGCAAGACTATTAGTGGGAGAGCAGCCAGAGACTTCTTTCAACCTTTCAATGGCTTCCTTCATGGCCCAGTGATCCGCTTGCTGCTTGTTGAAAGTTTCAGCGATATCTGAAAACAGCATGTCAATCTCGAGCACATTTACCAGTTTCATGGTGAGGGTCCCCTCCTTACTGAAGACATCTGCCAAGATTAAAGACCCACCAGAAATGGAGTGTTAGCAAAATAATAAATCAGCTGGGAAATGAAAAAAGACTTGCATGAAATGTATGGAAGACTCTGGGCTACCGGCCATGCTCAATTGCAAACTCGTAGTAATATTTAGCAGTCCTCTTGGTACCACCGGCTGGAGCCAGATATCCATCTACTTCGGTGCTTATCAGGCCCCAGTTAGCATAGTATCTGATCACTTCACAATCTTTAATGCATTTACCCTCACAAAGCCCCTGTGTGGCAGCAAAGTGCTATTACCCCAATCTGCAGATGGGAACTGATGCATAGAAAGATTAAGGGTAAGATTTTCAAAAGTGCTTAAGCGATCTAGGAACATAAGTCCAATTTTCAGAGTGACTTAAGTGCCTCAGTCACTTTTTAAAAATGGGATTAGTCACTTAGGCATCTTTACCCTAAATGACTTGCCCAAGGTCACTCAAGAAGTAGAGCAGAGAACTGAACTGAGTTCTCCTGAGCGCTATGCTAACTACAGCACCATCCTTTTCCTCTCCTCTACTTAGAGTTTTGACAAGTAGATCCCATTTTAGGGTAGGAAGGCTGGATAGGGCATTGGACTGAAACTTTGGAGACCTCGGCTCCATTTCCATCTTAGCCACAGACATCCTGTGAGACCTTGTGCAAATGACAAACTGAGAGATGGTCGGAAATAAATAGATGGAATTCAATAATGACATGCAAAGTACTACACTTAGGAAGGAATAATCAATTGTACAAATACAAAATGGAAAATGTCTGGCTAGGAAGCAGCATTGTAGAGAAAGGATCTGGGAGTGATAATGGATCACAAGCTAAATGTGAGTTAACAGTGTAATACCGTTGTAAAAAAAAGTGAACATCATTCTCGGATGTATTAGCACTGGGAGGAGTGAGGTAAATAAGACATAAGAAATAATTCTTCCACTTTATTCAGCACTGACAAGGCCTCCACTGGAATCTTGTGTCCAGTTTGGGGCACCACAGTTTGGGAAAGAGGTGGACAAATTAGAGAAAGGTCTAGAAAACATGACCTAGGAGGAAAGATTGAAAACATTGGATTTGTTTAGCCTGTGGAAGAGAAGACTGGGATGGGGGTGGCCATTATAACAATCTTCAAGTATGTAAAAGGTTGTTATAAAGAGGAGGGTGATAAATTGTTCTACTTATGCACTGAGGACAGGACAAGAAATAATGGGCTTAAATGCAGCAAGGACAATTTAAGTTGGACATTAGGAAAAACTTACCGTCGGGGTAGTTAAGCACTGGAACAAATGATTTAGGGAGGCTGTGGAATCTGTTGCTGGAGGTTTTAAAGAACAGGTTAGACAAGCACCTGTCAGGGATGATCTAGTTAATATTTAGTCCTGATTCAGTGGAGGAAACTGGACTAGATCATCTCTCAAGGTCCCTTCCAGTCCTACATTCTATGATTCTATGATTTAATCTACTCTATGACTCACTTTCCCATATGTAAACCAAAGATAATGCTTCCTCACCTTACAGGGGTATTGGGAGGATAAAATCCTTTAATGATTGTGAGGTGCTCAAATATTCTCCACTAAGCAAATTTTCTTATTCTTAGCCTACATGATCTGTTAAACATTATGTTGCAAAATCTCAACTCCACTTAGAGCATTTGGCTGTCCAGTTCCCAATAACTTTAATGGGAATTTGAGAACCAAATCCCTTAGGTGATTTTGAAAAAAACAGTTGCACCAAAATAAGTCCTAGAGTCCTAATTAAAAGTTGAGGTATCAAACTGGAAATCAGACCAATGGTTCCATGACAACACACTCAGATTTTCTGCAGGTTTGTAAAACAAACTATGGTCTAATTGCATCTCCCGAGCAATGGAACACATGATCCATTTGCTGGTAATATTTCTAACAAATGTGACAGAAACTTTTTTTTTTAAAGAAGGAAAACTGTAGTCAGATTTTATTCTCCCAAAATAGGTTTCGGCATGCTTCCTCGCTGCCAGATTAATGCTGAGAGTGTTTTTCAAAAAGTGTCTTAATTCTGTTGAAAACAAGAGAAATAAAACACTTTTCTTTAACATAAAGGAAAATTAAGAGTGCAAGTAATCCATTTGTAACTAAACAGAAGGTCAGAATCTGGTCTCTGAGATGTCAGGGAAAACCCAGAATTACTCCACTGAACTCAATGGAGTTACTCTGGAGTCAACTGAAAGCAGAATATGGCCATTTATCTAGTTCTAGGTAGCTCTTTTATTAACTTATGCAGTCTAACTGAAACAAATACCTGTTTGGCAGCTTTGTTGAATACTGTATACAAGTGATTTGAGAGACTGTGAAACCTGTGACAAATGCCAAGTTAATAGCTTACTATACAGCTGTCAGCCCTAATATTTTACCTGGAAATGGGATACCTGTTTTTTGACAGAAAATAGAGATTTCAATAAGACCAAAAGAAAATTATGGTAAGTCCCTGCTTTCTGAAACAATGCTGAGCTTTCTTCAAAATACCAAATGACCAAAAACCTGAAACACTTTCATTTTTAGCTGAAGACCTATTTGACGCTGGTAGAACTGTCCGAATTTGCCACTTGTATTCCCTTCATAAATCACTGCAATGTCTATCACCATAGTTTCTAACCCTTTAAATATTCCACTGAATATTTTGCTAATTAAACAGAGTTTTTAGCCCTGATGTCTTGGGCAAAATCTATCTTTGTCAATTACCTTCTACCTCCTTCAATTATCCTCTAGTTTTAACTAAATTTGGTATTCTTCACTTCCTGTCCTAAACTGCTGCATTCCACCCCAATTGTGGCTCCACTTCAGCAGCACTGCAGTGAATTCCTATACATGTTGGAATCCCCCCAAAAATTTAAACTGCCAAAGTGTCATATAAATGTGAGAACGTTACCACTTGATATGTTGCTTTATAACCACATGCTTACAAACTCAGGAGGGAGGGCAGTCTGCTTTATTATTTTGTTTGTTTCTCCTGATTGTCCATAATGGGAGCCTGAGAATATGTGGGCTTGTGCATATATGTACACACATATATATGCTTCCTGTAATGAAACATTTTTGGGTGAATACCAGAACTTACTAATTATCACTGCAACCACCATCTAGAAAGAGAAAAAATAAAATGTCCAAGGAAAATAGTCAAAATCTTACCACTGCCAATATCTTGACAAGGTCGTTTTGGATAGTGTGCAGTAAGAGCTTCTCTCTGTGAAAGAGAAGAAAAGTTATTGTGTTTAATGCAAGGGCTTCAAATTGAAGGGGAATGAGCTTTGCTTGTGCTAAAACAATGCTGATATCTTCACCTAAGGCAATTCCCACCTGGAGGGGAATATTAAAGACTAGCCAAGAGGAAGACTCCCAAGGTACTGAATATTATTTACTAGTATAATGCTATAAGATGGGAGGGGTTTTTTTCAATTGGATCACACAAGTTTCAACCTGACCAACAAATGCTGAAGCTGTGATTCCCTTCACGTGTTTTGAACAGTGCCTTATTACACTAGAAGTCGTTCTATTGAAGTCAATGGGGACTAAAGTATATTCATTGTTGAGTAAGTTCTGGCCCAGAGCAAGGACAATCCCACCCAAAGAAGACTGCTAAGAATCAGAAGAAAATTGGAAAAGGTTTTTCATTACATAAGTCAGGTACAGTTCCCCATTTTCTCTCCCTGGGAAGACGCTGAGCTCGTGTAAATTATAATGTAGCTTGGGCAATTTACACCAACTGAGACTCTAACCCCATGTGTTTATTTGCCAGCTAGTACCAAGAATACTTTTCCCAATCTTAGTTATTTTATGGAAAATTAGATGTCTGAACTCTGAAAACCAACCTAAGTAGTTGCTCCTAGGCACTGCTTCTGAGAGCTCTGAATTCTAATATCTATCTGTTGCTAGATGGAAAAGAATTTTCTCAGTTTTAGCATCCATTGTATTTTCAGAATTACCACTAGAGGTTGACTACTATCAGTCTACTACACAGTTCAAGATTCACTGTGCCAAACACACTCTCCAACTCCCAACCAAATCTTGGGACAAGATGCTGGAAAAACAATTTGCCAATGAGCTCACTGGCTGTTTAAAAATATTTAAACCAGAAAAATAAGGGTAAGAGAACTTTGAAGAAGTCACTTCACCTGCCTACCTATCTATCTACCTCATAATAAGAATCATATGGCTCAAGTAATGATGTTTGCAATGTTTCTTGAAAAGTAGAGACTAGAGCAGATGAAAAAATGCGGCCAACAAAGCATTCGTAAAATTTTGTTATTATTGTTTCCCCGTTTTTTCCCACCACAATTCAAAATATAGAAACAGTTGTTCTTCATAAGTTTGAAATTCAAAAAAATTCAGTCTGCTCTTCTTCAGAGGAAAGAGCTATCTGATAAAAGTGTATTTGAGGGTAAGCATGCTGATGATCATCAGTGACAATGATCACTTATGCTGGGCTGAAAAGCTGCTAAAAATCTGCACCAATTTTGGTTTTGTGGGTATATTTTTATATGAACTAATCAGAAAAATAAGCAGCTATTAAGAAGTGTACAATTTGGAGCCTGTTATTCCTTGGCACATGAATGCAAAATGGTGCTATTTGAATATGAAAAAGTTAAGAATAGTCAACAGATAAGTATGGGGGAATCTTTCATATTATTAATTTTTACTATTATTAATGTATTAATTAGTTTGGTGGTAGGGTCCATGAGCCCTATTCATGGACCAGAATCTGCATTGGGCTAGGTGCTGTACAAACACACACCAAACAGAGGGACCCAGCCCCAAAGAGCTGAGAAGCTCATACACTTTCCAAAATAATGTACCACACACAAATGATTTTGGTAAATGTGCTTAGCTGTAGTAATTTACTGTCTGCCCTCGCTCTTATTTATGGTCAGACTGGCACCTTGCAATCTGCCCTAAGTAAGAGACAACATGTGGTTTGGCTGCCGTGGGAGCAAAGCAGACACCAAATTGTCACTACTTACTTTCACCTAGTGTATGGACTCAGCTGTGTAGGCAGGCACCATGGGGAAGTGGAGCCAAAGCTCCGCCCATGCCCAGTCCCTGGCCACTTGTGTAGAAGGAAGGAGTGGCAGTTCCTCAGGGTCTGCTTCCCACTGCTGTGATCTGCAATGAGACTGTCCTGTGGAGGGGAGTAACGAGTCATCATACGTCACCTTAAATTCCTGCATAGACACATACATCAGCTCACAATTAGACCCTTCATGTGCATATATGGGTTATCTGGGTATGTACACCTACGTTTCCCTCTCTCTCACTTTCTCGGGACAGTGGAATCTGTTCAGCATCCATGCTCTGCCCACATAAGACAACCCCTTTCTTGCCCTAGTCTGCTTGATTTCCCCCCAGTGGGCACATTAATAACCCTCTTCCCCCCCCTTCCTCCTTCCTATCCTTGCTCTCTGTCCTGCAGGCATTTTTGCACACAACAGAGTAGCGGCTGTCTTACCTCTCCTGGAGTAGCTGAGAGACAGTGGCAACAGCAGAAGAAGGACATGCTTATCTAAAAAAAAAGAAAGAACGAGGCCGAATTTCACTAGCGGGCAGTGGGCCCTTTAACCAGCCTGCAGGCACCACTTACTGTACTGGAAAACAACAAAGCAAGTGTGACCCAAGCAAAGTCAGTGTTAATGGCACTGAAGACACAAGGAATTTAGGAGCGAAACCACTGTCCTGCCTAGAGATTCCCTGCCAAGGTTTCTTTCTTTCTGCATTTTTTTTCTTCAGCACAGTAATGGCCTCGGACAACTCAGGCTTGTTCCCTCTGCAAACAAACTGTGCATTGTCAAACAATCACTGTGCATCTGAAGAATTTAATTCCTCCAAGCAGTCACTCCCAGAACGTACCATTCTTTCCCTCTGGGTGGGGGAATGACAGAAAAAATGGCATATACCAAGACACAAGAGGCCTGCTGTTGAGGTTACTTGGAGACTAAAGGCTAGGGTGCTACCTTGATGTGCCTTCAGTAGCACCTCATTCCAAGAGGAGTTCCATTGATGAAAATAGGACTCTTTTCAGAGTCAGGTGTTTTACAGTGGGAATAAAGGTGGCAAACTCTGGCCTTATGATAGCGAGAGAGTATTGTAATAAATACGTGGTCACTTAGGATCTTAACAATTTTCATTATGCTGCACATCAAGTCTGTACTGAACTTCGTGGTCACACCAGGGAGAAAACTCTCACCAAAAGCTCTGAAAGCAAAAGTCCAAAGTTCTAGAAATAAAGGGGAATCTCGACTGGCTTTGGGCAATATGGAGTACATGACAAAGAGTTCTGATTCTGTCCTGTAAAGGAGAGTGCTGTACATCAGTCAGTTCATTACCGACTCCTCTTAGACATGCCATGGAGCTCTTAAGCTACTGCCCCAGACGCGAGATCTATGAACTCAGATGCTGAAGGATAAGTTTTGTCGGCCAGACTGAACTTGTCAGCAGAATTTTATAGTCACAGCAGGGGAGAACTCAGAGTCTACCTTAAAAACAAGCCAATGAGAAGGCACTTGCCTCTTGAGTTTAAGGAGATCTCCATTAGCAGTTAGAGGGTCTAGGAAACACAGTTGAGCAGTTCGGTTTCTATTCAGTAAAGGAGAACGGTATTCTCTCATAGCAACTAGCTCATTACATCCCTCTAAAATTAAAATCTGAACATTGAAGAGCAACTTCACATTTCCCATTTATTGAGGCAAATGGAAATTGACACTCCAAATTGCTTATTATTAACCACAATGCTCTGGGTAAAGGTTTGTTTCTCAAATTCTTTCCTTTTTTTTCTGAACCCATTATGGCATCTTTTTTTTTCTCCCTTCCTCCCACTCTTTCAACCATGGATCCCAAGTAATAGTTAGCCTCAAGTCTCCTGCTTGTTCTCCTGTTCATATAAAATGGAGCAATTAATTTACTGCAGACTCACCACAGTTGTTTTATTCATCACAACTTTAATGCTGCTATGAAGTAGGCCCCAGAGATGTAATATCATCTTAACAAAACTGTCCTGAAGAAAGAAAGCTGAGAATCAGGGAGAGACCTTAACATAAACAACATACCTTGAGTGTGTTTCTGAGTTAATATTTCTTGCTATAAAACAATATGGAATAGCTAAAGAGCACACAATATGCTCCAAGTGAAGTAACTATAATATAAATAGATATGGAGAGGGACAAAGATAAAAATTACCCACTGACAGACCCCAAAATATACCTAGTAAAGTTACAATGAATAATTTGGAAGATCCATGAGTTCTACCTACAGATACCCTATGTTGTGAATAGTTTGGGTAAAAATCTAACTTCACTTGAAACATCTTTGCACACAGTGTCCATGTCCAACAGTCAGGGCTGTCAAAGCTATTTGTAGATATGTGGATACAGTGTTGATAGGTGTGATATAAGAACTAGAACAGAGTAGAGTTGAGCGCAATTAGTGGAGCAATGATTGGTGGAAAGCCCAAGTTCCAAAAGCCAATCACTAAGACACAGACAGTAGGACAAAGCTTGCTACTTCCCCAAAGTCATGTAGAAAGAACCCAAGATCTGGGAGCTTATCACCAGAGCACAACAAGACAAATGGTTCTGTATGTTTGATTTGATTTTGTCATGTCTTGTGGTCATCTCCAAAGCCTAAAGTCAATCTCCTAATCACTCTGCCTTGGCTGCCTTTAGCATTATCTAGAGATATTTTGCACAGACACCCAAAGCCAGGGCAACCTTACAAATCTGAAATTTGGGCCACGTTCATGGATGTTTGTTAGCCTTTTGGTGCATCTGGACTGAGTTTTACATTGCTTGGGACTGGGTTTTCATTCAACTTATGGTTTCAGGCAGAAACCCTGACAAACTTGGTGGCTCTATATGGATTTCCTGGTCTGAACCCATCTGCTCCGAACTGTGGGAAAGTTTGAGTCTGAATCTTGGGTTACAAATGTCCTGGCTCCAGTCTAACTCTACAGCATGCTGAAACAGAACACAAAGTCTAATCTCTCCAAATCTTGGGGATATTTGGCTCCAGTTCCATCTGTTTCTACGACTCCGGGACAGGTTTGCTTTTCGAGACCCAATCTGGCAAAACTGGTGGCTTTATTTGAATATCAGTGTAAGGATGTTCCTAAACTAAAAGAAAAAAACAAACCTTAAAAAAAAGCCACATGCAACAAAACAGTGGGTAAAACAATATTTGCACAATCCCCTGAGAAATGAATATACTCTGGTGACAGTACCACTCCATCTTTAGAAGACTGTTTAGTACATTTATATAGAAAAACAGTGGTTCAGGGATGGGTGGCAGTGGGGACTGTAGAGGGACAAAGGACACATTGTACCAGATGAGACCAGGTCCATCCAGTCCAGTGTCTTGTCTCTGATAGTGGCTGGAAATAAAGCCCTGAGAGTGGAATAAATTGTCCCAAAGGAAAATTTCTTCCTAGCCCCCATCAAGTAACCGCTGGTTTATGTCTCCGAACAGAAGCATTATTTGATCAGCCACAAAGCCAAAATCAAAACCTGAAGTGCTCTGGTGTCAGCCAGAGCTGCTGACAAGTATCTGTCATTTCCCTTCCAGCCTATCTCTACCATTCATCATGTTTTATTATCATGTGTTTTAACAACTGTAATATATGTAGTGTAAAAAGCAACTGTATTTAAACAAAAAAAAAAGGAGCTGAGACACAAAACTGGATTGTCTTACTATGACATAGTGTCACCAGGTTCCCAGCGTGTCATTATGAAAATACAGCTTACGAGCATAGTGCTCCTGCCCAACCAGGTTTCATTTGCCAATGCATGTTGAAATCATGCCCTGTTGGCGCTGCCTTTGTTTACCACAACGGCATCGACTCCATGCACTGGGGCCCATTCTGTTTAGGTTGCCTGAGCCAAGGTCATCATTGCGTAAAGCATGAGCCCACAAATAGCAAGTTCTTGCTATTTCTGAGGAGAATTACTAGTCTCTGTGTGCATCAAAAGCTGTGAGGAATCCCGGCTACACTTGGGACGTGGCGAAGCTGACTTAGTCAGAGTTTCTTGGATGAAGAAATAAGAAGAAAAAAAGAGCTAGAAAGATGAGTCACTGCTAAATGAAAACCTACCCTGTAGCTTCTCACAGAAGTCAAGCATTATTAAAATTATATATATATTTCCCTATATCCATACGGGTATATATGTGAAAATATATATCTAGGACCAAATTCTGGATGGTGATATGCATATGCACCTGCCATAAGGCTATTTTGTCTTGCAATGGAAATCATCAGCAGAAGTCACCTGTTCCACCTGTTCCTCCTTCAGAAAGTCAGGGGGGCACCATGAGTAACATTGCAGAAGAATATCATGGAAGGGTCACAAAGGAGTCATAAAGAAGTTACCTTCTCTGAAAGGTACTTATATAGCCCCCAATCAGCATAGTATGTGAGCACATTGCAATTTTAAATGTATTTATCTTCACAACACCTCTGTGAGGTACAGAAGCACAGAAATGGGCTAGGAAGGGGAACTAAACATAGGGTTTCTCAGAGATACAGACCAAGCTGCATTTCTGTTCCCTTTCAGAGCCCCCCCGCCCCCTCCTCCCAGGTGTCATGCTTCATGCCTTAAACTATCTCAGGGTGGATTTGTTCAATTCTCCCAGTCTTAGAGCAAGCCTTAATCTATAGTACCCTGTGCATTAACCATCCTTACCCATCAGGTCTGATTGAGTTCAAACATATTTGGTTACATACTGGACATGGAAATCAATGTGTCAAAATGTGGGCTTCCCAAGCTATATGATGACTACTGCATATCTTTGTCATATCATTTTAAACATTTACAAACTATCACTCACTACACATACATATATACACACACACATACACACACAACAATTTATTTTAAAGGACACCTATGAAGAGATATACATACAAAATACCTCATAATGCTAGATAAGTTAAAGATGATATGTGTTAAGTAATATTAGTGACACTTAACCATCTTTTCCCCTTATCTATGCATGTTAGAATGTTTTTACAGAAACATAGTATAAAATATTAAAAATAAGAACATTTCACCATCAAAACATTCTCATGATCATTAGAAAAAAACGTGTCCTTTTTTATTAATGAGACATCTGTAAATGACATTAAATAGCCAAGTTTGCCTTCAAGAGTAACATTATATTTACTTACAGAATAAGCCTAGTGATTGTTCTAAGTACTGATTTATTCAACACAAAATTGAACTTGATAGTTGGCACATTAGTCTTTCTCCTCTTGAGATTTTCATGCAGATCTTGGCTTGGGTTATGTGTTAAAATGAGTTTATTGTATCACCTATTCTAGACCACAAAGAATGTTATCCACATCAAAAAATTACTATTTTCTTTGCTACAACTGAACACCACTGTTGGTCTCTGCTCAAGGAGGGACCAGAACTGGAATTGCTGGGATTATTGCATATCAGAACTGAAGTGTATTGATGGATCTGTCTGAGGAAGCTTGCCTATTGCCTGCTCAAACTGTATCTGAGACAAGCTAATACTACTAGTCCCTCACTTTCAAGAGCTCATGCTGTTTAAAAGCAGGAGGCATAATTAGCCACCCAAATGTTTTGAAATCACCATGATGAATAAGAGTTAAGTACAATACAGCGGCAACACTGATTGAGACAACCTCTACCAATAATATAATTGGGCCTAGCTCTCATAGAAGGGAACCTCAAGAAATCATCTGGTCCCTCACCCCATACAGAGGCAGGATTAAATATATCTAGACCATTCCTGGCAGGTGTTTGTCTAACCTGGTTTTAAAAACCTCCAATGAGAGGCATTCCATGATCTCCTTAGTCACTTGTTCCTGTGCTTAACCATCCTTAGAGTAGAAAACTTTTCTTAATATCTAACTGAATCTTCCTTGCTGTAAACTAAACTAACTAACAATCTTGACCAAGTTAAACTATCAACAGAATTTGTCCCACAGTGGACCCAGACACAGGATTTTACACACATCTGAGGCTTAATCCCATTGCCATTTCTCAGGCAAAACCCAGCTGGCTTCAGTGTGTCTGAGTAAGAACTTCAGTCCTCCTTACAATAAGCAGAGAAAGTTCCCTGCAGTGAGGTTTAAGCTGACAAAATAATCAGTATGGATGGAAAAATAACTTGCAATTTGCTCTGCCCACTGAAATCTGAGACTAATCTCCTAAATGGTTTGTAATCTAAATTCTGAAACAATACCATGGCTTAGTACTAGAGGTTTAATATTACTATCTAGTGCCCGTATGTTTCACATGGCTCCTGGCTTCTTGCGCTATAACCTGTACCACGTCAAGATTTCAAGCAGGTTATTAATAGTTTGTTCCATACCCCAAGTACCTTAAAAACTATATTGTATTTCAGTAAGTCTGAACCTCTGACTTAACAGCAGTGCGTGCTCTGTTCATGTTTTTACTTTGCCAGTAGCAAAATTGAAATACAGAGTAATGGAAAATGAAAAAAAAAATAGAAAAGGAAATGTCACGTAGCCAAAATAATACTGCAGCTGCAAGCTTTTAGATCGCAACGAGTGGTTCCTTGTACTACATGCAAAGCCAAAATACCAGGCTGTGATATTGTATCAGCTGATGTTCTGCGTTCATACACTGGTGTAAGTGTTGCATAGGGTATGTCAACGCTGCAATAAAAAAGCCCATGGCATGGCGTCTCAGAACCCAAGTCAATTGAGTTGGGTGGTGGGGCTATCAAATTGCTATGTAGACATTCAGGTTCTGGCTGGAGCCCAGACTTTGAGACTCTGTGAGGAGGGGAGGGTCTGAGAGTCCGAGCCTGAATGACTACACTGCAATTTTATAGCCCCGCTGCCTGAATTCCACAAGTCTGAGTCAGCTGACCTGAACTAGCTGTGGCCATGCTGCAGCTCTATCACAGCGTAGGCATAGCCACAGCACTTGACATGTTCAAAATGACCTAGAGCAGTGGGCTGCAGTCCAGACTTGGGGAGAGAGAAGGAGACTTCAAAGACACAAATGGGTCCTAGGCAACCAACCCCCTGTTGACGTGCCCGGAAGACTTACACATAGAGCAATGCCAGCAAGCCCTAGGCAAGGCAAGGCAATGCATTCTCGGATATCCTTCTAATAAAGGCCAACTCCTAAGCCTACTACGTTTTTATTCAATCCTCTGGCAAATTCCCTCTGCCATCAATGAGCTGAGCCAGAGTGGAAAATGAGCAACCATCTCAGAATTCAATACAAGCCTTGCACCTCCTGAAGAGAACAGAGAGCCCATCATAACCCAAGACCTGATTCTAAAACTCTTCCTCACACAAATATCACCTTTGTAGAAGATGGAATTACCCATCTGAGGAAGGCTGATGGTGTCAGGCCTCCAGTTATTTCCTTGAGATAAGATTTGGGGCTGATTCTCTCTGGAGGCCAGAAGACAAGATGAATATATTTCTGAAGTACATTCAGCCCACTTGATTGCTGAGGCCATTCCCACACATAGAGCCCCTCTAGTGCTTTTTATAAAAAAACAAGGTTGGATTCATTGGTTGGAAACGTTCACTGGTTAATGCCAGTTCTGATGGATGTTTTAACATAATTTCCAGTGGCAGTGTCTCTCTGAACTTCCTACCTGGAAAATACCCTGCTGTTCCAGAATCCAAAACAGAACATCCTGGCCACTGCTGAATCTGGTTGAATAACATCTGTCCCATAAATTATTTGGAACATCTATAAAAGACAATAAATATATTTAAAAAACAAGATTAAATCTGTTGGGTAATTTATTTACAATGTATATTATAATGGATATTTCAAGCTAGAAGGTATGATGCTAGCTGGTAAGCAACACAAAATTTATTTCAGAGCACACTATGATGCAGTCAACATGATGAAGCAAATGCTTTCTCCAGACATTTCTCATGCTTCATTGTGTCCAATTAAGGTTTTACGAGATGCTAGGAGCATTGATCTCTCTCTTTCTATCCACTGAGAACCCCTTCCTGTATGGTCACCGCATTATAAAAAGAGACACCTCTATATAAACACAACTGCAAACTATACAGACAATTTACAAGTCTCAATGATCTTATTTATGCAGAGGTCCCTCAGTAGATATATTCTTAATGTCGGACCCTGTAGGTGGAATGTCATTAATCAGAGGGTAATGGACAGGAAGGTGGGTGGCTGGTGATAGTTTTGGCTCATTTGAGATGGTTTTGGGAGGCTGCCAGATTGTGTGTTAAAATTTTGAAATGTTTCAAACAATACGGTCTTTACAATGTTATAAAATACTAGGGTGGTTAGAGTGGGTTTCAAACTGGCCCCAAGCCAGTGAAACCTCAGGATTCCAGTCAGCTATAACCTTGAGCTGAATGTTTATCTGGGGTGTTCAAGGTGACCTATACCCAGTCTCCTTTGTGCTCACATGGGTGTTTGCACGGCTCCTTAAATAAGATACAGCCCTTGGTCCAGGAGGTTACATTAAACCATAAAGCCTCTCGTTCATCACTGTATGGCTTTGCAAACACAATGGTTTCCCCGCTCTGTCTTGCAGAAAGCATCTTCAGCCCTGCTACAAAATAAGACCATTGTGCAACTGAGAAATGAAATAGTGATTTCAATCAACCAGGGCCCAATCTTCCAGCTGAGGGCACTCAGATGTAGGACATAGCAGCACTTTCCAAGATCAAGTCCAGAGTCTAAGGGAATCTGTACACCGCAGAGTATAGGCAATGGTTGCAGAGGCACACAGGGTTTGACCCTGCAAGTTTCTGTGCGCTTGTTGCTCCAAGTAACTAGTCAATTTTGGTTTCCTTTCCTTTCTAATGTTTTAGAAATAATGTCATGCCTGAAAGCCTATCCTTTGTTGTGATACCTTCTTTGACCACAACTTTAACTATAGAATGACAGTGTTGCCATTTATCTTTGTGATGCTACATATAACAGCATTCACACTGTTGGACAGAGAGTTACTGCTTTCGGTGAGATGGATTCTTCAGTCCTCAATGAAGAGCAGATAAATTATTTCTAAGGACTCTACTTCCCTCTGTATGCACAGTAGAGTATTAATTTGAGCAGAAAACACATTTTCAGTGACACATTCTCTCTCTTCAGCAGGTTTTGAATGATGCATATTTTGAGAGAGAACGATAGGGGGTGCAGTCATTGGCTTCCAAAAGATAAGAGATTGGATTGAGGCCAACTAAATTAAGTATAATTATGAAATGCACTTTGGAGGTTCAGTTCAGACACATCTTTCTGTCATCCCCAAATGGTGACACACTGGCATTCACACATAAACCCCTATGGCCCTAGTGAGCTTTTGATGCAGCAATCTTATTACAAGTATTATATTATGTTTTGAATAACTCTACTGGGCCTGAGTGGTTGGAACTGTTTTTCTTTTGCAGTTATTAAACTACAGTATTTTCAGCAGGTTATTTTGCATGTTTGTTTTCACAATACAAACCTCTGGGGCATTATTTTAGGCCCACTCTATTGCAGAGGGTGAACTTGTGAGGTTAGAGGTGGCAACCTTGTGTGGAGTGGGGGCAAGAGTGATGGGGAGAGGAGGGGAGGGGAGGGAAATGTAACTCACCAGAGTTTGTATCTCTGGTGAACAGCTCAGGAGAGCTCCACTCTTGATGCGTTGCCAAGTGACTTAAACAACACAAGTGAAAGTTAAATCTGCACTTCCATTCACCTCGGAGGTTGCCAAACCACTTTTCCCGATCCTGTACCTATGGAGAATCAACCCCCCGTAATGCCTCACACTCACTTCATTAACTTTGCAGCTACTGCTGCAGGTCTCTGGGAAGGTTCAGAATTTTTTTTAAATATATGTTATGTTGTAATCATATAGTAGTTTAAGTGGTGGTATCATTAGAAGCCCGGTCAACGTTTTCGTAATAGTAAAATACAAATAAAGTTAAAGACAATTCCCAGGAATCATCTTTGCTAGGAATGAAATTCATGGTCTACAATCTTATGGCCATTCTCTCCTCCAGACACCAATTTGTGTTGTGAGTGGCTTTTCATGAAAGAACAGGGGAATATATTGTGGTTTCACACATACATGGATTTTACGGTCACTTATTCTTAACTAGGAGGCAGAGATACATAGCAGAGAAGTATTCTTTCTTCCCTCCAAAGCACTTAGCTTATGAGTACAGTAGGTGGTTCAATTTATTGTAATGTGATAGCCAGGAACCACATTTATACCACAAAAGAAAAAGATAAAGCAAACAATTCCAAGGTTCACATGATGGGAAATTGTTTCGGGAGTGTTCATTTCAACCCCTAATACCTGTGATTTGGGGTGACTGAATGCTTGGTGTGTTGCCAAGCCACAATAATCCATTGCATTACGTCAATTTTCACTTCCCCCAATGCTTCAGATAAGACGTAAAACCATGATCCTGACCTCTTTGGGGGTTTGTTTCGACAAGGATGAAAGCTGGTTTATTAGAACCTGTTAGAAAGCATGTTCTACACAGCATGTTCTAAAACTCTAATGTAGACACGGCAAGTTGTACTTTCGCACATGGTAGCTGGGTGACATGTATTAGTTGGAATGTGCTAATTAGCACATTCTAAACAACAACAACAACCCTTTTATATTAATCAAGACAAACCCTAAACATGCAAAAATATACGCATTATTGAGTGCGCACTTAATGACTATGTTGAAAGCACAACATTCATATTCATAGATTCTAAGGCCAGAAGGGACCACTGTGATCGTCTAGTCTTACTTCCTGCATAAAACAGGCCATAGATCTTCCCCAAAGATCCCATAAATCTTCCCTCATAGATCTTCCCCAGAATTTGATCTGGTGCATAGACCTTGTGCTTGCTCACCCTCACTTAGCTAATGCCCATAAAGTACTTTGCAGAAGTGCAGTAAAGTCAGATGTTCAAATGTGGCCCCTAGAAGTGAGCTACATCCATCCATAGATGGGTACTTTAATTTTCCAATTTGATGTGAGGGTGCTCAATCCCTGTGAAAATAACCAAGTTCCAGTTCAGCGATGCATTCAATACATGCTTCAGTCCAATCCTCTACAGCAAAGCACTCACTTGAAGTTAAATACGTTCTTATGGGCTTCAGTCCTACCGCACATGGAATGGGATGTGCTTACGTGTTTCAGTGAAAAAAAATGAATTGCTGAATGGGGAACTTTCTTAGGTGCCTAGTGTAAACTTAGGTGCCTCACTTTAGGCACCCAAGTTTGAAATGTTGGTCTAAGGCTATTTCAGGGGCACTAAAATGTCTCTATTGTCCCCATCCTCCATGACATTACTATTTTGCAGGAGTTAGCTGCAAAACAAAAGTTATGCATACGGAAAAAAGCATTCCCTAATTTGGACCTACTTTTGATTGGGCATTTTCATCCTTTTTTCGAGCAGGACATTGGTAGCTCCTTTCCAGGCTGCAAAAATAAACAAAACAAGGTAAATGCAGGCTTTTGTTTGGGAAATTTCTCCCCCTTTTTTTTTTGTTTCCATCTGGGGTGAATCGAGGCTGATCCCAGTGCAAAGCTATTCTCCAACAGATAACCAAGCTGCTTGAACAAATGGTTCGTGTTAGCTAGAGAAAGACACTGAATCTAAACCAGGTGCTTCTGGACCTTGTGGTTTCAAACTGAACCACAAACACTCAGGCGAGCTGTCAGTCTCTATTCACAATTTCAATCAAATTTGTAAAAAAGAAGGTTGGGGAAGGCAAAATAATCACCCACCTATCGTGTTTTCAATGCTTAAGTGATAAGTGGGATGATTTTTATGCTTTCAGTCCTCGAAGTGGATTGTTGCTCAGAGGGAGAAGCAAAGGGACTAACAGGCGAGAGGAAGAATAAAGACTTGATGCAAGAGGAATCAAAGTAAAGACTTAATGCACTAGACAAAGCATCTGCAATGTCATGGGTTGGAGGCTTTTTAACAGTGAAGATGAAGGAAAATATCCCTGAAGAAATAGCTTACACCAGAGACTCAAGAGGAGTAGGATTGTGTAACCAAAAGGACAAGGGAGAAAGAGGTCTTTATACAATTAGTTACCATTCTCAGTGGGCAACTGTGGAAGTGTTGCTGTAGCAAATGATGTCACAGGGGTTTGAACTCAGGACCTCCATCACCAAAGGCATAAGTTGTCACCACTTGAGATAAAGGTATAACTGAGTAACACTCATATCTTCTGTTGACCTGACACTAGATAGGAATGGTTAACACAGAGTGAACAGTGGCAGGTTTCAGAGGAGCAGTCGTGTTAGTCTGTGTCCACAAAAAGAACAGGAGTACTTGTGACACCTTAGAGACTAACAAATTTATTTAAGCATAAGCTTTTGTAGGCTACAGCCCATTTCATCAGATGCATAGAATGGAACAGACAGTAGGAATATATATATATATATATACATACACACAGAGAATACATGAAAAGGTGGAAGTTGCCATACCAATTCTAAGAGGCTATTTAATTAATTTAATTATTGAATGGTGGGTTACACAATGGAGTATGTTCATGATCAGTTTTATGTCACAAATGGTGGAGTTTTGAAATATACAGACACAGCCATTTGTGCATTAAATGCCCATTAATAGAGTCCATGGTATAACCCACTGTCTATTGGATGTTATACTTTCCCCTCTGTTTATATATCTACAGATTTTTTTGTAATTAACTTAGCTAATCAACCTTGCTTGAATTTCCACTTGTGTATCTCTCAGAATTATTCACAACCTGCATTGTGCTTTTTATCTGCATGAATCGTGCAATCAAGGAGCATGAACAAAAACACACGGCTTATGCAACTAACCGTGAATCTTATAATCAGCTAAAGTAGGCCATTCAAAATTTACGTTTGGCAAATATTGGAGCATAGCAGCTTAAAAATTCTTGTGAGTATTCTCTTGTGAATCTGACTACTCAGATGTTCAAAGAAAGCTAACACCAAAGGGGTAGAAACACACTCATATTGAAATTAGCTTTTAAATTTTAAATGAATATCATGGAGAAAAATGTTCCCCTATTCTCCTCAGCTCTGGCCACCAGTATTTTTACACTAGTTCTAATATTAATCAAGAGAGAGCACTATCATATAATTTGAGTCATACCTGGAAGAAAGAACCACTTGGGGAAATGGCAAAGTTAAACTGGGAAATGCTCTCTGGTTGTCACTAAGGGGAAAATGCCAGCAGTAGCATATCAGATTTCCCACAATGTGTGCACATATTTCCCAGGAGCCAGAGAATGGAACAGCGTGAGGTGTTTCTGGTTTTTAACACCAGTACACAAGGCTATCTCCTTAGCTGGTTGAAATTGGTGTCACTGACAGATGGTCAGGAATCAAAAACTGTTTTCAACCAACATTTTCTACAATTTCTGGGGAGGTTTTTATTGGGAAAAAAATCATGTTTTGGTTTAAAGAAAACAAAAACATTTCAAAAATGGTTAGTTTGCCATTGCTGAAAATGGAACAGAAAATTGATTCTTCAGCTTTTCTCATTTCTTGGTGAAAAAGCTAAAAAAATTAGCTAAAACAAATCCCCATGGAATTTTTCATTTTCACAAAAAAGCCTCATTTTACTGAAGAACAATGTTTGGACTGAAACATTTTAACCAGTTCTAGGTTCGCTCTGTTTTCTTGACTGACTTCAGCGGTACTGCAATGATTTGTGCCAGATGAGGATTTTTTCCCAGGTATTTAGTGCTGAACTGAATAAATAATTTTAGTGTAAGCTGGTTGTTTTAAGTCTTGAAGAAAGACAGGATGAAGATGTGACACTAGGTCCTCTGAACTAAATAACTAAAGTCACTGAGTTGTGTTTAGGGGGAGCAGCATTGGCTATATTGGGCAGGTAAGTGTATTCAGAAGAAGCCAATAATACCTACTTGTTAACCCAACCTGTTATTGGACAATTAGCATTAGGAGTAACCTCTTCTACAATTATTAATGGCCTCTCATAGCAAAGTAACTATCTCAGGGAATTATTATTCATTATATTCATTTATTATAGTAAAAACATGAGACAAAGGGATATGTTTTTTTTTTCTGAGGCAGTTAGTGTTCTTAGACTCCATGCATCTGAAAAAGTGGGTGTTTTTACTCATGAAAACTTATGCCCAAATAAATCTGTTAGTCTTTAAGGTGCCATCGGACTCCTCATTGTTTTTGTGGATACAGACTAACACAGCTACCCCTCTGATATTTATTACAGTTAAGCTTTTATATCGTCACAGGCAATACATACTGAGGACAAGTCTATGGTATATGCCTCTCTTGCCACCCCACCAGAAACTCTGTGGCCTGGTCTACACTGGGGAAAGGGGGTTGTTGACCTAAGATACGCAACTTATGCTATGCGAATAGCATAGCTGAAGTTGGCGTATCTTAGGTCAACCTACCTGGCCATCCACACAGAGGTGAGTTGACCGCTGCAGCTCCCACATCGACTTCACTTCCACCTCTCTCCGAGGTGGAGTACAAGAGTTGACGGGGAGCATGTTCGGGGATCAATTTATCACGTGTATGCTAGACACAATAAATCGATCCCCAACAGATCGATCATTGCCTGCCAATCTGGCGGGTAGTGTAAACATACCCTTAGAGGCACAGTACCTCCCTCAGACACAAGAAGCCACAGTCTCTATTCATTAAGGGGTGGTGGGCTGGGAATGGGGACACAGTGGAGCCAAGCTCCACCATCCCTGATCCCCCACCAGTGAAAGTCCTGGGGCTTACACAGCAGTGCAAACCAGTGTAGTTCCTCTGCTGCTCTAATATCATCCATGGCTGAGTTGCTGGTGATGTGAAAGACACAGCTAACTGCTCAGTGCTGCTGTTGTCCACAATAACCAAGCAGAGTTTGGAAATCATGGAGAACTGGAATTCAGTGGTAGTAGAGAATAGGGGCTGATGTCTCTGGAAGAGATGGGGGAATATGACCAGAGTGACCTCCATACACCCTTTTTATAGAGTTTACTATTCACTCCCATCACTAGATCAGCCCTGCTCCCAAAGTCCCTGTATTAGTGTTTCTGGCCATGATTCTCTCTCATTTAGCAAAACAGACATCTCTCCACTGATTTAAATTGCTTCAGCTTGTGTCTTCAGAAAACTCAGCGGACCCAATTCTGCCTTCAGTCACCATACACAAATATGAATCCAAAGTCACTCTGCTGAAATCAGTGATGTTACTCCAGATTTCCACCTCTGTAAATGAGAGCAGAACACAACTCTTAAAAAATGAACTTTTCCAACACTGCATGAAAGTTATACGATCCCCTGCTTAATATGCGCACCAACTGGGAAGCCGCAAACTTCCCTGGGGTCTTTCAAGGGCTAAAGTAAAACTTAATTATACCTATTTGGTTAGACAGACTGTTAAACCTTTTGTTTCACATACACTTTAGATTCCCTCCTTCCCATCTTTTCACATTTGCCAAAACCTCCTGAAGAGAAAATAGAGATTATTTTACTTTTACCTTAAAGAGCTCCTTGTGTGCATTTGCCTTATTTAATAACTGCCAGAATATCTAATATTCTGAGGACAGCGCTGATGAAAACAAATCATAACATTGGTCAAATGAGCAGGTTTCATGTGTAGCTTTGTCCCTAATTTGGTCCCCAGCCAATGAAAATTTCATATTGTGCAACCCGTGGCTACAAATGAGTTATTTGCATTTAAAGCGACCTTATACAAAATATGGGGGGGTGGGTATTTCTCATTACCCTATCTACCCCAAGCACGATCCATTCATTTCAATCCTAGATAATTTAACCAGAATCCACTCATGTATTCCACCTGCCCCTGCCCAGAGATGAATCCCCTTCCTCTCCTGGATACGGTTACCTTTGCTGGTTCTGCGAAGAGCAAATAGCATTTCCCAGAAGCAGCAGTGGTGGATGGATGTAAATATTATTATTGGTCACAACAGTCTGCAGACCTGTTTCCAGCCCAGTGAGCATATATCAAATTTATCCATTACTAACCAAATTTAGCTATTTACTTAAAACTCTAGGGGAGAAACTGTTATCTGGTGCACATCCACTGGCTTCAGAGTAGCTATTATATGAAATTCACTGCTGTGCAGAGGGCTAGCCCAAGACTGCTACATTACTTCAATCCTCCAGTGTGGGATTTAAATGGCATGTATTCTTTCTATTGACTCTATACAGGGGGCTGATTTTTAACATCCAGTTATATGAAATTGTGCTGCCTTTCTGCATGCACTTTACTGTGCTTTGGCCACCATTTTGAGCAAATGCATTCTTTTTTTTCCCATATGAGAAATGAAAAGCCAGTTCCTCAGTATGCTAGCTACTGACTGCAGTTTAATACCTATACTGTAGGTTCACCAGTTGTTAGCTAGGAGATTCCATTCTTCAAGGGATGGAGACTTCAGACAGGGATTTCTTCCTCTATGGTAAAACATCCCCTACCTGAGGCACCGGGATTTTGTTCAATATTCCAGGCCAGAAATAGCAAATTCAATCTAGCTGTGGCAGGCAGAGGGCGAACTGGTATGCCAGCGACGGACTGAGATTCCAAACCACGAAGCAGGGACTTGGAGCAGTGACACCAGCCGAGAGCCAAGAAGTCTCATCCAGTTTGTTTAAAGAGCTTTCATTTGTCTTGCACATAGACAATCTTTAATATATTTCTCCACAGCTTTAAATATATTTACTACAAATCGTGCTAAGCATTCTATGCCATATGGATCATGTGTCATAAGTAGTTTCCCTCCTGAATCTATAGTGTCCTACTTATGTCATCTGCTACTTGGAATGCAAAGCACAATGAAGCCACAATTTTGCTCTGCTTTGGGACATTTGTGAGTTTTTTTGAATGGCTCTTAATGGTCAGGTTTCTAATTTTACTCAAAAAGGGTGAGAAGGAGAAACAAAAAGACTTCCAGAAACATTTCAACTTACATATCCAATTACACATGATTACAGAGGGTAGTCAGAGCAGGAGTCTGGCAAGCATTACTCTCAGCCCTGCTGCTGATTCACTGCAGAACCTTGGGCAACTCACTTAACCTCACTTTGCCTTAACTGCTCTGTAAAATGGTAAAGTTGTGGAGCTTAATTAATTGTGTCTAAATCATATTATGATTCTTATATGAGAGCTACTATGTAAAAGCAAAACACTTAGGCTATGTCTACAAACCCCCCACCCAAAAAACCCCAAAACTGTTAGTCTCAGAGCCCAGGCCAACAGACTCAGACTTGTGGAACTCCCGTCATGGAACTAAAAAATGCAGTGTAGAGATTTCCACTCAGGCTGGAGCCTGGGGTCTGAAACTCAGTGAGGAGGGAGGTTCTCAGAGCCCAGGAGCCAGCCCAAGGGGGGATATCTTCACTGCTATCTTAAGCCTCATTGCATGAGCCCAAGTCAGGATAACTGGCCTCTGAGACTCACTGTTGCAATGATTTTTTTTTTCAGTGTCGATGTACCCTATGACACAATATATACCTATTAGCAAAATCCTGGTCCTACTGAAGTCAATAGGAGTGTTTCCACTGACGTCAAAGGAGGAGATCTTTTTCCACTGCCCTATAGAATCTAGAATACCTTAAGTCTCTGAAGGTTGTCTTTGTTTTACTGTATCACCCTCGTCATTCTCATAGAGTTGTCATCATCCACTTGGACTCTTTCTCTCACAAGAATGCCCATTTTAAGAGTTAGTGGAATCCACATTCATTTGCAGAAGTTGTTGCCACTGTCAATCATCTGCTTGATAGTTCATTTCAAATATGTTTCTTTAACTTTGTGGACCAGTGGCAGAGTGAATTATCTATTCCAATAACAATTATCGACAAAGGGGAAATTTGACAGGCAATGTAAATACTCCGTCCATATTCATGTGTAAACATAGGCACATTAATGTTCATTTCAGCACACTTAGTAGGAGGGGATAATAATATTTAAATTAATGGGCCAGAGAAGAAGCTGCTGTAAAACAAAGTCAAAGGAGGTGAGGATCTGGTTCAGATATGTCACATGGTAGTTATGAAGCTTAATTACAGTTATAAAGTACTTTGAGATCCTTGGCTGAAAGCTGGTATGCATGTGAAAATCATTATTTCTTATTACAAACAAAAATGATTAGTGAATATTTTCAGATAATAATTATGACCTTTATTGGCTAGCAAGAAGAATCTCTGTAACAAGTCTGTCAGGCTGGAAATAGACAGGATGTCTTGGACTAAGAGAAATAAGTTAGAAATGGAAAAACATGTTTCAATAAATTTTGATCCTACTTGAATTTTGTGGGTTCAACAGAAAAAAAATACTCAGAGAACCAAACCATTTTAGAACGTTTGGAAACGTGAATGTGACACGTTTTTACTGCACTCTGAGTAATTTCCCATGGAAAAAAAAATCAAGGTTTGTTTAATTTAAAAATAATGTATTTTGTTTTGTTTGATTGCCAGAAAGAAATTAGAGAGAACCTAGAATTACAGCAGAATTCTGGAGCCTTGGGAGAAGATAATGAAGGGATTTTTTTTTTAAGAATGAAGGAGAATGTTGAAAGTGACAAAGAACTGTTCCCATCTCATGGCTCTTTGGCGGCCAGTGTGAAATGAATATGTGTGTGTCACTGCAGTTACCAGTGGAGATGGGTTCAAATCTCAAAACATCATTACCCCAGTAGCATTCTCACTGGGATTCTGAATGTGCCCTGTGTAGAGAGTGAGTTACTCCTAGAGACAAAGGTAAGATTGAGACACAAAAGTGCACCAGCATGTGAGGAGTTGTACATGATCTGTGCATACATAAAGGTATTCAGTTTCCACAGCTGTTCATCTGGCACTTTTTACTACCCAGTCACTCCAAAAAATGAAAAAGAAGACAAGCATGGAAGGGAAAGATTTCTGAGATAGAAGATGAAGAGGGGAATATTTCAGGCTAGACAAGAAGGATGAATCGCTGAATAGACAAAGGATAGGGAAAAAATTGTCTTAAAAGATACGGACAGAAAATCTCATACCATGAGTGAAAATGGCAAAATATGATTTATCACTTGGCTAATGAAACTCTTTCTTTCTCTCTTTTCCCTCCCAAATTAGCATTGCACAGCCGTTGTTAGAATTAGAAATGGCCCTGACCCAAAACCCAAATTCCTAAACCTCTGAGCTTTGGGAGAGCAAGGAGAAGGTGGAATCCAAAAACCACATGCAAATTTAAACGTCACAAATGGTCCCTATTTCTACAATAGATGAATCAACGAGACATGATGTAATCCTACAAAGGGGACGCTGGACTGAGATTGAGACGTTCTGCTATTGACTTCCAGTAAATCACATATCTCTCTGTACATGTTTACATCTCTTGGCCAGCATGTCTGTTTTGATTATAAGTTCTTAGGCACCATCCCTCACTATGTTCATACAGTACCTAGAACAATGGGCCTCCGCTGGAGTTTTTCGGCCTAATTGTATTAGAAATAATAATAATAATAATTAATAATAATCAAAATAAGAATTTTAAAAAAATCCCAAATTCTGAGCCTGAATTTTCATCTCTAACCCATCTGTAGTGAGAGTAGAAGTAATAAGTACATGATAATATAACTTTACATCCCTGGAAATTTGCTTTCCATTTAATGTGCTGGGGATTTCAGCTGGAATTTATGCTCATGGTACTTCTCTGAGTGCTGTTCCCTCCCCCAGGGTTGCCAGGAGAAATAACTCCTTAAATTAGGAGAGATGAGAAGAACAACAACATGAATAAAGTGATGGAAATTGAGTCTTGCTATGTTTTAGGAATGACTGGGCAGTATAGAAAAGTGACATTTACACTGTACATATAGACTTTTTTCCAGAGATGGAACTGTTTAAGTTTACTTTTTTTTTTTTACTGCAGCCCTGGGAAGCGTTTTAGGACTTTTTATACACCTGCTAGCTCCATTTCATTTGTTTAAACACATTTTATAACTGTAGTTTATATATTTTTCCAAGAAAATAAAAATGCTAAAAATATAATGCAGTGTTTGGGTGAATGTGGGGGGAGGGTCTTGGAAGGAATACGAGAGCCTCATATTGGCATATGTTCCATTTGAGTGTGCGGGAGCTGGCATAATCATGAACATGCTGCATGAGGATTACCTCTGTATGCGCCCTCTCACATACACATACATTTCTCCCTTGGACCAGAGATCATATATGGGACTCAATAGGCCTATTGGACATGGATGCCACTTTGTTGCTAATTCCACTGTTTGCTTCACCAAGGTGTTACTGCAATTAGCCCTGAAGCAATTTTCTGCTCCATTGGTAAGATATACCTCAGCCCTTGTGGTACAGTCCCTTCTGGAACATAACCAGCAAGAAAGGCTTTCTACAAAGAAAACACTGAAGTCTTCAGCCCATGGAAAAGTCTTTGGGAGGACCCAGGCTGAGTTTAGTGAGGAGAAAATTTTAAAATTGTCTTATTAGCAATGGGCTGACATTCCTGTTACATGGCAATTACATATGGATCTGAATTTCATGTGGATTGATGGTATGGTAAGTTATTCTTGTAGCCTAAAGGAAGTCATTTTCACTAGTCTTATCACTAGAAGGATAGTCAGGCATCTCTTTGATCATCCATCGTATGGATAAAATGATTTTACGGTTATCCACACCAATAACCAGCTAAAGAGAAGAAGTTTCCTTGGAGGGGCGATTTTCAGAAGTTCTGAGCACCATCATCAATTAATACTTTACTTTGATATCTGATTATCTCACAGCACTTCACAAACCTTAGGTTTCAGAGTAGCAGCCGTGTTAGTCTATATCCGTGAAAAGAACAGGAGTTCTTGTGGTTAGTCTCTAAGGTGCCATAAGTACTCCTGTTCTTTTTGCAAACCTTATTTATTCCAAGAGTCAGCCCCCTGAGAGTGAGTAAGTATTGTTATTCTCATCTTACAGATAGGTGTACTGACCACAGAAAAGGGAGATAACTTGTTTAAAGTCATACAGGGAATTGTTTGGAGTGCTGGGAGAAAAGAGGGCTAGGAATCTTGATTGCTAGTCCCACCACCACCATGCTAGGCTGGGTAAGAATAATGAACATGTTTTTGTTTTTTATCTATAACAGGGGCAGACAGCTTTGACAGCCTTTGAATTTTATAGACCATCGTGCACCTCAATCACTTTTCAATATGGAAAGACTTCCTGATGACCACCTCATCTGTGCCCTAAGCAAGTACGTCATATCAACACAGAACATGTTCCATGAGAAAAGGGGATACGTTTTTTGGGTTTTATTTGGAGGTAGTTAGTGTTCTTAGACTACAGTATTTGACTAAAGTCGCCAACATAATTCAGACTTGCCAAATTATACACAAGCCTAATGTATAAAAGGAGGTAGTCTCCATTCCTAACTAACGCTGATTTAGTTTGGCATTAAATACTCTCTCCCTTAAGCTCCCTTCCGCCAGAACCAGAAACTCGTGACCTTTGACTTCCTTTTTTGGCTTTTACCCTCTGGAATCCATACTAGTCTCTTCTCACATCACTCTGCCTCTTCCCTTGGAATTTTTTCAAACTGTTCCTCCCCACCCCACAACTTGTTTTGTGTCTCTTCCTTCAGTCGCCATTAAAACTAAACCAAATAAAATTAAAAAAAAAAAAAAAGAATTCATACCAAACATGAAACATGTTTGCCTTCTACATTTGAAGAGGAAAAAGAATAGCCTCAAGACAAGGCAACTCCCTTATAGCCAAGACGACTGACAAATTCTTGTGGTTTTCTCCAAAAGTCAAACCAAAATCCAACTGCCAGCCAAGCTTAGGTCTGGCACTGCTGCATTGCCTGGAAATGAGTGCAATCATATCCTAATAGCTATTTGGATAATTGTTCGTATGAATGATCTGCCAACCAATGTTGGAAACAAGTCTTTATTACAAATATAGCATGCAGTGTAATCTGGAATACATTAAAATGTTATTTCTGTAGCTGCCTTTCCCCGAACTTTAAATAATGGCTAAACCATTTATCAGCTTTTGAGGAGAAAGGTTGTGTATACTGTACTTTTAGTGTAGACATGAAAAAAATATCAGTTTTAAAATAAAAATATGCTCCATAATTCTTGTTCCGGGTTATGCCACTCAGAATCACTACAAGTCCATTTCAGGTTTGCTTTCATTTTCTGAGAGGTCAAAGTATGAATACAAAATATTCTGCTTTATGCTAAGCACCTGCTGTGAACTCCCACTGATATCACTGGAAGTTGCAAGTGTTTGGCCCCACTTGGGATTTGTGTAATACAAATAAATAATAAAACATACACCACTGCACAACTTTCCAACAATCAACAATATAGAAATACCTAAATGCTAAAGAGACTAGTACTCTATAAACACAATTAATAGGTCAATGGATTGCCTTTATTTGGCAATGTTCTTTTTCTTTTTTTTTTTTGATCTTGTGTGCAATAAAAGAGGTCACTCTATGCAAAGATTTCATTTGCCTCCTACATCAGAGTTTCCTTCTTTATCACAAAGGACCATCCATCTTGTTTGTGAGTCAAGAGGTTGTTGGTTTGGCTTGCTTAGGCTATTTTGCAGTACTGATGCTCTTTTGCGGTACCAGAGACGGTGTGTTGCCTATTCAGAAGTGCTAATAACTGGAGTTGGCCAAAAACTGATAAATATTTCCTATGAATTCTAAAAGAAACAAAAGTTTTCCACACACTTTTTAAATTCCATTTTTCTTTTAAAATCAACCCCCCCGTATCCTCATTTCCATCATGTTCTCAGTAAAAACAAAGAGTCTTGTAGCACCTTATAGACTAACAGATCTTAGGGATCATAAGCTTTCATGGGCTAAGACCCACAGATGAATGTACAGATTCAAATAAATTCAATAAAAACAGATTCAAAGTAGAGATGGACCAACATGGGAGTACTAGATACAACTTCACCGAAACTTCAGGAACTTCATATCTGGACCTAAACTTTGCAATGGAACTTCATCGCTATGATAGCTTGAGGTGGAACACCAGACCAAATTTTGGATCAGAACTTTGCTACATGGGCCATATCTAGTTCTAATGTCTTAGACTGTGTCTGAGCTGCTGTTGAACACATAGGCCAGAACTTGAACTGATGTAAATCAACATGACTCCGCTGAAATCACTAGATAATCTATACTCAATATATAATCATGCTAATTTACAACATTTGAGGAGCTGACTGTTTTTGCTGCTTATAGAGTCACTGCATTAACACAGGAACTACCTAATTGCTTTGTAAAATGCCTTGGGATCCCTCAACCACTATTATTCTAATTGGTTTGGTGTTGCTTGTAGACTGTCACCATCTCCCATGGTTTTCCAGTGGAACTAAAGCTATACTGTAGTTACTTCATTGAAGATTTTACAATCAAACCAAGAGTTTGAATGTATATAGTTCCCTTCAGATTGCAAACGTGGTTTGTTCTATAAAAGAATGATTCTCAACACTTGTATGCAGTGAAAATAATTATCCATCAAATAGTTCATTTTTAAAAGGTGCTGAAATCTGACGAATACCTTATTTGACAAGTATTATCTGACCACATTTAGAGTGTAATTACAGGACCAGCAGAGCTGGCTTCAGGCACCCGCATAGCAAGCACATGCCTTGGGCGGCACTCTGTAAGGGGTGGCATTCTGGCCACACCACCCCCACTTGGGTCCTCCGGCTGTGCCAGGGATGTGCCCCCTCCCCCTTCGCTCCTCCGGCCACCCATTATTTTTTTTTGCTTGGGGCGGCAAAAAAGTTAGAGCAGGCCCGGAGGGCCAGATTCGTGCACTTGGTGTTTTCTAGGTATAGGCCCAAATTCTGCTCTGATTTACACTGGCACAAATTCAGATGAACTCTGCAGAAGCTGATGGGGTTTTATGCATTAGAGTTACAAAGATCAGAAGCCGTAGCTTCTACAGAATGTGCTATATTCTTGATTCTCACACAGAGAGTGGAAAATGGAGCTTTGGGAATACCAAACCATCCTGTAGCCTCAAAGGAAGCTAGATCTGTTCTGTACATCTATGACATCCACCAGGTGAATTTTAACGTATTGCCTCACAAGTAGCACCACACAGAGAAGGAAAACTGGGCCTTGAGATTAATGTACCAAGTCACAATGACTCCTTTTGGCCCTCAATGAATATATCTATAATATAATACATTTAAATGGCATCTCATGCATCAGAGCCACTTATAACACCATAACAGCATGCTCTAAACTTTTCTTAATTGGTGTGTTCCCCTCCACCCCAAGAAGAGTATTTTGTGTTTGATGGATATGCTGTGACTGCCGTATTTCAATCTCCCCATTCCCCTACCTTCTTTTTTTCTTATATCTATTAAAATGATTTACGACTTTTTCATTGTTCTGCCTGGAGCCCAGCCAACTGCCGAGATCAAAATCCAAAAAATCCCCCTCACCAAAACATTAGGGTGACCAGAATGAAACAGGACCTGTGGAAAAGACTTGAATTGTGGGAAAGGAAATAACCCCATTTCCATGGAAACACATTCACGTTTTCCAGTTGCTCCTGAATAAATGAAGTTTGTGTTCTCTAATTCCCAGACTCCAATCTCAAGCACACCTAGCTTTAAAGTACCTGGGAATACTGTTTAAAACATCAAGGTTTTCTGAGCAGCGTTATTACAATTTAACAGCAAAGCATTTTTTCCCCTCAGGAAATCACCATCAGAGTCCTCTGAACAGTCTCTGCAAAACATCCACAATCCACAAGGTGCTTATAAGAATTAGTTTTAGTGGCTAAGACTCTACCACAGAGCTTTAGACCCTCCTAATTCCATAAGAATTGGTATAGTAGTCAGTAACGTATAACAAGCCCCATGAGTGTGACATTAAAAAAAAACCCAATGCCTTTTAGCTTGATCCTACAGAGGTCGAGCATCCAGCCAAGTCTTTCACTCAATTTCTCCTTGTCATTTAGCCACAGTACCAGTCTGGAAGGATGCCATGCTGTTTGATTTTTCACACACAACTGTAACATACTAAACTTCTGTACCAAAGTATCCCAGGTCTGAGTCTGCATTAGACCAGGTACTGTTATAGTGAAGCAGGAAAGGGAAGTGACAATGTATCCAATACAACTGTTCACACAAGTGCAATAGTTCTTTTGTGTCTCCTGGATTTTTTAGGGCTACCAGGGCCAAGGGATTTTCTCGTGTTGTGTATTTGTAGTTAAACTCCAGGCTGGGTTCAGAGGTGTATGTAACTCCATTGACTATAATGCAGTTACTCTGATTTGGAACAGTAAGTGTGAATAGATTCAGGCCTCATAACACTTATAATAATTGTATTTTTGAGTTTGTTACCTGTGAAGACCAGATTCAATCCATAGGTGGATCATAAAGAAGATGATTAGTGTTAGTATGGTAAGACAGAGAGGTGTGCATGGTTCATCAGACATGTAAGAAAACACAGTCCATTCCCTCAAAAGTCTGCCAATTAAAGGATCTCAGCATCAACATCAGGGAGTTGACCATGGCTCAGTCCTGTCTGGGGAGATGGTTTTACTGTGTTGCCAAAGGATCTCCAGGGTAGCTGCTTACAGAAGAACGTGGAGCTGTGCTTACCTTGACTTGAGACAAATCTGAGTGCGGGCTCATACACAAACAGGTCAACACAAGGGGACCTAACTTTGTAGTGTACACCAGGCTTGAGTGTGGCTGACTTGCCACTTCCATCTGAGAGTTACCCCGTAGAACGTGTCCACTCTCCACTACTCTCAGTCAGGGGGGCTGGAACGATTTTAATAGTTGGAGTGCTGAGAGCCATTGAACCAAACTGATAGAAACCACTTCAAACCAGTGGTAGAACCCCTAGTTCTAGCACCTAGGCTCTCAGTTGTTGCCACCTTTGACTTCCCTCCTGAAGATGCAAAATCTTCTCAGATGTACATTTTCAAAGGGATGGAAAGCAGATCCTTAGCTCCTCAAGGACAGGAATCACCTTCTTGATTCTTTTTCAGAGCTTCCAACAGATCATCCTGTTAAGGACCCTTGGCACTGACAAATCCATTGACATCCAGTCAAAATGCTTGGGATGCACTAAAAACACAGGCCATTGTCATGGCCCCCACTCTGTCTCTTCTCTCTCAACCAACCCCACCCATTAGCTTCACTTTGCTCAGTCAGCAGCTGCCCTGGGGAACTAGCTGTACAACACAGAAAGACTCTGCACTAAACAGTCATGATGCATCAACTCCTCTGTCCACACTTAACAGTTCATAGGTCTACCCCTTTCTGCCTCGCCATCTGAGGATTACAACAGACTTCCTTATATAAGTGCATGATACTGTACAAGTGACTGATCTTTCCTCTACGCCCTCTGGCCTGGAATCCACCATGTTTTTGTCCCCTCTGCCCCCCGGGAGAGAGTCAAGTTATAAATACAGTAAAGGCGTGTTTCAGCAAAGCTCAATGTCTCCCTGAGCTAACAAAACTGTGACCACAAGGTGAAAGGCTTTATATCCCATTTCTAATCCCCTGTGCCTTCTGGTCACCAAGTCTGTTTATTTTTATTTTTCTGTATAAAATGAATGCTTGTAAAAATAAGGGATTAATAAAAATAACTGGTTGGCATTGGGTGTAGTGAAGGGAGGCTCTTTGCAAGATTCCCCCAGCGTATAGCTCTGCCAGTATATTGGAGTTTTGACTGGCATCACTTATTACTTCTCCAGTTCTGGGCTGCTCCCCACGCCTTCCAAACTAGATTTACCAATGCCCCTCAATCCTGCCCTACAGCAATTCCTGCTCTTCCAGTTCAGAGTTCTTTCCTTAGCCAAGCAAGACTGCCACTCAAACTAGACTGTGCCAGGTCTTTTGTTGGGTTTTGTGACATCCAATAGGGATTAAACTAAGAGACCTCCAACCTCCTTTTCACTTTTGACCTAAGTAGAATTTTGAACCTAGGTCTTTAGAGGTGTCCAGAGCAGCACTCACACCCCAACCCCCAAGGATCTCTCAGCTTTAAAACAAAGAGAGCTTTATTTCCAATGCAGCATGTGCAGTGGATTGCTTTCCTTTCCCCGACTCAATCATACTGCCACATTGTCATGAACCTGAGCTTTCTTCCCCACCCCACTTTAACTTGTTATTCATGGGGGAGGGGTTAATTACAGATACTATGAGGAAACAACAAAAACAAAACAAAAAACACCAAATCCTTTATACAAAAAGTGAAAAAAAATCCGCTGGTCTGAAAAAATAGACTAAGCCAATACACTACACCCCATTGTCTCAGTCATCAACACTGAAGACTGTGGAGATTTCTGTGTTCTTTATCTCTCTCTGGGTTTCCTCCTGATGCCCAGCACTGTACTAACTGAATGACTTTCAGACGAACCACATTAGCAAGTCAAAGTCCTAGTCGTCTCTATGGAGTCTCTGGATCATAGATTCATAGATTTTAAGGTCAGAAGGAATCATCTAGTCTGATCTCCTATATAACACAGGCCACAGAACTTCAACCAATTACTCCTATGCTGCGCGCAATAACCTGTGTTTGTTCAAATCATCTTTTCTCATCTTAATTAGCCTCTTCGAGTTGGTATGGCAACTTCCACCTTTTCATGGTCTCTGTGTGTATATATATATCTTCATTCTGTATGTTCCATTCTATGTATCTGATACAGTGAGATGTAGCCCACGAAAGCTTATTCTCAAATACATTTATTAGCCCCTAAGGTGCCACAAGTACTCCTCTTTGTCTTCCAAAGAGCCATTCAGACTTGCTCTGAAAATTCAGAGAGCTGGAGAATCCACCACATCTCTTGGGAATTTGTTCCAGTGGTTAATTACCCTCATTGTCACAAATATGTGCCTCCTTCTTCTTTTATGATCCCCACAAAAGTCAGTGACTGATTTTTACAAAGATCTGAAAAGTAGGAATAGAAATCTTTAAATTCCTCAGGAAAATATCATTATACGGTGCCCTTCTTCCATTGTAAAATTCAAGGGCAATTCCTGACCTTGGGCAAGTCACTTAGCCTATCTGTGCCCTTCTCCCCACCTGTACAACAGGGACTATAACATTCCCTGCCTCACAGGCATTTTGTGAGGTACATTAACTATTATGAGATTTTATTATTTATTACTATATTAATGTAGTGCAAGCCTTATGAATATCTAAGATAGATGAAGAAGTAGCCCAGTTTTCAAACACAAGGACATGCAGCTATCACTGACTTCAGTGTGGTAGCTTAGCACTACATCAGGTAAATTAACTGGCTGTCTGTGTTTGCATTTAGCTGCTTAACTTTAGATACCCAACTTTGCAAATGTTGGCCTTATTCCTATTAATATTATTCAGTGCTATATATGGTGCAGGATCCATGAAGTATATTTGTTTTGCATTTCAGTTCTTGGGGGTAGCTGGCAGCTTTCATTCTTAAAAGGCTTCCCTGGCAGCCTAAGTGAAAGTGTTAAAATGGGTTTGACAGAGATGAATTGTCCCTCACTGCATGAGTGAACAGGTATAAGGTGTTCAGTCTTGCTTCACTGTTACATTAGACTCTCAAAGACCCAATAGCAAACAGCTGAGTGGATCAATAAACCTCTGTGTTTTCAGTCTCTGCTCTTATTAAAGGTGGTGCATGGAGGGGCGGGTGGGGAGACTTCTCTATTTATATCTGGAACTTAATGAAGTGAAATTATCACAACTGACAGACTCTGGTGTTGTAAGTAATTCAGAGAGCTGGCTTGGCTTAGAGGGATTTTCAGGTTGTTTTTATTCCATTTTTTTAAAGTGAAACCTAATCCTCTAATCAGTTCCAATTTACATATTCGCGAGTCTTGTTTCCAGCCTCTTTGGAAAAAAGAAGATGGTGTTGGCATCACGATGCAATTATTTGATTAAGTAATTATTAATCCCAGAGTGCTCTGATTAATGCCGAGAAAGTTAAACAAGCCCATTGGAGCTGGGCTAGTCACCTTAACACCATTGTAACATGCACAAGCAAAACTGGCATCTCTATATTTTTACCTGCTTTACACTGAGGAGTTTTGTTCACTTAAAGTCTCCCTTTCACCTCTCAGAGGGTTAATATCCTGTGAAATGAAGTGTTATAAATTTAATTTTTATCTGTGGCTAAATGCAATACCAAATGCTTTATTTTCAGGCTGGAAAGTCCATCCTGGATCTGTGTGCAATTCATTTATTATACAAGTTAAAAGAAAAGGAAAGGAAAGAAAAGAGAGTTCTGTGAATATATAATTTTTGACCATATAGTGCACGGTCTGTACTTAATGCCATGCATCAGCCATTTGAGAGTGTGTCAAAGTGATGGATACCTAATAATTTCAGCGTAGCTAAGATGTTCACGTGAGAATCTTATCATTCTTCCAAAAAGAAAGGAAGGGCAAATTGGGAGAGAACATGTCTGGAAAATTTTGCTGCATCACAAAGATTTTGCCAGGTGTACTGCAATTTTATTTACTTATTTAATTCTCATTTAAAAAAATTGTTCTGTCCTATTGCTCAGAATGCTTCTACCATTAACACATATCACAATAACTCAGAATGCCATTAGTTCCGGCTTAAAACACCCTTCCGAGACTGCCAAATTCGGTTTCTCAATCTCACCTGTTCTCCTGTTTCCCAGAAAAAGTCTGGAATAATAGAAAGGCAGTTTTTCATGTACTGAGAGTAAATAAATCTGGGGTCTGTTGGACAAAGGTGGAAAGTAAATAGCTGAATCAGGATTCCCTTCCCCAAAAGGGTCTGCTATCTCTGTTATGCTACCAATGTTTTCATTTTGTGCCACGCAGATCTGACTCCTTAGTAACCAGTGCTGGTCAAATTTTCAGATATCCTTAAACATTTTTGTTAATGAAAGCATGAGTGCTTTGCTGAATAGAAAGGGATTCAAGCTTAAACTTCAATATGGGCTTAAGTGCTTTGCTGCATTGAAGCCATTAGCTGTTTTTCACAAACCTCCAAATTTGCCATACTTTAGTATGAATGGCTGTTTGTCCCAAAGTCCATAACTAAATGTTGTTATTCATTATTCAGTAGCCTCCCATTTCAGGTATCTAATAAGGATGGCAATCCCATGTAGCTAATTTCTTCAAATGTTTTAGTCATGTAGCGTAAACAGTTTGCCAGCAATTTGTGGGCTGAAATCAGGATTGGGTTGCCAATGATTTGCAGATAAAACATAATATGCATAACAAATAGTTTGATGAGTTCTTCTTGTGAGATAATTCCCAGCACTCCAGCAGCATAGATACTGTATGGATTGTAGGTTATGAAGCCCAATTCTACTGATTAAAAAGAGAGTTTAAATTCCCTTTGTGTCATGTTTAATATGACACAGTGTAAATTCATTTCAATGGGAAAAGTTATTTGTTTAGGGATTTGGGGGAGGGGCTGTAGAATACAATGTGAAACTCACAGGTACATATTTACTCTGCATGTTCTTGTGCATTTAAAAAGCAAACAAACCATGCCCTCATCTAGTGCATCACATAGCCCTTGATAAGATGCGAGCAACCTCTTCAGACCAGAGCACCCCACGGGTGAAGATCTCTAAGGGATTCAGAAATGCTGACTTGAGTCCATTTCCTTTGATGCAAGCTGCTGCTCTGCAGACAGTCACATGAATGGGATAAAAGGAAGACTAGCCTCATCTGCAGAGGAGGGCACTCGATATGAGTCAGCAGAGGATGAAAGCAGTGACCCACCGTTATAATTAAAACCACAGCAGAGACTCTCTTAGCTACAGTGAGCAGAGTAATTGTGGGCAGCAGCAACGTGCCAGTAGATGGTAAGTGAAACATTCAGGGCTGATTATTCCCTGTCTGTGTGTGACCAGATCTACAGACCGTTCCACATCTATGCTTTGTACAGGACATAATCCCACTGAAATCAGTGAGATTCTGGGGAAGAATATACACTCACAGGATTAGAGCTTTACTCGATAGCTTCCAGCTCAGTAAGAATATCTGGTAGCAGAGCTGACTGAAAATGGAATTTTCTTCCCATGGAAAACTCCAGTATTTCAACATGTTTGTGTCCCAAATTGAGACAAAAAGTCAAAAGAGCCAAGCTTTGCATGAAGCAAAAAGTTCTAAAAAAAGTTGATTTGGGAATATAGAAACCTTATCTTTTGATTGAAATGACAGATTCCTATTTCCTTCCTTAGAGGTTTTTAAGATCAGGCTTGACAAAGCCCTGGCTGGGATGATTTAGTTGGGGTTGGTCCTGCTTTGAGCAGGGGGTTGGACTAGATACCTCCTGAGGTCCCTTCCAACCCTGATAGTCTATGATTCTATGTTTATTTTCTCTTCTCTTCTACCACCCTCATCATTGCATCAGCTGAGTACTTTCTAGTAATGCCTTAAGCAGTATGATTAACATCTGTTACCCAAATCAAACAGCTAGTTTGGGGGTTTGTCAATCAAAACTCTACTTGTAGCTCCTTATGAGTGTGACAGTGAGTTCAATGAAATCCCACAGAAAATGTGATGCCAACAAAACCACAGTGTCCAATAAGGGTAGGGTAGTGCTCTGAGGTGGCACCAAGAATGCTCTTTCTCAGGGCTTGTGTCATAAGTGTGAAGTAGCCTAGAATTATTGTTTGCCTGTAAGGGGTTAAGCTAAAGGTAACCTGAGAGGTGGACAACTGACCAATGAGAAATTCCTCAGGAGACAAAGGATTTTAAGTTTTAGTTTCTCTCTGGGTCTCTCTCTGTTCACCTCGGCTATGGGATGAACACAGCTATATCTTTCACTGTAACTATAGATTCTATCAAGTACTGTAGTCAGTAAGTTTATCTTCTTTTTATCACTTGGAGGGTTCTCAGTGGTGAGTGTTGTCTGGGTGGTTCTTGATATTGTAAGCTTCAGCAGAGATATCAACAGTGGGAGAAAGTTGCCACGGGGGAGAGGTTTGGTTTCTGAATCCTTTTGTTGATTATGGTAGATGCTGTTCTATTGATGGTTATAAGAGATTTATTCCTTTCTTCTTTTCTTTTATTAAAATCTTTCTTTTAAGACTTTGACTGCTTGTTTTCCATTGTGTAAGATCCTGGTTTTGGATCAGGCACGTCTCGCAGGAGCAGGCGAGGTTTGTTTTTTTTTCTCTCAAGCTTCCCAGGGAAGTAAGAAGTTTGGGGGGTTAATGGAAAGGGAAAGAAGGGTCCCAAACTACCCTAAATTGAGTTTAGTGGTGGCAGCATTAGTTCCAGACACAGAAGAAGTTGTGTTCTGGGGAAAAACATTTTAACCCAAGCTGGTAAAATAAGCTTGGAGGGGTTATTTCTTTTTTCATGCGGGTCCCCACATCTGTACCCTAGAGTTCAGAGCGGGGAGGCAAACCTGACAGCTTGGCTGCCGGGTCTTGTTCACATGCTCAAGGTTTAATTGATCATCACATTCAGAGCTGAGTAGGAATTTTTCCCAAGTCAGATTGGAAGAGACTTTGGTTGTTTATCACCTTCCTTTGCAGCAGGGCACGAGAGTCACTTGCTAGAATCATCTAAGATGGGATGGACCTTTACCAGGTCCCAGCTGGGAATTTTCAGTCTCTTTCCCTTCCAAAGTCCTTTCCCCTTTTGGGAAGCTTGTATTTCAGAATTCACAGGTAAGAGGATCTTTCAATTAAGAAGACATTCAGTCTCTGAATTTTCCGATGAGTGAAGCTTTAGCAATCTGGCTTGTTTATGTCAGTTAGGTCTGGCTAAACTTTGAGTCAGAACTTATTTGTGACCCCTCCATGCAGCGACCAGCTTGTACTTAGTCTGGCGAGTCCTTGTGGGTGGCAAAGGTCTACAAGCTGTCTTTCCTGGTGACTCTGTGGCAAGTGTTGGCTAACTGAGAAGCACAGCAGCTTTCCTTCTGGTTGCCACCATTTCCTGTGACAAGTACTCTCTTTTAAGATTGCATCCTCCAAGTGGAAGTGGCTCTGCAGGTGTGCCTGTTTAGTAATAGTTGAGTCCAGAGGAGGTTGTTGGCCTTCTTCTGTTTGGGAGGAGGGTGTTCCCCATCACACACTGACTTAATCAATTCCCTGCCATTGCAGGGGCCTCAGACATTTGAGGCACCTCAGTCCCTCTTGTTCTCTCTCTTTGGCACACAGTGACTTAGTCTCCTGAGTGCTGTAATACTTTGAATTCACCCTGGTGGTTGACTTGGTGTGGTGGTGGTTGTGTAGTGGCCTGTGGTATATAGGAGTTCAGACTAGATGACCTGGAGGTCCCTTCTGGTCTTCAATGCCATGATTCTGAAATGTTTCCTTCCAAATGTTTTGAACCAGTCCTATCCGTTAGTGCTAAGTTGGATCCGTCGATAATACAGAGAACCACCATCTGCTGACGCAACCCCACTGGCAGCTAGAAGGCAGCAGGGCTGTAAATTAGGGCACACTATGTCCCTGACTGTGACATGCTACAAAATCTGACCGCTACATGGGAGAGAAAGAAGAGAGCTGTAAGAACATACCCAACAACCTGAGACACTTTCAAAGCTTTCCAAGCTTAGAGGACACTCAAAGGCAATGCAGGAATCTCCAAGAAGAAAAAACATCTCTCTGCAGGGAACAGCTATACAGTGGATTTAAAACATGACAATGCATTTTCCTTTGGCTCACATTTTAAGCATACCCTTGCATGTGGACATACACTTGATTTGGTTCTTTCCTAAGTATCAGGGTAAATAACTAAACACTTGAACACTAGGGGAAAGCTGGTACCCCATGTCAGGATATGTGTGACTTATTTTGGCAGACCAGTTTGCATACCTCTCTTCAAACATAAACAAACCACATAGAACTGCTCAGAATCAGGTTTCTGCCACGTTTGTTTTATTCCCCCACATATTAAGGGGATGCCTTATGTCTGGAGAAATTATGCATTCAAATTTTGTTTTTATTCAAACTTATCAAAGATCATGCACAAGGGATCAAATTATCCTGTTAACCCTTTTCTAGAAAAGAAATGCTCTTTTACCGATTTCAGTCCTTTACTTCCTGTAGGAGACTCCTACTTATAAATCCAGACATCCTGGATTCAGTTGCTGCAGATGACCCATCCAAAGGCATCATTTCACCGGATGTCCTTTCTCTCTATGATCCTCACCATAGTTTGTAAACAGAAGCTTCTTTACCTCTGACCTAACTAAAAACATGTATGGGTTATATTTGCATGAAAAAGAGAATAGGGAAGAAAAAAATAGGAGTGTGGATACTTGATCTGAAGATTGATATCTCTCTTCTATCTCTAACAACCATCCTTAAAAGATCCTAAAAGCTCCTACAGTGGATGGACTTATGTATATGTAGGGCGACCAGACGGCAAATGTGAAAAATAGGGACTGGGGGTGGGCGGTAATAGGAGCTATATAAGAAAAAGACCCCAAAATTGGGACTGTCCCTATAAAATTGGGACATCTGGTCACCCTCTATATGTCTTTTGGTGGGTATGTCTGTACTTCAAAGAACACCCTTCTCCCCCCATGACGCCAAGTCTCGGAGTCTAGGTCAATTGTCTCAGGTTCCTGGGCCCCAGACTGTGTAACTAAAAGGAGCAGTGTAGGTATTCCTACTTGGGCTGGAACCCAGGCTCAATGTCCCTCGATCTGATGTTTCAGAGCCCTGGCTCCAGCCCACTCAGGAATATGTATCCTGCAATTTTTAGCCCTGCAGCCCAATCCCCAACAGACCTGAGCCCTGAGATTTGGTGCCATGGGTTTTCTCTGCAGCGTAGACATAGCCAATGAGTCTCATCACCAGGATTATTCATCACTCAGAGAACCAGGACAAAAGGTGAAAGCGTCATAGATTTCACCATAAAAACAGCTAGTCTGCATAAGCACTGAATCAGTTGTGTGACCTTGCTTAGAGTGAAACTGGCCGACATGCAAGTCCTACTTCTGCCATCCACACAGGGATGAATTTCACTCCTAATGAATTGGGCAGGAATCAGGATGCTGATTAATGGGGAGAGATTTTCTTTGGTGAGTGGGAGAGGAGGGGAAAGTTATGTATTGAGAGGTGATAGTAAATACCCAGAAAATGTTCTCAAGTGTTTAGTGGGAATTGTGTATTGGAATTCTAGTGAAAGGTATCAGACTGGTAGCTCTGGACACTGAAGTCTGCTACTTATCCACAGAGTGAGCAGAGCATAGGTAGCAGGAATCAGTTTCCACACACTGCTGCACTGTTTCTCAGACCTTACCTGGAGGAATCACCCCTAGAAATCAGAGAGTAATTCAGTCTTATTTGGCGAGTAAGTCCTTGGCTTTTTTGCCTAGACTGTAGACAAGGTTGCAAAAAAGCAGTGGTCATTCTAGTGATGCATTCCATTGTCCACAGGTACGTAGACTGAGAACAAATCATTCAGGTCACATGAGCCACCCAAGAGTTATCAGGTGGTTTAACACAGGGGTGGCCAACCTGTGGCTCCAGAGCTACATGCAGCTCTTCAGAAGTTAATATGCAGCTCCTTGACTAGGCGCCGGCTCTGGGGCTGGAGCTACAGGTGCCAACTTCCCAGTTTGCTCGGGGTGTGTGTGCTCACTGCTCACTGCCTTGCCCCGCTCTGTCCCTTCCCTCTCCTGAGCCTGACATTCCTTCACTCCTCCCTCCCCACTCCCGAGCCTCCTGCACGCCACAAAACTGCTGATCAGGAGGTGGAGGGAGGGAGTGGGAGGCGCTGTTTGGCAGGGCTGCCAATGGTTGGAAGGTGATGGGAGCAGGAGGGAGCTGATGGGGGGCTGCTGATGTATTACTGTGGTTCTTTGGCAATGTACATTGGTAAATTCTGGCTCCTTTTCAGGCTCAAGTTGGCCACTCCTGGTTTAACAAAAGAAAACACTAGCCATGTTTGGTTAATGTCAGCTGGGGAGGGGCTCAAACCAGCAACTAGGTGAAAGGCAAGTGATTTGTTTCCAGTAAAATGTTCAAAAGAAATGGACAAAACATCAGTTTTAATTCTTTTCTACCATTTTAAATAAAAAAAATATTCTTTTTAAATCCTCTTTTCGTTCTTTTATTTAAAAAATCCTGGACATTTAACAAAGGAACCAGATATTTTGCTCAAAAAAGTAATTTTTTGCTAAAAAAACCAATGAGTAGAAGTGTCATTTGAATTTGCTGTCCGATTAGTATACATTTAGTAGGACTGTGGTATTAAATGTTTATAGGAGAGACTAGCAGAGGGTGCAAAGGTTAAATGTAGATCCAAACTCATGTAACTGTTGGGAATGATCAAGTCTGGCTGCTTTCTCTGAGCCCATGTTCACTGTAATGTATGTATGTTTCTTTAGATATTATAGTTCATGAACTCTGCATAACTAATTGCTCAAATATTCATAACTAATAGTCTGAGATAGTGGAACCAATGTCTTGTCTACACAGTGCGGCAATGCACGCTACAGGGATTTGATTTCTAAAGTGACTGATGTGTTGCCCATTGCTATGTTAAAGCACAGTAGGGAATCTTTAGTGCACACCAGCAGGGTCCACACGGACCAATCAATGAGCGACAAATAGTGCTCTTTAGAAATCATTCCCCCATATTGTGCATTTTCCCACTGCATAAACAAGCCCTGAGTCACATCACTGGATCTGTGCATCCAGGAGTATTCTGTCTCTAAGACGTCAGTATCTGACACTTCAGATATGACACTTAGCAGGGATACCATAATACTTTCCTTAGTGTTATGCAACATCTCACCCTGGCAAAGAGGAGATTTAAACGCAGATTGCTGTCCACCCACTCTCCAATTTGCATCTGAACCTAGTCCAAGATGAACAACTATGATGAGCTGGAAATTCTTTGGGGCAGGATGGGAAACACTGCTCTCTGGTTACACATTCCAGGATGGATCTGCTAACACTTTGGGGAATCTGAAGCAGACAACATAAAACTTTGTCTGCAAAATTCTGGGTGCCTGAGGAAAACCCTTTGTGCAAGGTGAAAATGCATGTCAGAAGACTTAACGTCTAGAGTCTTTATCCCCCACCTCCATCCTGTCTACTTCCTCTAATTTTTTGTATTTGTTTAAGCCCTTCATTAGTTTATTAGCTTGACAGCAGCCCAGTTAATTAGTCCGTCTCCTCTCCACTACTGTAAGTGGCATATTAGGCTCCCTGAATGCACACAAAATTTACTGCTGCTGCACTTCTCAAAACAAATAAAAGATTTGTGAACTAGCCACCAAGCATCCAATGTAATTAAACTGCATTTGTTTCTTTTTCGGCCCTCGCACACAATCAGGGCCTTGTGAGAGGCGAGCACTGCCCCAATAAGACTGTTTTTCTTTTGGAGGGAAGAGTGCCAGAAATTCTACCGCCGCAGGTAACCTAAGATCCCGGCTAAGAGCAAACGGACAGTTGCAACCAGAACGCTGGGCTGTGGGGAGATCTATATGAATGTAAATATCTATAGCTATGGCTATATATATATGCAAACATGCACATACAGGGGAGTATAGTTCTTTGGCGGGGGGGAATGGGAGGAGAATGGAAAGCCTCCTAGAAATTACCGCCCCATGCATAGGTATGTAAATTACTCTGGGGCCTTGTTGTCCACTGCCTCCATCAATTGCAACATTATTCAAGATAAAACAAACACCATTTCAATTAAGTACATATACAGTGGTGGTTAGGAGCACGGTGGTTAGGAAGAGGAAGTAGGCAATTTTTTTTTTGGAAAACTGAACTTTTTTCTTCTTCTTTAGAAACACACAAATAGAGGTTGCCTTGAGGTGCTCTGTGGCAGCCGTGAATCTCCAATCTCAAGGTGGTATTTTAAAAAATGTCAAGTCCATATGGATGTCTGTTAATCCTTTGCAGGATTCTAAAAATGGCTCAGAGGAGAAGCTGGTGTTTAATCTAGTGCATCTCTCTAGCTCAGGGGTCTCAAACTCAAATGACCATGAGGGCCTCATGAGGACTAGTGTACTGGCCCAAGGGCCACATCACTGACACGCTCCCCGCCCCGCACTCCCTGCCCCCGGCCTGCCCCTACTCCACCCCTTCCATGAGGTCCCACCCCTGCCCCACCTCCTCCTCTGAGCATGCAGGAACGGTAAGCCTCCCACAGAGGGAGGTGGGGAGCCTGGCTCCTGGGAAGCGCCGCCCCAGCTCATTCATTGAAGCTGTAGCAGCAGCATCTGAAAGTCGGGGCTCAAGAGCAGCCCGGCCAGGCAGCAGAGAAGCCTCCGCTTCTGGCCCCTCCCTCCCAGAAACTGCTATGGTTGGTGGGGGGCACCCGGGAGCTTGGCGGGCCGCAGGGAAGGGCTTCGCGGGTCGCATGTTTGAGACCCCTGCTCTAGCTGCATCAGATAGACCCTGATCTGCAAGGACTGACAGACCTGCTTAGTTCCTTGGATTGTTCATTTTACCTGTTTGAGTTGAAATGACTTTTGGGTTTTGAAATTTGAGTAAAGTTCAACTAAGAAATAATTAGAAAATGAAGAAAAATGTTTCAAAATGTTGTTCTGCAAAAATATTCGAGATTGTAAAGGTTTTATCCTAGTTCATGATGGGAAAAATGTTCAAAATCCTGAAATTCTTGTGGGATGGGACACTTGTTTTCCACCCAGTTTCCCACATGGGCAAATTGTTTATTCTCTCTGTGCTTCAGTTCCCCATCTATAAAATGGGAAACTATCCCACTCTGCCTGTCTTATCTGCTTAAATTGTACAGTGTCTAACAGAATAGTGGCTGCATTCTCTATTGGTCACTTTAGGTGATACTGTAATATAAACAATAAATAAATAATGAGCATAGTACATGATAACAGATAGGCTGTGAAATATTTAATCACTAAGGACATATTTGTTTGAAGAGCTGGGGGAATCATTCATGACAAATAATTAGTTCAATGAATTTCACATCTTTTTCTCACTGTTGTTGTTGTCCATGACCGATTTTCCATTTTCTCAAATTTATTTGTCTATTAAAACTATTCAGCAAAGAATTTCTGGTCAAGAGTCGTGGCTTGCAGATTGTTCAGCAACAGTTTGTACTGGGAGTTTGATATTCAACATCTGAGATACATTCGATTCATTTAGATTACACACATAGGTAACATAGTGTTGTTTCTTTTCTCTGATTGGATGAATGTAACTCTTAGGATCAAGTGTCTGGTTGAAATAGTCACCTTTATTAATTTAATATGTGCTTTGGAGTTGAAATTCACCTTCTGCAGGGGATGAGCACAAAGCTTGTAGCTGCTGTTCTACAAGCCAGTATGACTTCCATCCCCAGGGTTTTGAGTGGGATTTAAATGATACATCAGTTGTTTAGTTACCATTTCTCGAAAGGGGAATTTTACCCTATCATAGAGATAAATGAAAATCTTGAATCCCAACATCCTTGACTCTGGAGGCTCGTCTCTGGAGGGATAGAATCTGATTACAGAGCTGGATTAAAATTGTACAGCCAGTATTCTACCTCTGTAATGACTACAGGTGGTCAGGGAGCTGCAAGAGACCCATTCCAGGGTATCCCAGTATTTAGGGCTCCCACCTGGCTGTGCCAAACCAAGGTTCAAATCCTTGCTCTGCCATTCGCCTTCATTCCAGATAAGTGCTATAGTTGTTGGGCTAGTAGCTATTCTGGGGTGGGTCTTGGCCTCTTTTTAATGAGAAATTCCTTCTGGGATACAGGAAACCTTTCTCATTGGAAGTTTTGTCAAAACTGGCACATTGTCATGAAAAGTTTTGGTTTCAACAAACTGACAATGGTTTTTAATTGAAAAATGTCTCTTAAAATTTCTCACCAGCTCGAATAATGTCCCAAATCAAGACTTCAGATTCCAAAACCCTTGAACTTTAAGGGGGAGAGTAGAAAATACCAGGTAGGCATTGAAGATCCAGACTCTGACCAGGATTTCGGACCCAGACTCATCTGTAATTTAAATTCAGAAACACCAGCTCCCTTTCAAACATTATTCCTTCAGTAAACATACCTCATTTTCTCCAATCTGTCCACTGCCAAAATCACCCTTAGTACAGAGTCAGAGATCCCTGCTGAACTGGAGATGTAGCTTTGGTTTTCCTGTATATTTCCCAGGACTATTAACAGAGTAATATAATGAGAAATGAACTGAGGTTAAAGAATTCAGTACATCATGTATTTTCACTAAAAACACTTGAAATGTCAGGGGACCTGCCAAGGGGAGAGTTTAATATCTTATGAAAAGGAAGAATTTTCATAATGATACTTGGCAGTGCCTCACTCCCATCCCATGAATGAAATTGCCGGTGCTCTCTCTTCTCAGCACAATGGCACCATGCCTTACTTTCATTTAAAGCAAGCAGCAGTGACTGGGAATCTAGAGCTTTGGATTTAGTCATGGTTCTTCCACTAGCCTGCTGGGTAATCTTGGACAAGTCGCATCCCTGCTTTGTGCCTCAGTTTACCCATCTGTAAAATGGGGATACTGATACTGACCTCCTTTGCAAAATGCTTTGAGATCCACAGATGAAAAGCAGTATATAAGGACTAGGCAGTGTTATTATTGACAGAAAGTATTTTTTTCACATATAGGGACCCTGAGAATGAATTTCTTAGCTCATTCTGATCCATGAGAGATGCCTCGCTCATATTCTGGAACTTTCCCCTTAAGACTGTAGCATTTTCACTTGTGTTTCCTTCATTTGGTTTATCACGGGGTAATGACCCTGCTGGATGATTACTATTACCTTTCCCCTACCCCAAATGACCTGGAAGAAAAGGAGATAGCCAGAGGTTGCCCTATATATCCAGTTCAATATACAGCCAGTGCAGGCCTCCATGAGGGCCACCTCACAGGAGAAGAGAGCGCTCTCCTGAGCTGATGTCTTAGTGATAAGGGAAAGAAATGAATTGCACCCAGGTAGGCACACAGGGGTCAGAGCTTCTGCCCTGCAGAGTTTACAATCTAATCAATCTTATAGTAACCCCTAGGGATGGGCAGTGCACACACACACACTTCCTCAGTGTGCTTGGAGAAACCATCTGCCTCATTCCGAGGCACAATCCCTCTTGAATTCCTGGTCCATTGTACATTCACCTCACATGTGCCAGTCTGACACAAGCAGGCCGTATACACAGCATGCTCTGCTCATGCGAATATTGGGATGGAACTGCCCGTTCAAATGGCAAGAGACATTGGAGAAGCTGGCATTGTCTTCACAGACAAAGCAGGACATTCAGGCTACTCTTCTTACCTGCTCTTCAGCCCCAGTTTGAAGGCACAAGTGTCATAGAAGGGCTTCCTACAATATCTATAACATGCTCAGGCAATGATCTCCTTCTCTCCCCTGACTGATTCGCCACGGGGCGTGGGGGGGGGAACAAACATACTTCAGTGCAAAGCAGCTCTTTGAACATGACCTCTATCAGAGTCTCCATGTAGTCACAGAGAAGAGTGCCTGGGAAAGACGCTCCCAAGAAAGAAGCTGGGCGGGTTGTGTTTAGCTGTGGAATCGAAGGGATGTGTCCTGAAACAACAAAGCCGCCAAAGCACTTGCTGTGAAGAAGAAACCTGTTGACATTAGCATCATGTTCACTGACATTTTATACTAAAGTAACTGACAATCAGACTAGAGGAAATGTAGGCCACTGGCTGTTTATGGATTTGGTTTTTATCTCTTTAGGAGATACTAAGAAAAAATATAATTGATAACAACATTATAGAAACCAGGATAGATAGGCAAAAATCTGGGATACGTTTGTCAGTGATGCACTCCATGCTGTTAAACTTCTAGATGAAAAGATAAACCCACACCACAGAACAGATAGAGTTATTATTGCACCCCCACAGACACATATGTATACACCACAAGAGTTTCATTTGTTCTTCTTATTCACCAGATATGGATGCATCTCAAAACAGTCAAACGTCATTCTAGTTCAGAGCAGCATGCATGAGTTTGGAATATTTTTTTAAGCTTAGCTGAATTTCTATGGTCATCTTTGGTGAAGCTGAGCAGTAAATATCCTGAGCAGATGAGTGCTCATCTTATAATAAGATTCCCAGTATTTCTTGGTTTGTCTTGGATCAGAAATTCCACAGGGAGCGATGTTCTGGTCACAGCAAACAAGAACTAATCAAAGAGGAAAGTTATGTGTTAACTGCCATGTCTGAACTTCACCAGAGTTTTGGTTCAGTGTCTGGCTGACAAGTTATTATTTTATTTGAACCTGTTTGTCCATCTTTACCTACCAAACATTGAAATGGCGGAATTGTGCTATTCTCGGTATTGCTCTTTGTTTTCTCTTAGTTTAGCAAATACTTTACCACGAACTATGTTTGTTCTTTTCTCAACATCTGAATCGTACCTTATCAAAAAGTGCATGCCAGTTATAATCAGATATGAAATAGAAATGGACACCTTCAAAAAGGTATAATATAGCTTATGTTGGCCAAATCTTGTAGGCCCAACTATGAGCACTAAAGGTCCAATCCAGGTCTCATTCATGTCAATAAAAGGCCTTCCATTCATTTCAGTGTAGCTGGATTAGTCCCTAACTCTGGGCAGAATCCTGAATTCCCCTCTCAGCTTTAACTTATTAATTTAGGCAAAACGGCCATGGTAGCCAACAGGAGTTTTGCCTCAGTAAAAGCTGACTAAGAATTTCACAGTTTGGGCCCAAGATGGGATAATCATTAAAGTCAAAGGAAGTTTTGCCTGAGGGAAAGCCTCAGATTTAATTAATAATTTAAGTGTATGCTAAATTAAAGCATGCACTTACGTGCTTTTTTGAATAGAGACCTACAGATGAAGAGACAAATCTCATTCACTTTATTTACTGGAGATGTCCCAATGGAAATCCTCACTTCTTGATCTACAGGGGCTTAATACGACTCATCAGGAGTTATTCAAATTCTGTAGGAGGAGACTAGGATCCCCTTCCTTGTTTGATTTCAATGAGGCCCCTCGTATGAAGTGAGTCATCGGGAACTACAGCGGGATTTGACCTTTCTTCCCTTTGTCAAATAGGGCAGGACCTTAATTCTCACAGTGTAGGTGATGCATGTCACCACTCTTGGTGACATGCATCAGAGTAAGCCAGAAAGCTGTAACCAGGGCTATGTCACCTACAGGGGCAGAGGAGGGAAGGAGTGAGAGACAGAAGATCAATCTGAGTTTTATTGAGTGTGTCATGGGGGAGGTGTCCTTTATTTTTTTTTAACAAAATGAGGTGCCCCAGGGGAAAGCCAGGAGTTGGAAACAGCCCCACCTGAGTGTGTCTTGGGAGGAAGCCTACTGCCTCATATTTTTTAAAAGGAAAAAATAATAATAATAATAATAATAGGCCTGAGCCAAGAATATCAAGCAGTTCATAGCTGCTAAAAAGCCAGGGAAAGCTGAGTCGCACCCATTCAATGTTTTTCTTCCAAACAAGCTGACCACCTTCCCTTCATAACATCTTATTTATTAAAGCAAAATTGCCCAACTGGAATAAAACTCCACAATTCATATTTTTCTTTTATTCAGACAGAAGGTGCCCCGTTGATTTTAAAGCTCTGATTCTTGGAAGTGTGTGTGTGAGGGGAAGGGATTGGAGAGAGAGAAATTCTTAAATGATGTGGAAGGGAAAGAGTTAAAAATAAATAAAGGAACACCAGGCTTTCCTTAACAGTGGAGCTGGCATAGAGAAATTTTGAGTGTTGGCTGCAACGCTTGTCTTGGACATTTACCTTTTCCGCCAGAGGCAGTGTTTAGACGCCCATATCAAGAGAGGGCCTCCATCGGTCATACTTATCCTTCAAAAACTATCTTTTTCTCCTGTCTTTAACTACATTGCCTAATAAGAGCAGCTCTACCTTTGGGAGTAGCAGGTGCAACCTAAAACGACCTAAGAATCTCTTAGATAATGATACAAAACCCTGCCATTTATAGTAGGCTTTGATGGAGTTACTGGTATTCAAGATGTTTGTTGTAAAATAATTTTTCTCTCTCTCCTGTTCTCTTTCTAACCTGCTTCTGATTTCCTCATTTCTGTGGATGGAAAAAGGAACAGAGGAAGGGGAAAATTGTATTAGCTGGGGAAGGCATGAGTGGGAAAGGAGAGAAAGAGAAAAGTGAAAATGGGAAGAAGGAATAAAAGAAGGGATGGGGAGATAGAGGGGAAATGAGGAGAGAGAAAGGAATCGTGGTAGTGAGAGAGGAAAAGTAAAATGTGGAGGAGAGATAAATAATAAAATACAATATAAAAAGAGAAGAGATAAAAGAGAATGCTAAAGAACAGAGGGGGATGCAAAAAACTAAGGTCTTTAGGATAGGGGCAATCTATGATTCTGTGCTTGTATAGTGCCTAGCACAATGGAACCCACATTCTCAATTGGTCCCCAAGCACTACCATAATAACAGAAAGCAAGTGGGAGAGAGGGAAGACACGGGGAACAGGTGGGGGTGTAAGTGGGGAAACAGAGAGTGGGAGCGGGGGCATACTAATGATTGCCCTGGGAGACCCAGACTCTGTGGCTTTATTCGCACACACTAGTTACCCCCTAATCCTTTTTTAGCTGTGAACTGTCTAACTCAGTTGCAGGTTTTATGGAGTTATATTAATAGCTTCATCCTGAATGCTCATTAAAAACAACCCGTTCTTGCCCATGGGGACAAAAACATGCAGTGCCTTTAAATATCTGACCAAACACATTAGAGAGGCTTGTTTTATTTTCCTCCTTTTTTTAAAAAAATGGGCATAATTCCATTCTCAGGTACCCCCTATTTATCTGCAGCACAGCCTGGAACTGCTGCAATAAAAACATATCTGATCTTCACAAGAATGCAACAAAATGATGAAAAAGAAGTGCACATCTTAGTAAACGTTGCATGGGTGATCCTGTGGTGCAGCGTGTGGCATAGATAGGTATTTAGGTACCAGAAGATGCAGATAGGCGTCCACTGAGATTTACAAAAACTCCTAAATGAGTTAAGCGCCTAAGTCCCAGACAAGACAGACAAAGGTGGGAGGAAAATGGAGGGAAAGAGAAATGAAGGGACTTGCCTGACATCACACAGCTGGTCAAGGGGCAGTGGTTTCTTTAGTGTTTTTAAATTTCAACATCCACATTTAGAGCCTGATTTTTCAGAAATGGCTCCCAAATTTTCATGCTACATTTTGCACCTATTATAGGTGCAAAACTGGAGGCAATTCTTTATAATCAGACCTTGACAAAAGCAGTCATTATGGTAGCATAATTCCTTTTAGACAATGAATCAAGTTTCATTTGGATGATAAACTGATAGCAGAATGAATCTCTCATTCCTTGAATGGGCAGCATTAGAACAGGAGTAAATGAATTTTGGTGAAGGAAGATGCATTCCTCTACAGACAAGGAGCACTGACCAGTATTAGAAGCAAGATACGTGAACTTATGCACCAATGGTCCCATCTGGTCTGGAAGCAAAATGTATGTTTCATTGTTTTGCTCTCCCCATGGTTAATCCCAGAATTTGGTTGTAATGCTCCTACTTGAGTCCTGTATATTTTCACATGACCAGGCCAGCTTTGGCCTCACAGCACTGCATGTCAAACAGCTGGATGGCATGCAAGGATGTGAAATGCTTGATTTAGTTTCAAGACTTCTTTGACGGCTTTGAGTTTAGTGGAAGAAAGAGGGAGGAGGAATCACCTGGGAAATCCACTGCTTGCACAGACCCAACTCTCTTGTGAAACCCACAGAGGAGAGAGAGAGAGAGAGAGAAAGAAAGAGAGAGAGAGAGAGAGAGACAGAGAGAGAGACAAAAATAAATATCCCAATTGCTGTTACCCAGTTCCCCACACCTCTTTTATTTTTTTTGCTCATGACCATCACTCATCAGCCGCCTCGCTACCCATCAGATTTTCCAACCCTGTGTCTCGTGGCGTCGTGCGGTCCTCCTGAGTGACAGCTCTGTGTTGTTTCTGGATGGAGCGGTACTACTGCTTGGCATGGTAGCTGCTTGGTAATTCTGAGGCGCGTCACGGCAGACAGAATTCTGTCCAGGGTCTTCCCAGGAAGGCCTTCCTTACACGGAGAAAGAAATTAATTAAGCCTAGCAGAGCATATCTTCCAATCTATCCGGAGGTGAAATTGGCACAAATTGTTTAATTATTTTATTTCCACCCAGCTGTCTTGTAATGAATGTCCTGTGCAGAATGAAGCTGTTGTGTCTTCATTTGACATGTGGTTTACTTTTAATGTTAATTGTTTATTTTCAATCCCCTTGCACAGGTCCTGGCTGCATAAAAGGCCTTTTTCTTTGTAGCCTTTTTCGGGGGGTTTCCCTGTTTTGCTGTAGGAGGAATGGGTGAACATCAGAAGCTTCCAAGGGCTTGATGTGGTTTGGATAAGCAACCAGCCCATCAGAACAGATGCTTTGCAATTACTCAACCACAACATTGGTCTATCTGCTACAACACCCCCCACTGGCAGAGAACAATGTCTGGTTGCTTCAAAGGAAGGCAACCCCCAGTCTTGAACATAATGCACCTCTGCAGTTGTGGAATGCCATGGTTTTTCCCTTCCCTGTGCTTTGATTAACTCATCCTGGAACATTAGATTTTATTAATCATGGTTTGGATGTCCAAAGGGACATAGGGGATTTAAGTACCCAAGCCTTATTGACTTTCAAATCCAACTCATATTATTTGCTTTACCTTTATTAGCTACCAAAAATATGAACAATCCTAATTTTTTCTAGCCCTTTCCACCCTCTAAGACTTCCCCTCTGGTGCCATGCTCTGCTTACTCAGGCTCAGCTAGCTGGAAAACCATCCGACCTTTCTTGCCCTGCAGTGATCTTCAAAAGCATGGAATAGAAACTGCGGGCGGAAGGAGAACAATGAGGAAGTCTGCAGGGAGCTCTGAGATGGCGAAGATGTGATGTTCACCCACAACAGAACATGGGAGCACAGAAGGAGGCTTCTTGCACACCCCCTACCCAAAAACACACAGGCCCATGCAATAATTCATCAAGGTAAAATAAAGAAGGGACATCAGATTGGGGCTGGCTAGTTTGGATCCACTGAATGTCCACTTAATGCCAGGAATGAAGTCCACTCCACAACCTGGCAGTGGTTATTAAAATACCATTGGGTAAGTAGAAAGGGTATTCTTTTTTCTCAGCCTACGAAGGCCATATATGAAATGCAGTATGTGAAAAAGCCTCAAATGAGAAACACAACAAAATTATCCATGCAGCAAACTTAATATGCTGTGGGATTCCTTCCTTTAGTGTGAAGAACTGTGACTAGAACCTGTTTCATGTTTTTTTTAAAAAATTCTTATATAAATAATTTTCAGCCATAAATGTAAGGGGACACCAACATTATGTGCCCTATAGATAAAATGAGGGACGTCCCTTAAGAGGGATATTTATCTCCAGAATGAGTCAGCTCCTTTAAATTGGGCAGCAGGACTGGAAACTGTCACAGAGGATCATGAGTTTGGAGGGCTTATTTAAAAGCAAAGAGGAAAAAAAGAGCGAAATCTAGCAGCCAGTGGGTTTTCCTACCTCTCCCTGCCTTGCCTTGCATTAACAGAAATGAAGAAGCATTTACTCCTTGTGGCAGTAAAAAAATGCAACGTTTGGTAGATTGACTAGGACGGCTTTGGTTAGTTTGGCTCATGTATGACTCCACCCAGGCACAGAGCAGCCAATGAGCAACCACTGGCCATACTATGCCTACATACAGAAAATCAGAGGCTTTCTAAAATACAGTGAGCAAAAAGCAACCAGACATAAGACAGATGTGACTATGGCTCTTCTACATTAATGCAGGAGAACATTTCACAAGCTGGGCAGGAATAAGGGCTATTTGGAATAAAATTGGGAAGTGTTGAGACAGCAATGCAGGGAAATATCCTAGACTCGTTCATGTGCTATTACAGACATTATCTCACTGCCCTCTTTCAGCAAAGCCATTCAAATCCATTTGAATGCCATAGGAATGAGAAAGTAACTCATGCTTTTATTTTGAAGTTCAGTCTTCTAGGGTTTAGCAGGAACTGCAAGTCATTAAGTTGTGTGGCCTTCAAAAAGTATGTATGTCCAGGTAGTGGCCATAGGAAATGAATTACTGTCTTTCTCTCTTCCCCTCATATAATCCAAAAGATCTCCATATGGTGAACTTGCAGGTGCTTCAAGGCCAGTAAGCCACCAAAGGACATTTGCAAGAGGGACTTGAAAACATTCAAAATCGACACCACAAGCTGGGAAGATGCAGCTACTCACAGGCTATATTGGAGGGCTGCATTGCACCAAGGAGTCATTGCGGTTGAAAAGAGATGGCTGAGAGACAGGAAAGTGAAAATTGAGAAGAGGAATGTGCGCCAGGCCTCAAATGCTAGTAGGGCACCAGCTTCTTAGCTTCATTTTCTGGCCTGCACTTTATGCCGCCATAATCTGTGGCAAGGACTGCCACTCAACACAGCCATTCACAAAACTGTAGACGGAATCATAGTATCCAAACGACTTTGGCACTTGCCCTATTGTCTTTCAAGGAGGATGGTTTCCATTCCATATGTATATAGGGAAAATGCCAGTGACATCCTGGCCTCGCTAGTGATGCCATGTGTTACTTATTGAGATACCACATACCACAGCTGTACTGGACACTGTTTCCTGGGAACAGTGGCTACAATTCAGATAGGAAAAATATGAAGCATCCAAAATTCAAATTTCAACCATTTGTTGAATTTAAAAATTGGTTATTGTATGTAGTTTATGGCCAGTTTAGATGGCTCCATATTTTCTGATTTTAGATGGAAAAGGAAATAGCCATGTCCCAGGCAAAGCCTAGTCTTGTGATTAACATACTAGCTTGGGATGAAGAAGACAAAGGATTCAATTCCCCGGCCTGCTTCAGGCTGAATGAATATAACATTAATTAGCCTTTTATCTATAGTGAATACATGAGTATGCCAAAGTTTGTCTCAAGATAATTGATGAACAACAATCCATTCTGATGAATAACAGGCCTGGTCCAAACTTCACTGAAATTAATAGGAGTCTTTACACTGATTTTAATGGGCTTTAGTTCAGAGCTTATTTGAGCACTTCTACTTAATTTTAATTTTTCCTGGATATTTGGATGAAAGCTGCACTTGCTGGAGATGGATTCTTATGACTAATGGAAAAAAGATCAAATGTACACATGCAAAACCCATTTGTCTGAATAAGATTTGTGTATGCAAATTCAGTCATCTGTAAGCACAAATGCTAGAATCTATCAACATTGTTTATAGCCGATCAAAAAAATAAACAATTCACAAACAAAAAACTTTAAATATATGCAGGTGATCTTGCTTCACAGGGTTAGAAACAGACTATTTATGTTTTCATCAAATTTAGGTCAAATTTTGATCAAAAGTGTTGTTAGCAAAATGGTTACTTACATTTTTCATATATTAAAAATAGGCTTTTGGACATTGAAAAAAGTTTATAATGATTTTTATACTTCATTAATTAATTTAATTAAATTAAAATTCAGAAATTTGTTTCATTAAAAATGGTGTTTTTGAAAAAATTCATTGAAAAATGTTGTTTTTGAAAAAATTCATTGAAATTCATTGAAAAATGTTGTTTTTGAAAAAATTCATTGAAAATTTCATTGAAATTAAATTTTATTAAATTAAATTAAAATTCAGAAATTTGTTTAATTAAAAATGTTGTTTTTGAAAAAAGTCCACTACTCAACATTATCAACTTTTTTGTTGAAAATATTCTGCCAGCCCTACTGTGTATGTGGCTGTTCACTTGCTTAAATACTTGTGAAAAGTGAATTTTAAGTTTCAATGCTCAAATATTCACCAAAAGTGCACCTTGTGAATCAGCTGTAGGCCGATTGTGAACGTCAGTCTGTCTTCAGTGTTTCATGACTGTGAGTGCCAACTTCAGGCAGACTGTTACACACCAGGGCACAAACCCCAAACTGGTTGTGATCTCTATACTTAGATTTTATCAACCAGTATGAACTCCTCTAGCACAAGAACAGTCTTAATATGGAGTCATAAATAGTGCCCTCGGGCATCTAGCTTGCCAGCCAGGCTAACTTGCCTTTGTGATAGATGGTACATTACTCCAAAAATCACAACAATATTCTAGTTACTTGCAGTCCGAATGGACCACTCACTGAGGTCATTTGTGCCTCAAATCTCATACCAAAGACAAAGCTTGTAGCCAATCCTATAAAACACTAACTAAAGGTTTATTAACTAGGAAAAAGAAACAAAAGAGTTATTTACAAGATTCAATCAGGTAAACATACAGACACAAATGACTTGTGATCTTAGGTTTCAAAAAGTAGTAGAAGCTGCTGTAACATGCAAGCTGTATATGTCCTTAGGTCTAACACAAGCTAAGCAGTTTGGGGATCTCTTGTTTATGCTTGGAAATATTGCCCTCTCCAAATTCCAAAAGGTAAAGCAATAACAATTCCTTCCTGACAGGAATTTTTATTCCCTTCTCTGAGGTCAAATTGATAGGATGAGGGTTTGTGAGTATCCCCTCTTCATGGGTGTGTGGGGGGAGAAATCAACAAAGTCTTTTGTCCAATGATGTTCCACAATGGTTTGTCTGGTGTCTATACACTTTCTTTTGTTAGGCAGGAGATGACACCTCTTGGGTAAATTAGCACTTCACTCTTCATAATGCTTCTCTCCTGACTGAGTGGGGGGGGGGGGTTCCCATTTCATAGCAAACACTTTTATAGAGCGAAACATTTAAATATTACCCTATAACATGAGAGACAGATATTATAAGTGAGATTATAATGCAGGCAGCAACTCACAAGCTTTTCATAAAGTCCAAACACTAAACTCATCTCTAGAAATCTAATACCTATTTCAACATTATGAACACATGGGGAGCCAAGCTTGTTTCCAGCTCTGCATTTGTCAGTGTTCAGTGAGGCCTAGGGGCCTTGTCATGAGCTGGTACGTTGTCTGCCAGCATCGCAGTAAAATCTTATTGTTTAATCATTATCAAAATTAATTCGGATTCAGGGCCTGATCCAACTCCAGTGAAATCAATGGGAGTCTTTTCATGACTGCAAGAGATTTTGGATCAGATAATCAGTGACTAATTCTTTGCATGCAGATCATTCAGAAAAAGTCTGTTGCAATTATTTGCAGTTTGCACTGTGTTGGTTAGTTAAATTATTCATGTGATATTGTTCTGTTCTTTGATATATCTAGTGCTTTCATCAATACAGCACGTATATGCTACTTTGAAGTACCTAGAACATTCACTAGAACATACGGTATTTTCTACGTGGATATACTTGGTATATTCAGTAACTCAAGTAGTGTTTCTTTTTAAATTACTACTCTGAACCTTTCTGTGTGGCAGGCACAAAAACAGATCAGCTATCCAGGATATTTTTAGCACATTATGTATTTTTAAACAGTCTGGCTGGGAAAGTGTTCTATCTCTGCTTAATAAGAGCTGATGTAATGAAAACTAATGAAACATATTGTTTTAACAATATTTGCTAAGAATCATTATGGAGGTGAGGGACTATATCTTGATTAAACTACTAATATCCTCCTTTGACAGGGTGACAAGGCTTGTAGATGAGGGGAAGCAGTAGATATAGCTTAGCGTTAGTAAGGCTTTTGATGTTGTCTGACATTATCTTCTCATAAGCAAACTAGGGAAATATAGCCTAGACCAGAGGTTGGCAGCCTTCGGCATGTGGTCCATCAGGGTAATCCACTGACAGACCGCGAGACATTATGTTTAAATTGACTGTCTTCAGGCACGCCCCTCTCAGCTCCCAGTGGCTACAATTCACTGTTCCCGGCCTATGAAAGCTGCGGAAAGTGGCAGCCAGCATGTCCCTGCAGCCTGCAGCTTCCCTCAGCTCCCATTGGCCAGGAACAATGCACTGCAGCCACTGGGAGCTGTGGAGGGATGTACCTTCGGACGGTCAGTGTAAACAAAATGTCTTGCAGCCTGACAGTGGATTACCCAGATTAACTGTGTGCCGAAGTTTGCTGACCCCTGGCCTAGACGAACCTAGTATAAGATGGGTGCACAGCTGATTGACAAACAGTACCCAGGGAGTAGTTATCAATGGCTCCCTGTGAAGCTGGAAGGGTATATCAAGTGGAGAACTGCAGAGATCCATCCTGAAATCAGTTCTGTTCAATATCTTCATAAACTATTCGGACAAGAGCTCATTTATAAAGTCTGTGGATGATACCAAGCTTGAAGGGGTTGCAAGTGCTTTGGAGGACAGGATTAAAATTCAAACAGATTTTAACAAACTGGAGAAATGGTCTGAAATAAATAGTATGAAATTCAATAAGGATAAATACAAAGTACTCCACTTAGCAAGAAAAATCAATTGAACAAATACAAAATGGCTGCCTAAAGATCTAGGGATTATAGTGGATCACAAACTAAATATGAGTCAACAATGTAATAGTGTGGCAAAAAAACCCCAACATAATTCTGTGATGTATTAGCAGGAGTGTTGTAGACAAGACATAAGAAGTAATTCTTCCACTCTATTCAGCAATGGTAAGGCCTCAAATGGAGTACCATGTCTAGTTCTAGTCACCACACTTCAGCAAAGATGTGCACAAAATGGAGAAAATCCAGAGGAAAGCAACAAAAATGGTTAAAGGTTTAGAAAACATGACCTACAAAGAAACATTGAAAAAAGTGGGTTTGTTTAGTCTGGAGAAGAGAAGACTGAGTTGGGACATGATGACAGTCTTCAAGTGTTTAAAAGGTTGTTATAAAGAGAAAGGTGATAAATTGGTCTCCTTATCCACTGAGGACAGGGCAAGAAATAATGGGCTTAAACTGCAGCAAGGGAGACTTAGGTTAGATGTTGGGAAAAAATTCCTAGTTAAGCGCTGGGGCAAATTACCTAGCTAGGTTGTGGAATCTCCATTATTGGAGGTTTTTAAGAACATATTAGTCAAACACCTGTTAGAGATGGTCTAGAGACAATATTTAGCCCTGCCTCAATGCAGGGGACTGGACTAGATGACCAGTCGAGGTCCTATGATTCTATTATGTCAAGCTTCACAAATATTTGTTTACTAGAACTTACCCTTGTTCCATTCTTTCCATCTGATTTATTTTAAATAACTATTTAATTTTAAAATTATTTTTAAATTCATTTATTACAGCTAAGATTTTCAAAAGTGACTGGTAGAGCTGATTGAGAAATTGCTACTGATATTTTTCCCTTCAATGACAAATGATCTTTTTAATACCAATTTTTTTGAAAAAAAAATCCCCAAATTTCATTTTTGTCAAAACATGTTAGTTTTTGTCTAAAAACCAACTAAACAAAAACATGAGACTCCAAAACTATATGTTTTCTGACATCCAACCTCCTCCGCCTTTTTTTCATTTCTGGGGGTGTGGGTTTTTAACAAGAACATCAAAAATTCCATAACATTTTGACAAAAACTAAAAGGCTTGGGAGTGGGGGGTTGTTTTGTTTTTTTCAGAAAATCAAATATATTTCCTCACCAGTACCTCACTACCCCAGCAAATTGTCTTTATACCGCATTTTGAAATTGGAAAAGGGACTGAGATATGGAAATGGTGTAGCAAAGCAGTTTGAATACCTGAAATAAAGCATGTTATGGAAACCTGGATGGCATGAGTATTTTTTCCTATAAAATTCAGAGGCTGGACACTTTGTGAGGAGAATAAAGGCCAAAAAACAACTCCTTACCTGAAATATACATTTTTTATACTATCAGATGAAAATTACTGCATCAAATTTGATTGCGACTCAGATGATATGCCAATAAGAAGTGGCTAGGAGAGGAAATCCCAGTTTATATGACTCACTGTTTTTGCGCAAATGTTAACTTTGGCTGGTGAGCATTTTTTCTTGTATCACTTTTCCAGATCTGAGAGGAATTATACAATGTCTAAGAGCAAGTTAGTCTGGCTGTATTGGTCTGCAGCCTTTGGTTATTTAGCTAGCTTTTGTTTTTAACAATGTTTTGTCTATTTATTGTTTCTGAAACTGTAAGGAAAATTTATTTTTCCCATCATTCTAATCCCGATGATGCTGTATCAAATTCTGCACCACTGAAAAATTCAAATTTGATGCTGGCAAGAAGCTTAATGGTGAGGGCCCAGGGCTTGATTTGCTATGCTAAAAACAAAACAAAACCCTAGAAGCTGGCAGCTCAGCAATCTCTAGTTCATGGTGTCGAATTAAACTTGAAACCCATCTAGTCTGGGAAGTTTACATTGTCCCTGGGACTCCTTTGGTAGAAAAAATATTGATGGGCACTAGAATTACTTTCATTTGACAAAGAATTTCCCTACCCTTTATAAAACTACTACTAAAGTCTGGTACCATGGAGACAAGCACCATGGACAAACCAAAAGAGAGCTAGTTGGCCTAGTACATTTATATAAAATTGGACTGAGGTTCAGAAGACAGGGGTTCTGCCATTGATCTGCTGTGTGACCTTGACCAACTTGCTTCACTTCAGTGTAAAAGAGGGCTAATGATCCTCAATGTCTTAGACTAGTGCCTGTTATAGAGACCAGTAGTGTCTCCTTATGTTCTCTCTCTTCCCTCCTTACGATGCCTCTATTCTCCCTTGATTAGATAGATAGATAGATAGATAGATAGATAGATAGATAGATAGATACTGTGATGGAGTCAGACCAGAAGGATATAAGAGAGTGCTGGAAGGCAGGTATATTAGTCTCAGGATGTGCAGGTCCCTGTTCCCTGGATAGCCAAACAAAGGCTACTCCAGGCCAATCAAGACACCTGAGGCCAATTAAGAACCTTCTAGAAAGGCTTAGAATCAGCTAGCCTGATTGGGACACCTGAAGCCAATCAGGGACTGGCTGAAACCAGTTAAAAACCTCCCAGTTAGTCAGGTGGGCTGTGGGTGTCAGGAGCTGTGGAAGGAAGTTATGCTGTTGGCGAGACTGAGTGGTGGACAACATATCATCCAGAAGGAAGGAGGCCCTGAGGTAAGGGTGAAGTGGAGTTTGAAGAAGCAGGGATTGCTGTGGGGAAGTAGCCCAGGGAATTGTATTGTGTTTTGTGGATAAAAGGTCAGCCATCTTAGCTGATACTATTAGGGTCCCTGGGCTGGAGCCTGGAGTAGAGGGCAGGCCCGGGCTCCCCCTTTTTCCATCTTCCATACTAGCCTGTGATGAAGGTAACTCACTAGGTGGTGACTCTTGCCAATTATACTGAGAAAGGGAGGTCACTCTGGGCCTAGATGAGTTTCTGAGGCCCCTAAATCTGCCAGGAAGAGCAGGACCCACAAGTACAAACTTGGAGCTTTGTCACAATACATACATACATACATACATAGCAGGGGCCATCTTTTTGTTCTGCGTTTGTGGAGCGCCTTACAGGATGAGGTCTTTTTCCATGACTGGGGCAACTAGGTGCTCTATTATTAGTAGTAGTAGAAGTATTACTACTACTACTACTACTAAATTAACAATATACTAAATTGTTTTTCAAGATTAAATGACAATGGGCATGGCCAAAGGTAGTTTCTTATGAGGTGGAAGAGTGTACTGCATTGCTCATTGGAGACACCTCCAGACAACCAAACAGTAAAGTTGATGGATTCAAAGAGAGTTCCTTCTAGTTGCCTTAGCTGGATGCCTGATGCCTGCAATACAGGAATTTGATAATGGCTACATTAAATGTGGATTCACAGATCTTTGAGAGAGTCATTAACGAGTGGGCCCCAGGGGGGGAAATTTAGCATTTAAACTAACTGCCCACTTTGCTACTAATCCACTAATCCATTTTGGACTTATTGAAAACAATTTGAATTAGTAATAATAGAGCTTTTCTTTCTGAAGGATCCCAAAGCATTTTTCTTACTTTTAACTTCATTCTCCTCTTTCCGACACTTGCGCAATTCAACTGAATTCAGTGAAGTCAGACCAGTATGAAACCGGTGAAAGGGGGGAAATCAAACCCTATGTATATAGGGATGATTCATCCACAACTGAAACACAGCACCTTCTGAGATTCAACATGCCACCATTTTAATAACAACACTATGCAATAGCTCAGGACAGAAAAGCAGAAATAACTTTTCCAGTTGAAATTCCAAGCAGTATTGTAGGGAGGCAGAATAAGAATAGCCAAGTTCCGATTTGGCCAGTACACTGGGGCTAACACCCATGCTCTTACAAAATCTGCCATGGGCTCTTGAATGACCACAAATGGTCAGGAGTTTGGTTTTGGCATCATATATTGACATATTTTCTCTCTGAAGTCAACAGTCTTCTCCCCTGTGGTCCTTTCTTCCGCTCTCAGGAATAGCAACCCTGCAGCTGTGATTCTGGTAGGCTCTACAGCACCAACATTTTTTCTCTTCCTTTCGTTCTTTCACAAAGCAGCTAAAATAAACGGTCAACAAGATAAGATGAACTTGGTTCAAGCCGAGATGAGAAAGACCCTGTAAAGGGCTCTCCTTACATGGGATCTTGAACTGAATTGAGTAACACAGACCTTCTGCCCCTTAATCTGGGGGCTGCAACTTGTTTTGCTATTAAGTTTAGGGTTGTTGGGCTTTTGTTTTTAAATGAGGCTCTTTATTTCCTATTGTTATTTGATCTGTAGGCTGCTGTGGCTCTCACAGCTAGAAAGTTCCTGTTTCTTTGCGCTTATCTTATCTGGGCTTTCTAATTTCCTCCATTAGGTGATGTCTGACACCTTATTTGCTCAAATCCTACAGTCTGGATACACAATGAGATTAAAATGAGTCACTGCCCTCCTTCCCCCACCCACACTTCTTCCAAACCTCCCTCCCTTCCCCCACACCAAGGGAGTGACTCCGTTTACAATGTGCAATATGTTAAATGTAATAAAGGGAGCCTGGGGTGATGTGTTGTAAAAAAAAGCTGATGAGGATACAACAAGAAAATCACCCAGAGAGGAAAGTCTTATAAAAACCCCGCCGAATCACGTACATTTAAATTCACTTTGTGAAAACCAGTGGTTTGCAGAAGAATAGCCTGTTCCTTAAACAGGATTCTGTAGCGATCAGTTATAATTTGTTTGCTAAATTAAAATTCACTGCATGCATGAAAAATCATTTTTCCAGAGTGCCATCAGGAATACTTTTCACCGATCCATGGATCAGATCTTTGATGGGTGTAAACTGGCTTCTGTTACTCTGTTGAAATCAATAAAGCTATCATTTACTTGAGCTGGGTTATGTCATTTTACACCAGCTGAAAATTTGGAACCATAAATGCAAATAAGATTGGCATCTCTCTCATTGAAAGGTACTATTTTTTGGATACTTCCTAGCAGGAAATGCGGTTGGACGATGTAGTTTGTGACACAGGAAATGCACAAGAATGGCAAAAGACTCTCAGAGTTGCTGGAAGTTCAGTTCTGTTTTCTCTTACCTGGGCGGGGTTTGGTTAATGTAACACAAGAAACTTGCATTGTGGGGGCTCCTTCCTCAGAACAGGGGAAGACTCTGGGTCATGAACTCTGCAGAGGTGGCTACATGTGAAGCGGAACTTTTGTGGATTCATCTCCCCCTGTTTGCTGTTTGGTGAGCACTGCCTGTGTGAGGCACTGCCCTACTGTGTATTCAGCCACTACTCTGCCTCCTGATCCCTGAGCCAGCGAAAGCTTGGGGGCGTTGTGCTGGCCAAATGCTCAGGCCCTGAGGCAACAGGGGAGTGCCTTGTGTTGCTCAGCTACAATTCTGGCCAATCAAAGAGCAGAAGCGATGCCATTTACTGACCTTGTCCACAGGCCTGCATTTTGCTACTGCATTCCAATTTGCAGTTATAATTCTCCCCCGAGAAGACAGAAAAATCAGAGGCCTCTTCCTTCCTGTAGCACAGCGTTGGCCAAAAGCCACTGTCTGTTAAGTACCAGTGTCTCAGCTGCAAGTGCGAATCTGGATTAACCACCGGATCTCCACTTCTGCCGCTATTAATTGTTAACGCAGACACTATTGGTAAAGCTGCTGTTGATATTATTACTTTATTATTTTCATGTAAGACGTTGGGAAAGAATATTATTTTGCTGATACAAAGCCACAGTCTGCCATCACTCTCAAAACCCTCTGAATGACTCAGGTCTCTAAGTGTACGCCTTAGTGATCGATCTAGCGAGGATTGATTTATCGTGTCTAGTGTAGACACGATAAATCGATCCCCAAGCGCTCTCCCTGTCGACTCCGGAGGCGGAATGAGAGGCGGAAGCAGAGCTGACTATGGAGCAGCAGCGGTTGACTCGCCACTGTGAGGATGACCAGGTAAGTCGATCTAAGATACGCCGATTTCAGCTATGCTATTTGCGTAGCTGAAGTTGCGTATCGTAGGTCAACGCCCCCATCCTCCAGTGTAGACCAGGCCTAATCAATGACAAAATGTTAATCATTATCACTGCTTTGATGAGGTTGCAAATTAAAGGGCTAGTGTTCAGGCACCTTGCTCCCATTGTTATTCCCAATGAAATCCATGGGCCAAATTCCGATCTCAGTTACACTGCCCTATATCTGAAGTTTCCCAGGATTTATACCCAAAGAGATAACACAAATGAGTAGGGTAAGCAGGGATTGGCCTTTGACTCAGTGTAATAGGGTTTGCTGGCCCTCTACAGTGGGAGTTCCAGTATTTCCCTCTTCCTCATTCTGACCAGAGGAATGTTGGACATCATAATTCCTGGGGTTGATGCAAGTTGCAGCTCCACCACAAGGTGTTCTGGGAAGGGTTAGTCTTCCTAAAAATGATTCTATCTCCTCTCAAAAGATTGAAAGATCCTGAGCCATGGCTAGATGAGAAGCTAAAGCCAGGTACAGAACAAACCTGGAATCCATCTTAATGGGTCAGCCTTGTGTACCCTGTTCCTCAGACAAATGTGAAAGTGGTAGTGGGGAAGTAGCTGGGTATGGATAACCATGTCAAGGCTCTATGGATGAAATAGGTCTGAAGGAGGAGATGGAGAAAATATGGCCAGTGAGAAGCTTTGATTGCACCACTGAAGAAACAACACTGGAGGGGAAGGCCAGAAATCAGCCATGGGGAGAATGGATAAAACGACTTTCTTGGCAGCTGCCATGTGGGTCCTACTGGTTGGTGCCTGCACAGTTGTGTTAATAACAATTACCAGGGTCCTAATTGAAATGTGCAAAGTGGGCAATTAAAATTGAATTGTTTTATTGCAAGAAGACAATCAGCATGAGTGAGTTGATGGATGGCTTGCTGTCTTCTCTGCTTTACTTGAGACCCCCAGAGGCTACAAGTTCAAAAGCCCGTCTTCGCACTTCCCACTTAACTTTTAGACCAGAAATAAAAATTGCCATTACTGCATTAAAAACGCACTTGGCCTGGGTTTATTCTCCCCCTGCAGTTCCCATTTTTTGTTTCTTTAGCAAAGAGCCAGGCTGTGAGTGTTCATCATTTTGGCCTTTTAAAATATTTTCCCTCTGATATCAAGGGCAATAAAAAGCTCTTCTGCGGAGAGAGATGGAAGCATGGAGCCCCCATAAATCTTGCTCATACAAGGTCTGGACATCTTGGGTGGATGTCTTGGCTCCGAAATGACCTTTTGGCTCCTCCTCTTCATCTTGTTTTTCAATTGGTTCCTGGCATTGGCCAGGTGGATCCAAGCTGTGCCCTGGCAGCCTGCCTGTAAACCCATTACTGGTTTGTAGATTAAAAAAGGGAGCGAGAGACAGAGAGCGGGAGAGAGAGAAAACAGCAAAACACTTTGTTCCAATTCAGGTGAAACTGTTGACTGTCAAGGCAGCAAGCCACGTACAGGTTGGAACGGAAGAAAGTTAGTTATTTGTGTGCGGGTTAGATATATATAAATGATATAAATATATGTATGTGTGTGTATGTTATATTCTCTAATTATCCCTGTGTGCCACCCTCTAGGAGTGACCAAAAACTGATGCCAAAACCTAAGCCTGCTCAGCCGTCATTCTTATGGGAAAGCACTGGGCACGGCCTCACTGTCATGCGATTGTCAAGCCACTTCCAACTCCTTTTCATTTTAAACAGCTGTTCAGACCCACAGAATGGTGTCTAGTGGTTAGAGCAGGGATCTGGCTAACAAGATTTCGGGGTTCCATTCACAGTACTGTTATTGACTCAGTCTGCAGCTTTGGCCATGACAGTTAAACTCTGCCTCAGTTTCCCTATTATTTAAATGGGGTAATGATACTTACCAACGTCAGAGGGATGCTGTGAGTCTTGCTTAATACTTGTAAAGTGATCTGAGCTCCTTGGTTAAAAGGCAGTAAAAAAACCCAAATCGTTATCCTATATCTTTTTCTTTGGAGAGTATTCCACAGGCCTCATGATTAGGACATTTTCCCTGATAGTATTCCCTCATTTTCTCTTATATGATTTTATACTATTAAGCCTCTCTTGGACCACAATTATACTGTCCCCTATGGGGAACACTGTTCTTGTGCACGGCAAAGGAAAGAGGGTTCCTGTGAATACACCAACAGATGGAGCTTGGGAATACTGCTTGTTGTGTACTTGATACAAGGAGCTCTAAAGGTGTCTATGCATAGCAACAAACTGGAATGAGAAGCAAGGAAGTGCTCAGAATAGAGAAGTGTTGCCCAGTGGTTAGGGTGCTCGCCTGGGGGAGTGCGGAAACTTGGATTCAATTCCCTGCTTTACCACAGATTTCCCATATGACCTTGGGTGAATCATTTAGTCTTTCTGTGTCTCAGTTCCCCACTGATAACAGCACTTCCCTACCTCACAGGCGTGTAATGAGGAAAAATAGTAAAGTGCTCTGCTATTACATCAATGTTGATCGCATGAGTTCTATCGAAAGAGAGGCTAGGCATCAATTAAAATGACAGTAAAAATATATTTGCTAATTATCCTTAATATTCACTTACGTTGAGAGTAAAGAAGCCAGTCCTGTGAGTTGGATTTAAATCCTCAAAATCTGCTGTTCTCTGGCTTTGCAAATGCAAAGGAGAAGAAGCCTCTTTATATTCCGGGGTTCAGAAAAGTTTGCAGAGAGAAATAATAATAATGATGCTGGGTTTTTTTGTCCTTGCTGTGCAAAGCAGAACTGGGTCTTGGCCGCTGCTAGGGACCCCCTCTGGCTGTAGTCTGAGGGGCAAGATTTGTTCCTTAATGAGTGTCTTTGATTCCTAATCTGTGCTGGTAGGTGTGCAAAATCAATGATGCATAAGGTGGACCTTCATGGGGATAATTTCTGCAACCCTCCCTCTATCTGATGAATATTTACTCATGTGAATAATCTCATTAATTTACAGGAGTAAGCGCTCACTAACTGGAGTAAGAAACGTAGAACTGAGCACCTCAAACAGAATAGGGTTTATGAACTCACGAATGGGCACATTTTGCTGAAAAATTCATCACGTTTCTTGATTATTTTGTTTAATCATGATCCCCTTTTCCAATTAAAGTGAGTACTTTCCCAAGCAACAGTGAGCAAGAGGTAACTTGGAAATTTAAAAATCAGAATTTGCATATTCTAATAATTTCAGTTCAGAAGAGCCATTTTCAAATCACTGATATTTCAATGTGACATTTTTGCCATTTCATCCAGTTCAGTTCATGCTATGCAGTGATATTAACTGCTGAGCAATTCAAAAATCAAAAAATGGATGCCAGTCTTTGGAAGTGGTTCTAATCTAGACTATGTAGGCTTGAACAAACCAGAATCATGTTACCAAGATTTATTGGTAGCTGATACCTTCTTGAAAGCAAAATGGACTGATAGCTGCAGAATATAGGCTATAATACTGGCTCTACCTTGACATAGCAAGCATCAAAGACAGTTCTCACATCTCTGAAGTGAAGAAATCCCAAATGTAGGGAAATAATCCAAAATGTGGCACACACAGTAAATGACTGAGGAAACTTGAAATGACATAGAGAATTGATTTTTATGTCCTGTTTTCCATAACCTCAGTTTTGTTATTTGGAACTTTTAATTAAAAAGATATATAATAATAGAAAGCTTGAAAACAGCAAATCTGTATGAGCCCAAGATTTGGGCAAATCTGCCCCAAAGTTAAAAAATGATGAGTCGGGCTCCCCAAAATAATGAGATTGGCTTAGAAATCACCAGGTCCTTTAAACAATTATAATTAGACCATTTACCCTTAACAATCCTGTCTGGTTTTTTTGTGCCTTTAAGATCAAATTTTCAACTTTTCTTTACAACCACAAGGATTAAATACTTACTTTTAAATAAATAAACAAACAAACAAACAAACAAATGGAAACTAAAACTAATCATAGGACTCCAGGAGTTTGGGTTTCTGGAAGAAAACAGCAAATATTACTGCCCTCCTGGTAAAATCAAGAGAGTTGACAACACTTCAGAGGTGACTTTGGGGTTATAACCACTGGAGATCGTCACTATAAAAGAACAGTAAGGCATAGGGGTGATGTGACCTAACCCTGAGCTAGATTTTTCTTGTTCAGGTGGAAGACATGCAGTCTTAGGGTATGTCTACATTTCAAGCTGAGGGTGTGATGCTGAGCTCAAGGAGACATATTTGGGCTGGCCCCTATCAAGCTAGTGCACTAAAATTAGAGTTGTAGCCACAGTGGCGCAAGCAGCAGTGGAACTACCCACCGCAAGTACATATCTAGTGTCTCGGATGGGCATGTACTTAGGGCAGCTAGCCCCTCCCGTAACTTATACCACTGTGGCTACACTCTGGTTTTCACCTGATCTAGCTCTCTCAGCACTAGTTTGAATATGTCTCCTTGAGCAAGGAATGGCACCCCCAGCCAAAGTAAATGCATCTTGTCCTTATTCTGATGCTATTATTATTCCAGTCATAGGACTTTTTGTAGTCCTGTTGGAAGACAGCAGCCTTGACCATGCTGTCCACTATTTTATGAATGGTTACCTCCAATATCTTATGAGGCTTGTGTCATGATAAAGTCCCATCCAAACAAAGTTCTTTAACAGATGCATCTTTATTCTGATTTCTGAAGCTTGTTTGAGAGCTACTAACTCACTCAGGTCAGTCTTGTATTTATTTGAAATTGTTTATGCTGGGCAAACTCCTTGGAGACAGACAGAAAATTCCTGGGAGATCTTGTGGCCAGATCAATTTGTAGAACTGTTTCCATGTTTTCTGATGCAATCGAGTGTAACAACGTTGTAGCCCAGAAAACATGGAAATGGAGCAAAGAAAACATGTCTCAGTCAACTTCCTAAAAATACAGTTCTGGTTGGGCAGAGACTTGATTTTTATTCCAGGAGGCCTTTCAAGCCCTTATCACTTTGTACAATGTCTCAGATTTTTCTTCATCTTCACTAGCCTGGCTTGCAGTAAGTATTATGCATTTAAATGTATATATTCATGGGTGGAGCAATGCCAGACCTTGTTGGAAGCAAATGTGGTGTTTGGCAAACTAGGCAGACTTTTTGCATCAAGGGGAATCTTGATAAGAACTTCTTTAAATTGCCTGTGTGTGTGTTTCAATCTACATGCAGCTTTTTTTTTTTCCTATAGGAAACAATACCTGAACTTTTTCCCCTCTGTCTTGAGCTTGTCACAAATGGGGCTCAGCTTCCAACCAAAAGTTCATATTGACATTTTGATGTGAAAAACCAAGAACCGAACAGGCCAGGAAGCTTCTTTTGTGTCTGGGTTAAGGGGCATTCATGAGGAAGGTGCACCATTCATTCGCGCAGTTCCCACCCAGGCCTTTCCTGTCCTAGACAATTTCAGACTTGCAGGTTGTCAATCAGGCATCTCAGTGACACGTTAAAGACATTACATATTCGGACCTTGTCTTTCCAAATGTCATTTGCACAGCAAATTGTTCAGAAACACATATTCATTTGCATGAGTGATTTGAGCTTGCTGTTAACATGACTGAATGTGCAGATTACCAAATTGCATATACAACTGAGTGCCTAGACACTTTCTGGTCCTTTGTTTGTATGAATACTTGATCTGAGTATGCAACTGTAAAAATTGCTTATGTATGTTGTTCATGTAAGTGCATGCACATTTTTGCAGGTGGATCTATTCCCTGTAAGCTTTAAAAATCTGACTGTAGGTATTTGGTCATTCTTAATTTTTTCTAAAATAAAACAAAATATGGCAACACCGAAAATCCTGGGCCAAATGCTGGTGTAAATGGGTGAAACTCCCCTAAAGTCAATGGAACTGTGCACTTTTACTCCAGCAGCGAATTTAGTCCTTTGGCAGAACACACCATTTGGACACCTCCAGTGTTTATGATCCTGATGCAGTATCATGTGAAGCCTCAGTAGCAAAAAGAAAACTTTAGATGCAATGACTGCGTCTTTTTCCTGCTGTGGATGTTTTTGTTCTGTTTCTTTCGGAACACTTTGAAGAGAGTGTCTTTCCATAACAGAGATAAGGGCCCACATAAAGCATCCTGTAGGCCATGCATTCTCAGCCGCAATAGTCACTGCAGCCCCTTCCAGAGGGGGGCTGTTTGGACAATGTCATCTCAGACTACCACAGCTAATCTGGCTTTACATCCGTGATTATGTGATGTGACATTCAAAACAGTGTTTTTTCTAGACACTGAGATTATTAAATTATGAAAAACATTACAGAACCTTAGCCCCTTTCTTCCCCACATGTCCCTAAAAATAGCACTAACCATTCTAAATGTGTCAGCATCTTGTCACTGGGAAGTTGATGAGGTCACGTGACTGGGGCAGGACTTGTCTGTTGTCGGAAGGATGGCGAAATCAAAATTGAGGGCAGAGTAATGTACTACTGAGTGTGAGTCAGGATGGCAAAATAGGGACTTTTGTTTTATTTTTAAAGTGAATTTTCCTGCTGGATTAAAAGCACTAGAACTTAGAATCCTCTGTCCACAGCAGGTACAACATAAGCAGTGACAGCAACTGTAAGCCAAGTACGGATCAAAGACTTTCACCCATAGGAAGCTACCAGTGTATCCGTTATAAATAGAACATAAGAACATAAGAATGGCCGTACTGAGTCAGACCAAGGTCCATCCAGCCCAGTATCCTGTCTATCAACAGTGTCCAATGCCAGGTGCCCCGGAGCGAGTGAACCTAACAGGTAATGATCAAGTGATCTCTCTCCTGCCATCTTTCACCCCTGTCTGAAAAACAGAGGCTAGGGATGCCATTCCTTACCCATCCTGGCTAATAGCCATTAATGGACTTAACCTCCATGAATTTATCCAGTTCTCTTTTAAATCTTGTTATAGTCATAGCCTTCACAGCCTCCTCAGGCAAGGGGTTCCACAGGTTGACTGCACACTGTGTGAAGAACTTCCTTTTATTTTATTTTAAGCCATGTTGTGAAGTTGAGATCAAAATCTGTAAATTTTAGTAGTAGAGTTTTGCTCTGCTTCATTTCTAGCATTCTGGTAACACCTTTCCCTCCGCATATACTGGCAATTTAGAATTTCTCCTGCAATGTATTTAGGCCAGCATCAACAACTGGTTTTCAGTATTACTGATGGGTAATATCTAAAAGCTCGATTCTGCTTTATTACTGAATAGAATTCTATGGCCTGAGTTATGCAGTAACCCAAATTAAATAATCATAATGAGTCCTTCTGATCTTAAAACCAATCCCACTCTTATTTAAGGTAATGGGAGTATTGCCTCGTTCACATCTAAAAACAGTATCGGGCTCTCAGACCTGATTGACTTTAATTGCCCTAAGTGTCTTGCTATGCATTCATACTGCAGAAAATACATCTATATCTCTCTATAAAATACCATAACAATGGGGAAACTACAGAGTGTCTGGGGTCATCTTGGGATAAATATGCAAGTCTTCGCTGTTCATCTGCATTCTTTTGTCCTGGATATTGGGGCTGGAGATGTCACAAGGTCATAATCCTGAGAGATTCCATCCTTCCTCACACTACTCTGACGTGGTAATTGTGAAATCTGAGCTGCAGAGGAAGCCTTCAAACACAGAGGTGGAAGGGAATACTGAAGGAGAGAAACAACCACATGACGCGTCCCCTTCAAAATGTTAGTTAAGATTCCACTTGGTATTTTTAGACCAAGTCAGTTTGATAACATATTTTTGGTAAAAGATATATCTTAAGAAACTATAAGGGTCTTTTCAGTTCTGTTTCTTTTCTTCCTTCCCAGTCCTTAGCCCTCCTGAAATACATAGAAAGAGACTGAACTTCATCCCTGTACAGAGGGCCAGTGCAAAGCCTACTCTGAAGGCTAAAGTTGAATTTTAACTGGTGCATGTGTCTTGTGCTGGCTCTCTGCATGGGGATTAATTTTACTCTCAGAGATTACAGTGTCTTTGTCTGCTTTTGATGATGATGTGGGAAAAGATCATTTGCACAGCACATTACATCCCTGCGTGCTTTACACACTGGACGTTCAGCATCATTTGACGCTGCATACCTCGTATCCAATCAAAGCAGTAGTGAGACTGGAAGGACAGTTTGGCCAAGGTTGCTACAACAAACCCTTGTTCTTACCCTACTCTTAGTAAAAGTGCCATGTGATCTTAAATATTCATGGAGACTTTGGTTTTTAAGCTTTCACACTACACTTCCTGAAGCTCAGTTTTTCTATCTTGGGTAGATGAAAGGCTGAACAATCAGATAGCAAACCTGCAGTTGCAGAGGGTCATCATCTTCTTCTTTTTCTTCTTATTTATTTTGGCTGTACAACCAAACAACAAAAAGACTGTCCTGCTGCAAAGAGCGTACAGTGGGCAAACCTCCCATTGATTTCAAAAAGGCCAGGATTCCACCTCTGGTGGTTAGAACTTTAAGCCTTCTTCTTCGATGTGTAATTTCTACTACAGCCAATGAGAGTCAGACAGCAAGGAGTATGGACCACCTCCCAGCTCCACAAAGAATTCACTATACCAAACACAAAATGTTTCCAAAGGATATCACCCTTGAATAATGTATTCTCTTGCTTCTCAATTTCTGTGCCTCCAAACTGCACCCAGATTTCCAAGACCATCCTTATGTTACCTACCCTCCCCCACTTCTGCAGCTCAAGTAAAAGCTGTTAAGCTATGGATCTATTATTTGGTACTAACAAAAATAAAGCTAACAAATTGCTAATAATTGCAAAATGTCAGCCACATTGGGGAAGGATCAGAGGTGAAATGTGAGAGTGGGCATGCCAAATGCGATGGGGTCAAAAGCAATGTGCTATTGAAGGGAAACTTGTCAAGGGTAATATCTGTCAGAGGAAACCTGAGAGACGATTGTATTGAGGCCACCAAATGGTAGGTAACGTAGCCCTAGTACTCCAAGACACAAAGATATGTCCTGGTATAGTTCATAATGTAACTGGTCATTAAATATTTCCTAGCATCCCACTTTCAGAGGGAAGAAAGAAAGCCTTGCACTAGGCAGAAACACACTAGATGACCTCCTGAGGTCCATTCCAACCCTGATATTCTACGATTTTATGATTGTACAGCAAATGGTATGAGGCACTGTGGAGCCTGCTTACAATGAACTTGGCTACATTGAAAACTGTGAAGTGAAACAAAAGTCTAGGATCATTTCAGTGTGCTGTTCTGTGCAAATTGTAGTAAAGAGGTATATGTCCCTTTAGTCTGTGGTGTTGAAAAAAAAATCTATAATAATATGTTAGATAAACACTCAGAACAAAGAGACAGCTTTGCTGAGACATGAATGTTCCTCACAGGGATCTTTTTTCTCTTCTATCTTCAGTTGCTTTTGAGTCTTTAACCACACGGCAGCAAAGGCAGAAGAGAAACTGCCTGACAAAGGTTTTATTGAGAAGAAGTGCATGATTTTTTGCTAGAAAGCACTTCCTTCTAGAGAGGAGTCTTTGAAGTGCCTTCTTTGTTCCTTCAGGCTTGTTATTTTTAATTCTCATAAAAAATGCTAGAAAAGAATCTTGAAAGTCATCTCTTAGTATATGCAGAATGACAACAGCAACAATAACATAACCCTGCCATTTTAAAGGATATTGTCAAGAGGGAAATAATATATTTTAAGACCCATTTCTTCTCTCTCTTAATAGAACAGAACACTGGATGATTAAAAACTGATTTTTTAAAAATACATACAAATTACTTTTTAACCTGTTTTCTTCCTTTATGCATTTCTATTTCTATGGGTTCAAGTTTTTTTTTGTCACTGGCCTGTTGGGTGATTATGGGCAAGTCACTTAGCTGCTCTGTGCCTCAGTTTCCCTATCTATAAAAATCTGATTAATGGTATCTAGCTTCTCTATGAAGTGCTTTGCTATATACTGATGAAAAGTGGTATATCAGAGCTAGATATTATTATCATCATCATTTTATTTTATTATTTCACTGCTTCACCAGTGACATTAGACTGGTCACTTTCACCTCTGTATACAGTTAATTTCACTTTCTGTATTTCAGACCCAGCATTAGTAGAATTCCTGTTTAATGGGGAACCCCGACGTGCACGGTTGCCACACTCATATTTAGAAAAAAAACCTTTTGTAATTGTAATAGTTGTATTAATGCAGTTAGCAAAGTTACAAATACTCCAGCCTGGCAAGTGAGTAGAGATAACAGAGTGATCTGAGCATCCATGTATTCACACTATCCCTTGCAGAACAACTTGGAGTGTTAGTTATCGTCTTCTTCATCTTCCCCCTCTCCATCATCAACATCACAAGTGGCCATCATCCTGGCATCTCTCAAGGGTGACATCTCCCAAAGCACACAGGCTGGGATATGTCCCTACAATTACTATAATATGTTATGCTGATGACACTACACTTAATGAATATTCAATAAGGGTTCCTCCCTTTTTCCAGATTTGTAGTTCCTCACCCTGCTAATGTTGGGGTGCCTTTCTCCCATAGGTTACTAGTCCATTTATCTCGAGTGTATTAACATATACATCAATTAACTACCATGGCATTCTCTTGGTCAAACATCTGCTGATGTCCCAAACTTAAAATATCCCACACAGGTATAAACTAGCATTTTGTGGTTATCTGGCAGCAGTTTAGTCATTACAGCATTCTGTCTTGTGATGTCTTATGACCTAGATCAGTTTCTTATAGTAAGGCTTTTGGGCCTTAGGCCTTGATTAGTTTAGCTAAGCTATTGTCTTGCAGGCCTTGAGGCTTGTATGATCATGGCATTATTGCCTTACCTTATACGTATGCCTTACCTAGCAAATGCCTTTACCTATAAGCTACAGTACAATGATTTTGCTTGAGTGTCTTCCTTGTTTAACCATGCCAAGTAGGCCTCTGCCAGCCCCATCAGTAACCTTCACCCTTTCTCAGACAACATGCTAAGAGCCTGCCATGGACAGCTTCCAGGCTCCACCTGTGCCGAACCCTGCAAAGTCACTAGGGTTCTGTTTGGGATCAGCAGTCCCACTCCCATAGGGCCTGCTTCCGCACTACTGAGTTAATGGGTGTTTTACCATTGACTTCCATGGGAAGCAGGAGCAGGTCTGCCCTATGTATTGCAGGAGCAGGGCTGGAGACTGAGCCCACAGGTTACAGGTGGAAGGTGAGGGGGCACAATACAGTCCAACCGCAAAGTCTGTTTTACTCATTATTTCTGCTTAGTCAGACCACAGATACCAGCAAACCACCAGAGAAGACTTCCTGTGGTTTGACACTCTAATCCTTTAGTGAAACATGACTGTGTTAACCATATGTTATTTTGACTAAAGGGTATGAAGTCCAAGATCTCAGTTTAGTATTATCCTCCAAAGGGGGTTTTCTTGGCATGGGCTGGGGAACAAAAACCCCTTGGCATGCAGGGATGATTGCTGCACTATAATTCTGCTCCTCTGAGTGCCTCCAGATTGGATGAATATTTTGCAAAATATTTTTTGAGAAATCCATCTCATTTTCGACCCACTGACTAAAAAATGTGGAACTTTGACATTTCAATGAAAAATTCCTCTGAATTTTGAATTTTGACAGAAAGAAAGAAAGAAAGAAAGAAAGAAAGAAAGAAAGAAAGAAAGAAAGAAAGAAAGAAAGAAAGAAAGAAAGAAAGAAA
>ML677373.1:21356518-21558687 GCA_007922305.1 Dermatemys mawii
AAAGAAAGAAAGAAAGAAAGAAAGAAAGAAAGAAAGAAAGAAAGAAAACTCATTTTTCATGTTTCTACTTTTTGTCAGCTGTAAATGTGAGTGATTCCACATAAGATTCAAGGATGAACATACCTGGAGGAAGTTAGAGCTTAGTCCTAGGCATTTGATTCATGCAATTGCTCATGGGAGTAAAATAAACTGATTTCTTCCCCTAGATTGCCCAAGATTGTAACATCAGTTTCTCAGCAGGAATCAGACTGGACAACATTTTTCAAAATTCTAATTCACAAGGTTAGTGAAGCTGAATTGCCAGCCTAATAAAACCTTTGAAACTTTAAAATGGGAAAGGATTATAAAAGAATGAGGAGGAATTAAATATTAGTATAAAAAGGAGATTTGAGGAACCGGTATTGCCAAAGCAAATATTAAACACACAGTTATATTACAGTTTTACGATATTAAAGCTTATGTACGCAGACACACACGCTGCTGCTGGGCTGTGATTCAGTAGCTATGTTTGCAAGGACAAAAGCACTGGAAAAAGAACATCAGACTTTTTATTTGTGTGTGTGTTGTTTTTAAAAAGCAGTAAGATTGCACCATGTTGGTATGGCAACAACACGTAAAATACAAAAATCCTTCTATTTAAGGCTCAGAAGTATATTGACTAATTTCTATCATTTAAAATAAAAACAGTAACACTGACACACTTTTTCTTTTCTTTACCCTGCAACAGACATTTATATTTGTAGGTTGTCATGGAAACTAACTGGGATTCAAAATGTTGCTTGGGTTAGTTTGGGTTCTCTTTGAAAAAGACACTGCAAGATACTAAAGCTTAGGACCCTGATCCAGAAACACATGCATGTTTAACTTTGTGCATATGAGTGGTCCCATTGAAGTCAGTGGAGCTACTCTTATTATGGGTAAAACTGAACCTATGTGGCCTAGATCTACAAAGGTATTTAGTCTCCTGGATTTCATTGAAATCTGTGGAAATTCAGAGCCTAAATATCTTTGTGGATCTGGGCCTCTGTATTTCCAGGGTTGAACTGTAGGGTGTCAGAAGAGCTCAATTTAAAAATTCTCATGTTAATAAAAAATGTGTTAATGAAATTCAAATAAGTGAAGAGCAGAGTGTTCGTTTGAAACTCCCTGTTGAAACTTCAGTGTTTGCAGCTCCCATGCTGCAGCTCTGTGCTGCTGAAGAAGTGGGAAACACACTGGAAACAAAAGGGGAGAAGAAAACCACAGTGGCTTGCCCTGAGCACAGGGATTTGCAAAGTGATTGGGCTGGGTCAGCTGTGAGGAATTAATTCATTGCCCACACACAGACCTTATAAAAGGGATGAGCTGTGGTATGTGGGTGGGGAGGAGTTTGTCAGTGAGGGATCTGTGAGAGGAGGGCTGTAATCATGAAAATAGACTAGAAGTAAATGGGAAACCAGGGGATTTCTGACAGTAGAGTGTTTGGGGGTTTTTTCCCTTTTTTCTTTTCTTGAAACTTGGCTGGAATGAGCTATGCTTTAGGCCTTTACATTGGACTTGGCTGAAGTATACCAAACCTCTTTGCTTTAGTCTTGAGCTGAGGGAAGCTTGGCTGGATTGGCATGTAGTCCATAAAGGTTTTTTTGTTTTGTTTGTTTTAACTTTTTTACCTCTTAACCCACCCTCTTCTGTCCCCCACACCCCACTCTTGGTAAACATGGGTAACCCTTTCCCCCTTTTGACTAGCCTACCAAAAGATATGCAACAGAATGAGAAATATGTATGTATGCAATGGCCAAATACAAATCCACCCACTAGTAAGAAACAGCTTCTCTTAGTCACACATTTTTTGGGGGGGGAGGGGGAAGCTTTATCAAAAGCTCCCCCAGGGTTCATCTTCTCCATATCTGCTCATTCTCAGGGTCTGTACACCATGCTGCAATGTTTAATTCACCAGCACTTTCTGAGCTCTGTGCTTCTGTCACAGGTGCTAATGCTCAGTGATTTGAGAGGTTAGTGTATATTTCCTGGGCTCTGCAACAAGGGCTGTACTCTGCTTGCAACAGATTGCCACAGTGGAGTGGAGGGAGCTGGAATTCAACTAGCAGAACTGTTGAAGAGCTGGATAAGTTTCATAACCTGGGGGGAGAGGGGACAGTGTTTTTGTAGGAGCTAGACCCAGGAACTGCTCCACCACCCCCACCTCACACCCATCTAAGCAAACAGCTCAAGAAAGGAAAGGCAATATGGGAGCTTGATGCATTGAGGCTGTTAAAGAGGCATCACTGGATCAGAGCCACTGTATTCAGATATACACTACTCTCTTGGCAGAACTGAGGAAAGGCTTCTGCCTTGTTTGGGGATGTGGTTTGATGACATGAGGTATTTTGAGAAAGGGATGTTTCTATGCAAACAAGACCCAGACAACAGTGTGGTGTACCACAACCACCATCTGTAAGCCAGGGGTCATCCTACAATGGCTAAAGAGATGCATGTGTGGGATGCCTCACTGCCCCTTCTATTCTCTTTTTATGAGATGTTTCAATTGATTTAGTAGGGTCCAGAAGAGAATAGGAAACAGCTGCACATCTTTTTTAAAAAAGTCTTTGATTTATCCCTATCCAGGAAGGAGGGTGTAATGTGGAAGGAGCACTGAATTAGCACTCAGTAGATCTAGATTAGGTTCAATTCTGCCCTCAGCCACAAATGTATCAAGTTGCCTTGGGTAAATCATGTAATCTACTCTGTGCCCCATCTGTAAAATGGGGCCAAAGCATCCCTACCTGTCTGTGAGGGTCTCAGATCTCCAGTACAAAGAGCTATCCACAGATGATGATCTTCTAAGGGAACAGAATCAGTTCCATGCTGTGAAGTTTTCTCCAGAAATCACACTGCTAATGAACCTCATCACAAATCCCCTCGTTAAGGTGGGAAGAACTAACACTAACAGCTCCAGAAAATGATCCAAAGCTGAGCAGACCCGGGAAATTGAACTCCACCGTTGTGCTTTAGAGTGGGTCTCTCCAAGTCAATTTTAATGACACAATAGCCAAAGTATCTTTGGGAGGTGGGGGCAGCTTTCCCTACCACAGCCTATGCTGGGCATGTTCTAATGCCACAAAGAGGATTAGGGCTCTCATGCCAGGCCTTCCACCACCAAACTCATTGAACAATGCCCCTGGGGCTGAATTGTGCCTTCTGCCCGAGTCCACCCCAGTGCATCATACATGGGGCAGCTCCAGTTTGGCTTGACAAATATATGGGGGTTAGGCTCAGAAGAGGCATAACTGAATCATTAGGAGGGTGATGAGATAGTAAGTGTGAAAAATCAGGATGGGGTGTGGGGCAATAGGCATCTATATAAGAGAAAGCCCCGAATATCGGGACTGTCCTTTATAAAATCAGATATCTGGTCACCCTAACCCTTAATACAGACAACTGAGAGCAGATAATACAGACAGCATAGCAGCAGCAATATCTCTTGCTTCCTGTACACACAGGCAAAGGATGGAATTAAATAATAATCAGGAATGAACAAAAGAAACCAAAAAGCCACTGCAACAGGAACGCGGCCAAGTCCACTTCAACAGCACATCAACAGAGGCACAGACTTCGCTGGGGGAGGCGGGGAGAAAGTGTGTCTGTGCCTCAGCAAAATGAAACCTCCAGCTACCGTTTGTCTGTTCTCCCATCCTGTCTGTTCAGCTCCTGTCTGCTACGGATTTTGCACTGTCCATCTCCTCAGCAGGATGCCGTTGCTGCAAGCGCAGAGGGGCCAACCAAAACCTGGACTCACAAATATGTCACTGTTTTCCCTTTGCTCGTGGCATAAATCAAAAAAAAAAAAAAAAAAGTCTGTTAGCACAGGGCTCAGGTTTGTTTATTTTTTTGCCAGCTGCAACATGCTACCCTCTTAGGGGATCACCTAAAACCAGTCCTGGTTTAGTTTGGAGTGGCACGTCAAACCCACGCCGTGGGCTTGGCTCCGCTCAATGAATTACAACCTTGTCAAAACCCTTCTCTTTTTTTTAAATCAAGGCAGGTTTTCTATCAAATTAAATACCTGCACACTAAATTATATGGCTGGTGCCAGTCTGACTTGTTCCTCTCTCTTTTTTTCACTCTTCTTGCTCCCTTCCCCCCGCCACGTTATGACAGAGATTTTTGTTTCCTCGGGAGGAATTGGGGCTTGCCACCCCATGCTGCTCTGGAAATGCTGTTTGACCTTGCCACACACTTTGGTTTTTGGACAGTCGCTGCGACACACCCCACAGCGGACGGTGCAGTGATAAAAATAGAGTGAGAGGCAGTGAAGGCGTATGGGCGAAAGGAAGGTGAATCAGTAATAAAGTGGCCATCAAAGATGTTTACTCATCTGTTTTCTTGTTTTGTTTACTAATAGGGCCTGAAATGCTTTGGGAAAGGCTTGGGGCACATTGAAAAGGCCATGGTCTGCTCTAGTAGGGAATCTCCTTTCCTACTGGCTAACATTAGTTGGGGGCAGGCTTTTCCCTGTTGGTTTTAATGCAATTCTTCTCAGTGTGACCTAGATGATGGAGGAGGAGGAAGTGTCAGCAAGGGAGTTCAAAGGGTTTCCCTGTCCAGGGCAATGCAGGACTCTGTGAAGGCTGATCAGAATAAAGGGAAACTGTTTGTGTTAAGGGCTAGGGAGGTCTTCTGGGGATGTCCTTATCAGATGCCCTTCCAGCCTCCATGCTAGGAACATTCTGAGCTAATTGTGCCTACCTCTGCAGGGTGAATGGCTTGTGGAGCCATCTCTTAGGTACTTCAATGCTCCCCATTACCATAGATCCGAGCACCTGACAAGCCACAAGAATGATTAATAGAGTTGCCACCTTTCCAATTTTTGAAAACCAGACACTACAGCCCTTCCCCCAGTGCTTGCTCCGCCCTTCTCCCGTTTCTCATTTCCCCCACCCCTGGGATTCACCTGCCACCTTCAGAGCTGACATGGAGCTGACATGGAGCCTGCCTGCCTGCCCAAGTGAGCAGGGGGTTCAGTTCCGCCGAGCAAGGGGCTGAAGGCAATCAGGGCACAGTGGGGAAGAAGGGGGTTAGTTACCAGAGCAATCATCAAGTGATCCATCCCCTGTTGCTCATTCCCAGCTTCTGGCAAACAGAGGCTAGAGACACCATTCCTGCCCATCCTGGCTGATAGCCATTGATGGACCTATCCTCCATGAATTTATCTAGTTCTTCTTTGAAACCTATTATAATCTTGGCTTTCATAACATCCTCTGGCAAGGAGTTCCACAGGTTGACTTTTTGTTGTGTGTAAAAAATTCCTTTTGTTTTAAACCTGCTGTCTTTTAATTTCATTTGGTGACCCCTTGTTCTTGCATTATGAGAAGGAGTAAATATCACTGTCTCATTTACTTTCTCCACACCAGTCATGATTTTATAGACCTCTATCATATCCCCCCTTAGTTGTCTCTTTTCCAAGCTGAAAAGTCCCAGTCTTATTAATCTTTCCTCATACAGCAGCTATTCCATACCTATAATAATTTTTGTTGCCCTTTTCTTAACCTTTTCCAATTCTAATATATCTTTTTTGAGATGGGACAACCACATCTGAATGCAGAATTCAAGATGTGGGCATACATGGATTTATATAGAAGCAATATGGTATTTTCTCTCTTATTAACTAGACCTTCCTTAATGATTCTCAACATTCCATTAGCTTTTTTTGACTGCCACTGCACATTGAGTGGATGTTTTCAGAGAACTATCCACAATGACTCCAAGATCTCTTTCTTGAGTGGTAACAGCTAATTTAGACCCCATCATTTTATATGTATGGCTGGGATTATGTTTTCCAATGTGCATTACTTTGCATTTATCAACAGTGAATTTCATCTAACATTTTGTTGCCCGGTCACCCAGTTTTGAGAGATCCTTTTGTAGCTCTTCATAGTCTGCCTGGGACTTAACTATCTTGAGTAGTTTTGTATCATCTGCAAAGTTTGCCACCTTACTGTTTGCCGGTTTTTCCAGACCATTGATTAATATGTTTAATAGGACAGGCCCAGTACAGACCCTGGGGGAACCCACTATTTACCACTCTCCATTCTGAAAATTGACTATTTATTCCTACCCTTTGTTTCCTATTCTTTAACCAGTTATCAATCCATGAGAGGACCTTCCCTTTTATCCCATGACAGCTTACTTTGCCTAAGAGCATTTGGGGAGGTACCTTGTCAAGGCTTTCTGAAAATCTAAGTATACTAAGATGCATTGTTTTTCTAAAATATCTGCTCTTGGAATTATTTAGGGAAAGTCCTATGCTCTGTGTTATCCATGAGGTCAAACTGGATGATCACATTGGTCACTTCTTAGAATCTATGAATCATCAAAGAATTTGTCCTCATCTGTCTCCCGTTGTGAGCTAGAGCAGTGCTGCTATTTCTATTTTATAGTGGGGAAACTGAGGCACAGAGATGCTACATGGCATATGAACCATCACGCTGCTCCCTCACAAAGGTGTAGGATGTCTTTGTGCAAATAATTTAATATAAAGGCCCTCCTCTCCCTGCCCCCAACCCCCAGTGCATTATTGCTAGACCATGCAACCTACCGTTGTGAGGCAAAAAATTGTTCCTAGTTAACAATTCATGTAACTAAGCATTGGCATAAAAACCACCCCTTGGGTGCCACCCAGAAGTCTATTGTTTTCCTGCTTTGGAAATGAATTCAGAGCAATCTTGAACAGTAAGTAGATGTGTCCTTGAGGAGAACCCCACCAAATGTGACTACCTCAGTTCACAGGGATTGATGTGGAAACCTCTTTCCGTTTTTTCATCATGGGTGTTTGGACCTTGAGTTTTGAGCTCACGTAGAGCTGAAAAGGGTTCCATCACAAATTTAATATGGGACTATTGGGTCTGCTAAAGTCTAGCCCATTGGAGCTATATTAACTCAGACCTATGCTTGCACTGCCCTAAACTCATGCTATTATTTGTTATTCAGGACTAGAGGATAAGGGACATATTTTTCCACAATTTTATTCATAGAGAGTTCTTGCAAGTAGATGTCTTTGATTCTCTCTTTATTCACATCTTTTGTAATTTGACTCTTCTGAAGCCATCCAGAAGGTTTTAGATACCACAGTGATCAGCAAAGAATAAAGCCCTAGATTTAAATGTGTCATAGTAAACTAGTGACCTACAAGTGATATAAGGACAACAAGTGTGCATATGTGTGCGAGGCCAGGAGAACACCTCAGTGGCGGATGGAGATATGAAGTGGGAATGCGTACCCTAACTTATTTCCCTCTTTATGTCCTTGCATGCTGTCTGCAGGAGTCATACACTCTCCTCTCTAACTTCACCTGAATACGTAAAGTTTTTTCAGAAGCACAGAATCATGGATCGAGACAGGAAGCCCCATAGCCAATGTGAGTTCATGGATTGTACAGCCCATGATGTTGCATAGTCTAGAGAACAGAACTGATAAGCTTCTTTGCACATTGGAGAGAAATTTTCAGTAAGGGTATGGCTGCTTCCTAGCTAACCACATCCAAGATATAGAGATACGGGCTGCAGAGTTGCAGGGCTGCACAGTCCCACAATTCAGTGCACAAAACTCAGAGTGGGCATGTGTTCTTGGGAGCTATGTGTAACCCCAAGGAGTGATCTCAAGGCAATGTACCTAGAACACATATTGGGTCAGCAGCCAGTTAGGTAATCCCCCGCACATTATTATGGTGACTGATGTGCGGACAGCATGTGCAGACAGATTCTTCCCCAGCTACTTTTTTCCTCTATTAGACTGACAACTCTGAGCGAGGGAAAGAATCACTAGATCTGGTAAACTGGCTTAGAAGGAAAAACTAAATTTATTCAGTCACTTAATCACATTCTGTCCCTTATTGAATACATACACAGGCAAACACAAAGGTGGCCTGCTTTTATTTTTGATGCAGATATTATGTAAATTTATGTACCTGATTATGCAAATCACATGCATCCCCTCAGGTTTCTGGCACATTCCCAACGTCTCCCTCCCTCAGCATGGAACACTTTGTTGTTTTGTTCTGTTTTTTTGTATGGGACCTAACAGCAAATGTTTTGCTCTCCCTTCATCCGTGGGCCAAAGTTGGCATCCCCCTCTCTGGCTGGGTGGAAAACGTACATTTTTGAGGAGAAAATTTGCCTTTCAAATTTCTATACAGCTTGTACTGAGATCATGATTCCTATTGAGGGTTGAATACAAAGTGGCCCTGTGATTCCTTTCCAGAAATATTCCAACAGGGGGGTATAGTAAGGGAAACATTGTGGCCTAAATTCAGCCCTGTTGTAATTTGAAGTCAATGGCATTACCCCAGAAATGAATCTGGCTCATTCACTCTCTCATTGTGTTCCAGATGATTAACGAATTGCAAATCTTGCATAATACCCCAGGGCTTAATTAACAAATGTACTCAGAGGTATCTTTTCTTACTGGACTTTTAAAGCACAAGAACAAGGCTAGCGGGAGAGGAGGAAGGGCAGGAGGAGGGAGAAGGAATCCAAACATTTGTGTGAATAAAACCAGTGAATTTCACTGGATTCATGGCTCCCTTTTATTTATTGATTGTGAATGTTCTGCTCGATAAATGTTTTGGTTCCCATGACTGTTTGAGAGAAGCTCCTGTTCTCAGACCCATGTTCGTGTGAGGTGTTTGCACCAGGAATGACTCACATTAAGGCCATGCAGTTAGGAAGTAGGAATCATACCACAAGTCTCTTGGTTTCCAAATCACATGGTGCAAATATCAAACGCCAACCTGAATATAGCACTCACCTGACTGTGAGCAATCCCATTGGCTGCACATAAAATCTGCTTTGGACAGTTGCAAATTTTGAATGAAGTCCATACAAATAACATTGTTTGTGAACAGCTTTTGAAGAGAACAAGAATTACATTCATTGATGACTATGCTGTAAGTAGTTTATCCAGCTATAAGAAAGCTTTCCCGGAGAGCTAATGAACTATGACTTGAAGATGAAGGTGAATTGACCTATCTCGTCAAATCTTAAAAGCAATGGCCCCATAACATGGAAGAAGATCTTTGTGGACTCACCTGGTGATATAACAGGCCCCCGTCAATCTTTTAAAATAGTCATTGTAAAATTAAAAAAAAAAAAGATGTTTCCCCCTATGATAACAATGGATCGATCCATTATTCCTGTTACATATGAAAACATCACCTCACTAATGTCTGAATTTTATCCTATGCCATCTTTACTGACACTATGGACTGAACTGAGCTTTTCTGCCTCCATCCTTCAAGTATCATTAATTCTCCCAAACCTTCCCATAATAACAGAAGACTTGTAAACACTGACAGGCATGAAAGGAAGAAAAAAAATGAACGAAACCATTCTGGAAGAGCTTCCTAGGAACTGGTGGAAGAGCAGAGCAGAATTCACTTTGAAGCCTGCTATGGGCTGTGGATAGGGTGACCAGACGTCCCAATTTTATAGGGACAGTCCCAATTTTGGGGTCTTTTTCTTATCTAGCTTCTTATGACCTCCCACTCCCATCCCAATTTTTCACACTTGCTGTCTGGTCACCCTAATTGTGGATTCCTTTTGCATTGCTCAGTGTGGTGAGTGGTGCAATAGAAATAGATAAAATAGATAGGAAAATATCTCTATCAAGGGGACAACATAAGGACATAAGAAAGGCCGTACTGGGTCAGACCAAAGGTTCATCTCGTCCAGTATCCTGTCTACCAACAGTGGCCAATGCCAGGTGCCCTGGAGTGAGTGAACCTAACAGGTAAAGATCAAGTGATCTCTCTCCTGCCATCCATCACCCCCCTCTGACAAACAGAGGCTAGGGACACCATTCCTTACTATGGGCTGGTCTTCACTGCGGGGGGGATCGACTGCAAATACGCAACTTCAGCTACGTGAATCACGTAGCTGAAGTCTGCGTATCTGCAGCCGATTTACCTGCCGTCCTCACGGCGGCGGCAGTTGGCGGCGCACTCCCCCGTCGACTCCAGCTTACGCCTCTGGTCAAGCTGGAGTTACGGAGTCGACGGGGACAGTGCTGGCGATCGATTTCTCGCGTCTTTACAAGACGTGAGAAATCGATCGCTAAAAGATAGATGGCTACCCGCGGTAGTGAAGACATACCCCCAGCCTTGCTAATAGCCATTAATGTACTTAACCTCCATGAATTTATCCAGTTCTCTTTTAAACCCTGTTAGAGTCCTAGCCTTCACAACCTCCTCAGGCAAGGAGTTCCACAGGTTGACTGTGCGCTGTGTGAAGAAGAACTTCCTTTTATTTGTTTCAAACCTGCTGTCCACTAATTTCAATGGGTGGCCCCTAATTCTTCTATTATGGGAACAAGTAAATAACTTTTTCTTGTTCACTTTTTCCACGCCACTCATAATTTTATATACCTCTATCATATCCCCCCTTAGTCTCCTCTTTTCCAAGCTAAAAAGTCCTAGCTTCTTTAATCTCTCCTCATATGGGACTCGTTCCAATCCCCTAATCATTTTAGTTGCCCTTCTCTGAACCTTTTCTAATGCCAGTATATCCTTTTTGAGATGAGGAGACCACATTTGTACACAGTATTCAAGATATGGGCATATCATGGATTTGAATAAGGGCAATAAGATACTCTCCGTCTTATTCTCTATCCCTTTTTTAATGATTCCTAACATCCTGTTTGCTTTTTTGACTGCCGCTGCACACTGCAGACCCCTCCTTCTGTGTTCATATTACTTATGGTTTTTTTAACTGTATCCAGAACTAATATAATTTATCTGGGGACTCAAGTGGGTGGCTGTGATCCTAAACACCGCTGTAGGATTCACCCCTCTACATGCAGCTACAATGATATTTGTCCAAAATGAGACTTGTAAGGTATCATTTGAAAATTAATAGCACACTATCATTGTAAAATACATATGTTAACTTTATAGGTGAAGTTATGATTTCCCCTCTGCATAATGTTATCACAACGCGGGTTGAAAAGGCAGCCTGTCCTGCGTAAAAGTGAATAACTGGTCTGTCCTAGACAAAGGAATGTGGATTTACCTCAATCTGCATATTAGCCATAAACAAATCTTGAAGGGGTTGTCTAGAGTTTGAACTTAAGACACAGAATATGAACATGGTTCATGCACCCCAGAGAGACACAGGAGACTGAAGCTCCGGGTGGCCTTCCGAACATACAGTCTCAAAGAATAGTCTTTGTTCTCAAAGGGACACTGAGACTCCATTTTTCTCTTTCACCTAAAAAGACAAGGTAAACCTTTCTGTGGAAGGTCCTGACTGAGAGACAATCAGCCCTGCTGGAACAAGAGTAACTAGTGAGCTAAATCCTCTTAAACAAAGACCATGCTCTGCTAGGTTAAGTTTTAGATTTTTAGATGTGTTTTCACCTTTATTTGCTTATAATCATCTCTGCCTTTTTTTCTTTTATGTAGCATCACATAACCTAGATCCTGTTGTTAATCAGTGGGTTTTGTTTTAATCTAACCCAACTCAGTGCTGTGTCTGAACTGAAATAATTCTAAACTCCAGTTAAGGTGCTAAACTTATGGGTATTGTCTCTTTAAAGGAGCAGGCAAACCTTAGAATGGTCCAGCAGAGAGCAGATGGTTTGGGGGAAATTCAGGACTGGAAATGGGTTGGGGTCATCTTGGCAGCTGTGATCAAAGCTGGCGGGAACCAGGGCACGGCAGCTGCATTGTTTTTTGCAGGTTGCAGGGGTCGGAAGCACTGAACGAGGGCTGCACAACACACAACCGCCAGGATTCTCCATGGTTGTCTTCTGGCTTCTGGTATCCGGGCTGTGGTCTACAGCAGATGAGCATTTAAGGCAACCAGGGTTGCAGGGCACATGGTGACACAACCCTTGACTGGCGTGAATTGCACCCCAGAACGTGACAGTGAATGCTTATCCTCAATTCACTGGGTACGCCAGCCTCCATCTCTTATTTAAATGCTATTTTCTAGGGTAATATTCTATGTTGCAAAATAACCTTCGGCCACCACAGCCCACCCCCAAGTCTAGATAATTAGCTGATGTGACTCTAATACTTTGCACATCTGGTGCTAATTGTTTTCTCCCGCATGAATCCCAGTGAGGCAATAGAACGAAATACCGACTTCAACGTATATTTTAACTTTTCCTTTAAAATCTTTGCTCCACGGAATTGAAATCTTGAGATAAAACATCTGGGTTTCAATTGTGTCCCAGGGGATGAGAAGTTATAGTTCTGCGGAATACATATTGTGTATAATGCATGCTTGTTATTTCTGCATTAGCACTGCTTGTGCTGGTGCCGGCCGTTAGCATGTCATTCTCCTGACACATCATTAATAAACAGGTAATTTCATACCTGATTTCCACCGAGTGTCATGCTGAAAACCACCTGGGTTTAGGTTTTCACCAACATAAAAAGAGGCACGGCCTGAAGAGTGGTGGTTATTACTGAGCTGGAGCTGGTTTAATTGAATAATGGATCAATCAGGTTGAGACAAGCACTCATGGAGCGGGAGAATGAAACGTAAGGCCCCTCTGCCCGGTTTTGCTGTGAGGCCTGGGGAGGTGTGGAGCACAAAACCATACAAGTAGGGGGCACAGAAACAGTGGCTGGGGAAGCCGACAATGTGGCAAATTACATTCTTAAACAGGAACCCAGAGAAGCGTCCCTGCATGACCAGCTGGGATGTGGTGGGTTTAGGAGAGAGCTGTCATGCGACACAGGCTGAAAACCCAGTTATGTCAATGCTGCCTGAGGGCTTGTTAACTTCCTCTCTGCACAGTCTTTCCCAGGTGTGGTGGTGGGGAGCTGCCAGTCTGAGTAAAGTTGTGCGAGCAACAATCCTGTCATCAGGAGAGGGGCACCCTGGACAGCAACTCAGACGAACAAACCCCTTGCAAAGTTGAGACATCCTCACCTCCTTACCCCAAACCCCGGTGAAGGACAAAGGCTTTGGAGACAGGTGAATCTATTTCCCAAGTCGTCTGTCCCCTTTCTGCATGGTTTGCTACAGGATAGTCAGAGTCGGAGTCTTGGGCCTCATCCAACACCCACTGAAGTCAATGGAAAGATTTACCCATTTGCTTCAGTCTTTAGATCAGGCTTTTAGTTACAGAGCAAAGTGAGGAGCTACAATCACTAGTCAGGTTCTCAAACTGTGAATCGGGGCCCCCAACATAACCTTGTGTCACTGGGGTCACCAGGGCTGGCGTTCAACTTGCTGGGGCCCGGGGCCAAGGCCGGCACTCAAGAGCTTCATGCCTGGATGGTGGGGGCAGGTTTCAGCTTCACCCCAGGCAGCAGGGCTTAGAGTACAGGCCCCCTGCCTGGGGCTGAAGCCCTTGGGTTAGGCTTTGGCTTTGCCGCCATCTTGCCCGGGTTGGCGGGGCCTGGGCGGGCTCAGGCTTCGGTCCCCCGTCCTGGGGTCATTTAGTCATTTTTGTTGTCAAAAGTGGGTTGTGATGGAATGAAGTTTGAGAACTCCCGGCTCCATTTTAAGTTGACAATTGGTCACTTTGCAGAAGAAATGACAAGGGTCTGCATCCGCCAGCAGGTGTCGCTGTAAGAGAGAAAACTGTTAAGGCCAAGGGTCAGAGAACAACTGAGTCTTTCACAGAACACTTCCCTTGACCTTGTAATCTCTGTATTTACATACAGTTGATACCCATGTCATCTACAGACTATATATAGTTGACACCTCGAACACAACCATAACTCTGGTGAGTGCACCATTTCGGTGCTAGGATACAAATGATAAGAACTAGACCAGGACAAAATTCAGCATTTACCCCAGGTTCAATCTATTGGGATTTGTAGATAATTTTACCCAAAGAAACTTCATCCTGAGAATGGAAGCACCCTAAACCATAAATTTAAGCATTTCAGAATCCAGAATATTAGACACTTTGCCAGAAACTACCTTTTGTTCTTAGACATTGTTTATGAGTCTACCGCCTTCATGAAAGCTATAGCAAAACATACAGAATAGGGTATGCTCAACTCTCCCCTTGATAATGACTTAAGTGCCCAAGGTTATTTTGTGGACCCTTGCAACTTCTCCACCATTCCTTCCTGCTTCTTCATCACCTTCACGGATGGTCTTTGGACCAAACAGAGAACACCAGCTGGACAATAACCATTATGAGTCAATGTCTGTAGAGTCCAATGGCTGAAGAGCCAAGGGTTTAGAGGATTCAGTAGAAACTCTCTTGAGACTTTCAGAGACACCATGACTTCCAGGAACTTTTTTGTGTATTTAGTTATTATCCTGGCAAAAAATAAAACTCAGTGACAATGACAAAATTCATTACAAGAATGGAAACTTGCAATGGCTTTTCCACGCTTTTCCACAAGAGCTTGAGGTGAAAGAGTTGAGATAGAAGAGGTATTTTTTCCCCCTGATGACCCAGTAACTACTGCATGAATCCTGGAAGCCAAAACAGTATTTAAATTGTGAAGCTGGTGTCCAGCAAAGGCTTAGTAGTTAGCTGCTATATCTAAACCCACAGCATTTTCACCACCACCCCCTCCCCAAAATAAAATATTGTGTCATTTGAAATTTCCAGGGAAGCTCAAGGCCTAAAGCGTTGGGTGAAATGTAAATTTCTTAAAATATTTATCCATCCATAAGTGGCTACATTTTTGACATTATTATAGGGGTTCTCAGTGTTCCATTTTATTAAAAAATATTTATTTGGTTTCTAAGATTACTGCTTCTCTGACCACAGAAAATTCAATTACCGAAAACTGCAGCTATCAAATTGGTCAAAAATAAATAGCCTTTTATCCAAACCTGGCACAGGTTGGTTTACTTTTAATATGTAGCCATAAAAAAAGAAGCTCTTTCCACAGAGAGCCGGTTGGTTGCAGAGCAAGAAGCCAAGGAATACTTTGCATCATCAGGTTTTATTTAAAATAGGGTAGGAAAGGGCTAAAAAAGGAGTCATTATAAGACTAATTATCTGTTGTTTTTACTCCTTTGTTTTAACAAGTGACAGACTATTTTAAGGCTTTCTGCCAAAACAAATCTGTCCCTTTCTCTGATTTCTGTGACTAGCTTTAATGTACAGGTAGCATTCCCAAATGTTGCTTCTAAACATGGCATGTTCTCCTATCAGTAAGGATTTGCCTGTGCACGATGTTTACTCCTCACCTACAAAGAAGTTATAGGAGAAGTGCATTCCAATCATGGAAGCACAGGTCTGGGAGCAAGGATTCCCCAAACCCTTGAATTCCATGTTGTAATAGCCTTCTTCTAGATGTTAGATCAAATCCACTGATGTCAAAAGTGGCTACCTCTCTACTGGAGCCAATGGAGTTCTACTCACTGTCACCAGCAGTGACTATAGCTAGCTAATCAAATCCATTGTTAGCCAGATAGACTTCGGTAGTACTGGGTGATTCTGTTATGCTAAACTAGCATTTACCTGTATGAGTGAGGGGCAAGCTGGATTCTGCAACCCAAAATAGCTTAATAGGACTACTCAACATGAGTAGGTGCTACTCAATGTAAATAAGGGCTGAGGAATCAAGTCCAAAGTAATAACGTGGCATTGTACCATGTAAGCACTGGTCTGCCTTGGGAGTGGTATGGAAACAGAATGTGAGTGCCAATGGTGAGTGCCAGAGAAGCAAGAAGTGCACCCTATCCGGCCCCTGTGTAGCTGGCTACTTCTGCTGATAGAGGCCCGGTGCACAGAAATAACTCTGCCCATTCTGGGGTGCTGAGTGTCTGTAGAATGGAGAAGAACCAGCCCCTGCATCTCCCCTGAGCATAGGGACAGCAATTCTGCCTGGCCCTCACAGGGGTTATGCAATCTGTGTGTGGAGACTATGGCGGGACACTCCTTGTGTTATCACCACCCCGACTGTACATCTATAGAAGGGCCAGACCAAATTGATCTTAAATTTATTATCTCTCGCTCCTTCCCTGTTGCTCCCTCCACAAAGGGGAGTCATATCAGCAAGTACAAAAGAGAAGGGAGAGGATTTTTAATGAATGACTGTTGTTTTGCTGGCCTTTTCATTCTTTCCAAAATATTAGGGAGGGGGAATCTCGTTGCATTAATTTGCTGTGCGATTGTGTTGCTCTTTCAGGCTCTTTCCTTCACCCCAAAGCCCCCTCCAAGCTGGGAGAAAAGTCGTGATGTCTTTCAGCTAAGGCCAAAAAGGCATCAAAGGCTGGAATGTTAAAAATCTTTGTAGTGCCATATGCCAGCAGTTCATTGTTAACAGGTTCTGTTAGCAGAACTGCTCCCTCGGCCTTAATAAATCAAGGGTACTCGCTGAGAGACGGCCCTGCAATGGCTGGATAGGGAATGAGATGTTCCAGTCGAACATGGTTCTCCTAATGGAAGAAAGGGCCGCCCTCCCTGACATGAGGATGAACAGCGGTGGGATCAAAGCTGAGAACCAAGGAAAGGGGGACAATGCAATGGGCACTAAGGCTACAGGAAGGTCTACTCTTAAAGGGATACTTGACCTTTTTTATCTGGTAGAGTAGAATGTGCCCAGCTTAAAGGGAAGTCTTAAGGAACGTCAGGATGAGTTTCAAGGAGAAGCTTAAAGGATACGGCAAACATCATCCAAAGGGAAGGAGAAAACTCATCACTATTAAAAATCCAAATCCTTGTTTCTTTGGAGAAAGAGTTGAGGCGGGGGGAACTAAATCCTATGGGAATACAGAAACCAGTTACTATGGAGTGGTTTAGAATAGTCCAGCAATTCCCATTGAGTCCAATGGGAGGTGTGAATGCACTGCAGCTTTCAAGCTACTGTCACGGGTCTGGTTCATAATATTAGTGAGCTGTTTTGGCACCCATGAAATCACATGGAAGGAACATTGTTGTCAGATTATGACAGGACACTGGGAGTCGATATTCTCATCCGGACTTTGAAGGTTACAGATTGGGTCAGTGGCAGTCACTTCACCTCTCGATGGCTCAGTGTCTCCATCTACATGTCATGGGGACATGTTGCAAGGTTTAGTGAATCTAGATACTGCTTGTAAAGTGCCTTGAAGATCGATCCTGTGAGGAAATGCTCAGCGAAAGTGTGAGGAAAAGTTGGTTATTTTTACATATGTGTCTGTTTGCACAGAAACACACGCATCATTGTGCAAAAAAAAGCTTCTTAAGCATTTATGAAGTCTGTTGGCCAACATACTGATTGGATACTGAATCACACAAAGATATTGCTTTAGACAACATGACGGTAGAGAAAAGAGTCTGAGAACTCCTACTCTAATCTACTTGTGATGTGATTTCCAAATTGCATCTGGTGCCCAATCAAACAGAATGCAAACTCTTCCTGTGTTTAAAGCATAATTATGCTAGAAGGAGGAGGAAAGCCAATAAGTTATACCATTATACCACATTCAGCTTCCAGAAGACCTGACCCTTTCCTCAACCTCGTTGGGAATGAGCCACTTCCAACTGTTTCCCATGCCATCTCGTAGCTGTGATTCCTTTGGAAACAGAAGGTAATGGATCTATAATGGACCTTCCATTCAAAACCAATAGACCGGTAGCTTAGCCATCAACAATCAGCCCATAAAAACTACGATTACCTTTTCTTTTTTCTCCCTCCTCCTCCCTGAAAGGGGGCAGCATGCTAATGGATTTGAAATTGCAGGAGCAGCTCAACAGACTTTTTTAATAAATGGAAATAAAAGTGGCTCTCAAGTTGATGTTGATCTGTATAACTGTGAGCCATGGAGTCCTCCCTCAGGGTTGATTCCTAGCCTAAACCACCTAGCTCTCATAGCTGATAAGTGTCTACTGAAGGGTAATAAAATACAGTGTGTGCTGTTGTAGTGAAGGTAACTTATCGCTTTCATCAAAAAGCTCCCTGGAAATGTGTTTATCTAAAAGGCTTGTATATTTGTGTATATTTCAAATGTCTGCTGCTAGATTGCGTTGCCTGCGCATTTTAAAAGCCATGTCTTGAGAAAAGGGCTTTTTTGGAAGCTGTTTAACTGTGGGTTCATGGTTACATTTCCTTGGTAGCAGATACCCTGCAGGTTACGGTATTGACTGAGATGCAAACAAACGAGACATTGACTAGGGCCCAATTTTATTTTCTCACTAAATCAAGGTATGGTTTTAAAGCCCAATTCATATTAAAAAAAAATTCTGTGGGTGTTAGGTGATTTTGACATGGTCACAACTGGCTTTGGGCACCTTCCAAACCTGTGGCTTCAGAGCATAGAGGGGAAAAAATACTAAAGGGGTAGGGGGGTTGGTAGAGAGTTTGACGATCATTTGGTAATGGATGTTTGGCTTTAATTCATATCATATAAAAGCTAGTTAGCGCTCACCATTTATCGCTGATTGCTGGATCCTCTAGTCTGTAAATGCTTGTGGATCTTTTGCTCTACACAACCCCTCACCCCTGATTTTTCCAATCTAAGTCTGTTAGTTATAACTATCCCTGTGACTTCTTCAGTTTTCCTTAAGGAAGGTGCACACTATGTGGCTTTGATGGAACAGTTGTTCAGGTACTCGTAAAGTAATATATTTGTCCATGTAGGTCTTACAAGTTTTCTGAGATGCAGACAGTATTGCACCTATATTTTAAAATATATTGGACACGTTCACTGCAACTGGCTAATTTGCCTATTGAAATGAATTTGTATCATGCCATATATTTCAATATATGTAAAATATATAGCATCATTGTAACGGTTCTGCACCGTGGCGCCTCCTGCTGGTCATTGTGGGAATTAGCTCAGCCTTTTCGCAGGGTGCCCTCCTCCAGTGGTGTCTCACTTCCTGTCACCTCTGCTCTGGACCCACGTCACCTGAAGGATCACAGCATCCTCTTCAAGAACACAGCCCCCCGGCCTTGCCCCATTCCGTTTCCCCCACTTTCAGGGGAGCAGGAGTCCTCTGTCCAGTCACTCGCCTCTGTGGCCGACTGCAGCCCAAGGTTTTAGCCACTTGCCTCAGTGGCAAACTGCAGCCCTTCATGGCTGTCTGTCTCCTGCACAGCCTGAACTATGGCATTTCTACATTCTAGGGCGGTACAAAACTGTGACTTGTCTGCCATTGACAGATGCCAAAATAATCTCAATTACAAATTCAGTCTTGTTTTCTCCTGAAACAGTGAACCGTCTTCCACTGCAGGAAATAGCCAGAGATCGATTTTCATTTTAGGAAGCATCTGAATTGATTTAATTTTAGACCTAGCCACCACTGGTAGACAAATCGGAAAGATTTGATGCCTTATGCAGTTTTTGGAGATGAATTTTGCCAAGGGTAGATCCCGGCAGGATGCCCTGAGTCATCTTGGTGATTAATTAAAACACCTTTCATTGGGGATGAGAGAGGCTAGAACATCCTTTAATTTAATCCTTGTAAACATCCTCCTTTAATTTAGGGATATTTGCCACAAGGCACAGACAATTTCATTTCTGAAGAACTTCAGGAGAGGGGAAGGTAGGTGAGTTGAAAAAAACTTTTCCCAGTATTTTTCATCCTGAGTCTGTCAATACCAATAGCATTTGCAGTGGTATAGCCATGCTGGTCCCAGGACGTTAGCGATACAAGATGGGCGAGGTAAAAACTTTTATTGGATCAACTTCTGGGTAGCTCACAAGCTTGTTGACTCTTTCACCACAGAAGATATAGCACTGAGCATTTAAAAACAAGTGTCTCTAGGCAGGACAAAGATGGGAAAGGAACAGAGGTGGACCTAAACCATAAAATTCAGATTTAGATCAGGCTCCAGATTTCAAATATCCCTGATTTAGGGGTTGTTCAAATCCATGGTTTCAGTTTTGCTCTCTATAGAAATAAGGACCAATTGTAAAATTCAGATTTTGCTTTGGATTCCAATTAAAACTCCGGCATTAGAGATGTTTGGACCTCAGGATGTTAGTTTCTGGGTCAGTTTTTAGAAAGGAATGATTATTTCATGGGTGGCTACTTATTTTAAAAGTTGTTTTAATTCCTTAAGAACAAACTGCTTTATGCAATTCTCAAATAGCTCAAGGCAAATGTGGTAGCCACATTCTCTGTAAAGAGCTAAGGCAATGCTTTTCAGAGAGGGGGACTACGGATACCTACTGAGCACTTCATGAACTGAACTAATTTCTGATGTGCCAGTCACTGGGAATCCCTAGAGAGTCTCCTTTGCAACTCTACATTTTAGTTACAAACTTGGATCTTTCATTGGTTCCCATCAATACATGCAGCATATTTTGCTTCAATTGCAGGACTGCTTGGATATAGGTCTAACTAAAAGTACAGTCATCGTATGGATTTGCAAACCTAAAAACATTTAATTGCGCCATTAAAGGCCTGCTTCTGTTCCTACTGAAATCAGTGGCAAAACTACCATTGATTTTGAAGGGAGTAGCATCAGACCCCAAAAAGCATTGTTTGACCTGTTTCCTAGTAGGATGTTAATCCTTCAGTGTCTGCCTGTTGGTCTAAGATTTGGTGTAGAACTCATGACCTGCATAAATGAAATAACATGAAAATTTCCAATTGATCTGAGAAAATAATTTAAAATGAATATTTTTAAATGAATTTTGCTTATTTCTCTGCTTAGGAATATCATTAGGGCAATCAAAACTTCCTCCAATTTATTCATATTTTAAAATTATTCAATGGATTTTTGGTTTGGCCTGGTGGATAGAGGAACCAACTCAAGAGACCTGGGTTCTTTTCCAGTTAGGCCACTGGCCAAGTAGGTGACCTTGGGCAAGTCGCTTCACCACTCTCTGCCTGAGTTTACCAATCTGTGAGATGGAGATAATGATACTGACCTTCTTTAAAAAGTATTTTGAGATCTACTGATGAAAAGCACAAGATACATTTTAGGAATTGTTATATTTGTAGTGCAATATAATCAGTAAATATTCATCTGAGCCATGTTTGGTTGTGACTGGCTCAACATATGAATGTCAAGATAAAATAAAACAGTGAAAGTCCATATTATCATAAGAGAAAGCAAACTGGATTCTAGTCTCCCTGATGCATGATTGATAACACTGTCATTAAAGCTTGGAATGCAAAATCCTTGTTATTTATGGTGATGCAAGAAGCACAAAAAAACATGGCTTGGTTGGATCACAGATCAAGTTTCCAACTGACAGCTAAATATATCTCGAATGGTAAGAGATAATATGTTGGATGCAGAAGTCATCGAGAGTAAATGAAGACAATGATATTGACAAAGATGTTTATCTGTGCACGTAATAGGTTAACGTTATGATTTGGAACAGGAAAAGGATCAGAATTTGTAGTGATTGTTCCAATTTTTGTACATTTATTTTCAATGGAAATTTTCCAGATTTGTTTTATTGTAGTTCTATTAAGGTTGCACGAACACCAAGCCACATGCTCTGTTTAAACTTAAAGGACCAAACAGATACAACCAATCCAAATAGTTGACTCTTTCCTGCTTACAAAAATAGACCCCTTTTTGTGTACAATCCTGCTCTGACCATCCATTTTCTTTCCCAAAGATCATTTGGGATTATTTAAAGTGACAGAGCCTATCCAGTGGGTTTAAGATGGGTTTCCACTTCTTTTCTGGAGAGACAAATGAAGAAAAAGGCAGTTGAAATAAATGCAGCCAAGCTAAAAGTAGCAAATTCATGCTGACTTGTGATGAGAAGCCTTCTGCTTTTACCTGTCTCTTCCTGAGCTCCTTCAATTGAAGATTTTCAGAATTTCTGGTGGAAATTTTCCAACCTTGAGTTAAATTTTGTATATATAAAATGTGTCTGTGTGTGTATATATATAAAGGGGAAAAAATGAGCAATAAACTCCCTAATAAATCTGTCACTAGAAAAGACCCTTGAAACTAAAGTAGTTCTCAGCTTTCCCCAACCATCACATCTAGTCTTTTCAGAATATAAATAGCCAGTTTTAAAATCTGGGCTCTCTACTGCAAATGTAACATTTGCTGGCATGAGATGCCAGCTTTTGACATTAGAATTTAGGACCGCACCACGAGATTTACAACACTGAAGTCCATATTCCCTTGAAGATTAAACCTTCATTAAGTTCTCTTTTTTTGTTTTATTTCCTGCCTTTTGCTTCCATCATAGCATAACTTTCATAACCACTCTTGTTTTTAGTGCCTTATTAAAACAGCTTTGGTAGAGGATTAAAAGTACCTCATGCGTTCTGCCCAAAGCTTTTAGAAATTCATGCCTAACTAGGTAATTCTGCCTCCCGCCATCCATTTCCATTAAGATGCATCTAAAGGAAGGTAGTATGCAATTTAAACAATCGCATCAGGAGTTTGATGTTGTCCCTACACCATTGTTATGACTAGACAGAGGATCATACTGAATACATTAGCCAGCCAGTGACTCAGAACACCTACTGCTTGGAATGCCATTGCACTCTGAAAGGAGAGGGATAAAAAATGGCTACCCTCCATCCCTGAGCCCCACTATGTAGTAATATTTCTGCCACAAAAATACTTGGCTGTCAGCTCCAGCAAGGCAACATTGGATAGCTGCAGTAGTTTGTTGTCAAAATGAAAAATGGTTCAGTGCAAAAGGTCTCATTGCTGGGATGCTAACAATCAAGGAACACTAAGTCAAGCATTTGACAAGGAACTTTGGTCTTGCTGTTAAATACCACTTAATATTGTCCTGCCTGATAATCCCTGCTGTTTAACAACTGTGCAATCATGGCTCAGCAGTGGCATTATGCCTTTTCTGAAGGGAAAGAACTGGGCCATATGTCATGCATTTGCCTGAAGGGGAAAAAAAAGAAGAAAGAAAAAGAAAATACATGTCTGTTAACATCCAAGCAAAATATAAACGTTTCAAAAATAAGACAATTGCAAACACATTAGAATTGATTCATCCTCGGAGTTCATAAGGATGAGTGTTGAAATTCTAGCTGAGGTTAGTTGTAGGTGAAAAGCTGAGTTAGAGAAATCCATAATCATAACCTGCTGAAGTGCTTGTAGGTATTGCATGCTGCACAGAAGGGAAATAAATGTATTTTATATCTCCCAAAAGCCTTTCTTCAAGGTATTGGAACTGAAAACTTCTGCTGTTGTCATCTCTCGAGTCTACGCAACTGCAGACACCAGAAAAGGCTTCCTTAATACACTGTCACCTTTTCTCTGCAGGGCTTGTAACTTTCAGACCTTTCATTTATCCATTCTCAGCTGCTTCTCCTCAGATAAACCTCAGAGTTCTTTGCACCACTTTTCATAGCGCTTTTGAAACCCACTGTTCAATGTGTGTTCCCCTTCCCCGCTCTTTGCCTAGTCATCAGAAGATGCAAATCTGTCACGTCTCCCAGATATAGGAACTGACCTGTTAACTCAAGATGTATAGGGTTTATGAACCTCTGGAGGTTCGCAGTCCAGTCACCTGGGTCAGACAAGATGGCAGCTGACACTCATTTCTGGAGCTACTACAGAAAACAGTAAGCTGTTCTACACCTAATAATAATAATAATAAATAATAATTAATAATAAATATATTTACTGCTTCTGCTAGGCTGGGAATACCCCAAAGATATCCCTTCTCACCGTGATTTTCTCTCTTTTATAAGACATTTGTCTCCAAAAAAAAGTTAACTGAACTTTCCGAGTCCCCAGAATAGCTTTGTTTCAGGTTTGTTTGGACCTTTCAATAACAGTTCAGGTGGCTTCTTATATTGCCGTAACCAAGGTTCTCCTGTTTAATTCAGACTGCTCAAAAGGTCTTGCTGGTATCTCGCTGCCTTCCAGTGTCTGAACTCTGTGATCACTCAAAAAACAATGCTGAGTCTGGTCTCTCAATGTGTGCAAATGTCTTTTTTTTTTTTTAACGTCAAGGGTTTATTCCATGTGCTGACAGAGCATGGAAATAGAATCCCTTTGCTTTTGTGGTTCAAGTCATATTTAATATTATTGTAGTTTGTTATTCTGTTTGAAGCAAACTTAGCTGTTGATAGCTTATTACTGGTTTTGTTTATAGCGGTGGTTTTGGTTGGGTTCCTTCTTCTGGGTGAGATGTAAAACAAATAACCTGGCCACATTCCAGCTTTGGCAATTTTTCTGTATTTTGTCTCCTGTTTCGGTGGTGACAGTTTCTTTTACAATGAGCCCCCATAAAACCTTTGTGTAGTGTTGCTGTATGCTTCTGTGGCCAGATGACTGCCTGCAAAAGAAGGGGCTCAGCACCCCACAGCAGAGTCTTGTAGCCTGGAACCTATTGATAAATTCCATGTTCTACCCCAGAGGTAGCTGCATGTCAGCAGTCACCATGTACTTGTAAAGTTCTCAGAAAGCTTGTAGATCCTTCAGGATGGAAGCCCCTATAGGAATGGTGAGATGCTGACTGAGACTATCACCCCTACTCTGGCCCTATTCATACCTGTGACAGCATGCAGAGGCTGTAAAACACCTGCTACAGGGCAAGGGAGAGTATATTTGGTGGGAGGCATGGTGGTGGATTAATAAGGACCTCCCGCACGACCCAGTGCAGGAGGGTTGCTGATGGGGTTGCTGAGAGAGCAAAGAGGTAGAACTACGTGCCATAGGCAATCTTTGCAGTATTGCACTCATAGGCCAGGCCAGGCTTCTTAAACTATGCCAGGAGCTATTTCAGCCCCTGGACACAATGATGGCTTGAAGTGATTTTACTCCACCCTTCTTCAAGGCTCTCCTAAGGGTACAGTGTGGAAGCTTAACTGGTATTACTGTGATGATGCACAGACATCTGTTAATCAAAGCACGGCACCCCTGGGGTTCCATACAAGTTATGAGAGACCTTGACATTACACACCTAGGTCTTTCTGGACATCACTGGATATTTACAGAAAAGACAAGCTTAAATGACACCGTGCTGAATTCTCATAAACAGATCTGAAGGGCTGGAGAAATCAAGTGTGCGTCTTAATATTGTTCCCACAACCTGCTGCAGCGTTAGATGAACTCTGTAAGTAGCCAATTGTTGGAACTGATGATAAAGAACATGTGAGCTGGTGGCAGGGGTTTTGTGTGTGGATTTTTTTTAAAAAAAAAAATATTTCCTTGTCTTGGTGGGATAGTCTGAGATCCTATTAGAAGAACAAAAGCTTCTATCACCAAGGATTTTCCAAGTCTGACAAGAAGCTCCTTTTGAAGATAGACAATCATTAAAATTAGCTAGAAATATGGGCCAAATTCATCTCTGGGGTAAATCCCATTGACGATGTGAGTTTAGTCCTGGACATGAATATATATAGCCCATGTTGATTAGTGACTGAATTCATTTTTTGATATTAATTATACCTTTTCTATTTAAAGAAATTGCTCATTTTCACAATTGCTTATACACATTGTCCAAGTATTATCCAGAAAATCTGGATTGAGCAAATGAGAGTTTACAGCTCGGTCATGTCAATGGAAAATAATCTAATCAAACGAAATTTTTCCTTGATTTAAACTTAATACAACCCCACTGATTTGTGCATCTAATGTTTACCAAATAGGTCATCATCTTATAATGGGTCCAAGCAAAATTCTGATCCATATCCGTAGGAAGCAAAGAAGTCTAATAAGAGGGTCTCTGAGTTTTTCAGTGCTAAGGCAACATTCATATCCTGACAGATGTTTAGTAAGAGATCACTGCAGTGATCCACTCTGATGCTTTTGCCGCCAAAAGCTGGGAAACAGAACTTTTCAGGAGAAACTACAGGGAAACCAGGGAGTAACAAATACTGAGTGAAGAAACAGCTGATCTGAATGCAAAGGACTTTAATAAATATAACTGGATTTTTTTCTCCTTACAATGAAGTTCAAACTCATCGGCTCCTGAGCAGCTCTTGTTTCTGGTTCAGGTATCCTCATCTTGATGAGCAAGGCACCATTTTCCTCATTCAGTAGCCTCCGAGGGATGTCATTAAGTGGTTCTATAAATTTATTGCTGAGCCTTTGCAAGGAAATGATAGTCTGCCAGATTGAACAAAAGAGCATATATATGTCAGATGGCAGGAGCATGGCTACTGGGTTTGTGTTTCTGTTCGCTGTGGATATAGGCTGTTCTCGCTTTTAAAGGAAATATTACTCACCCTCTTTACGTTCAACAGGAGAAATGGAAAAGAAAATTGTTTCTAGTTTTCCTGGTGTCAGATGCTGGCTCTATGTGTTTGGAGAGTCCATGTCAGACAATGAAAATGGAATAACTGCCTTAATCTCTCCCCACAGAACCATTTTGTGTCATTGTGATATTCAGCACACTATGGGGGGAATTCCTTTGCCTCCTCCCAGAACTGATATACCAGCTGAACTTGAAACCATGAGCAAAGGATACTTAGTGGACAAGTGTCCACATAGGAAAAAGCTACCAATAGTTTGTCCTTCATGCAATCTCAGCAGAAAGTCCCAGGAGAGAACAAACAATGGAGGTTTCTCTCCTCTCTGATACCTCTACATGGTCCTTCCAGGTTGGCATGTAGGCAGTCTGATGTGGGACTATTGCTGCTTGTGCTGTATTTGTTTGGTGGGTAAATTTCCTAACTTTCTCAATGTGACATCTTTCAACAACACCACAATCACTTGGGGGAACCACGTTTTAAACAAAAGCTGCCACAGCTACAAAGGAAAGACCAAATTTGGCCCTATATTTCTATTTAAACTTAATATATTTGCATTTTTAGGAGGCTTGCCGTATCCTTGTCTGTTAGGTATTAAGGCTACAGCAAGGGAACTTGTCAATAAACCCCAAATGATCATATTAAAAAGACAGGAAAGTAAAGAGAGTTCCATTATCTGGCAGTCTTAAATAACCTTCCATTGTAAGCCCTTATTTACTCTTCTATTCTTTACCCCTTAAATCACCTCTCTCTATAGCTCACCATGGAATACTCATAATTGAATTGCCCTATATTTAAATAAAATACTGATAAAATGGTACAATTAGGTTCTGGCAAGACAATAACCTGTACACAATTAAACATTTCTATTTCTTCTGTATAAGTCTCCAAGCTCATATATTACTGCTGAAATCTACCACTGAAAAATATACCCCAAAGCTCTTGAGATATAGAAAGAAGTCTGCAAAGCTGCAGCTGGATTAAAGACCTTGGGTAATGCATCTCCTTTTTCCCCACCTATCAGTTCCCCCACAGTTTTTCCCCATTCAGATGAAAAATAGTTGGACGTTCCCTTATCACCTTTCATCACTTGAACACTTTAAATACTGGGGCGGGGGGGAACAAAATAATCAAACCTCTTGTTGCCAGATCACTCCCAATTCCTCCCCTTTAACTAACAAATCCGCTGCACTTCTCTGAGCCAGATTGTATTGGCTCACAACATATGAAATACCAACCCCCATGCCAGTTTCATGACCAGTTTTTTCAATGGGAGGATAAACATAAATATAGATCACTGAGAGCCATGTTTATTAGTAGACTCTTTCTGCCAGTGTCACAGTCCATGCCTTCTATCTCACCAACTTATCCTCAAAGGTGAAAGTCCATCTATCCCAACTTAGCTCTGCAACTGGGTCACCACCAAGTTTTCCCCAGAATAACAGTTCCCTCCAGCAGTTTTGGCATAATGTGCCAATCCGGTGGGAAAAGAAAGGAGTTGCCTGAATTTCCCAGCCTTGTCACCTCTATTCTTTCCTAGGGGACTGACCCTCCAATAAGATCCCCATGTGCAAACCCCAATCCTATGTGACATCTCTCTGAAATAAAAGGTGGATGGTCTCTTTAGTAAGAGAGGGGCTAGAAAGGGAACTCAGTGAGGCCAACTTTAGTAACAACTTCACCTGCAGTGGAATCACTCTTTCCCAATTTCCTTCCACATCTCACTTTCATTGCCTGATCTCAAGTCACTTCAGATCCAGATGTGGATTCAACCTTAGTGGATGGGGCTCATTTCACTTAGAGGAGACTATGAAAGCGTGGAGTCACCCATCTCACTCAGAATCCTGGGGATTTCCATTACTTTACCAACAACCCTTATTATCCTCCGCTGCTTCCTGAACTGGCTGCTTTCCAAGGATTTTTCATGCCAGAGCACCAGGTGGCTGGAGAGACTCTCCACATTTTAACCTCTTGAAGTGAAGTTATAGGGACCCACCTGGTCCTGCTGCTAGATGGGTCAGCAAAAAAGCCCTGCATCACCATGCAGATTCTTAGAACTGTCGGTGTAGCTAGACCTACAAGACTCTGATGTCCCATGATGCAAAAGAGAGCATAAAAGCAAGCGGAGAAAGGGTTTATGCCCGGGTTCCCTAATATCACTTTTGTTACAACATTGCACAATAAAGATGTGGTTTCATCATGGTATTTTCCCATGAGAACATTTTAATTAATTATTAATTGCATCTGTACTGACAGGCATTTGAGTGGGCAGCTTTTCGTTTTTGTGCAGCTTCCACCTCCCATGCAGAACTTGTCTCTGTGGATAGAAGCCCCAGCTTCCAGGCATGTCTGTGCTGATCACTGTCACAGGATGGGGTGAGCTATGGGTGGAAACATAGGTTTTTAACATCTCTCTACCATTTTCATGCCAAATGAGACTGCTGCTACTTAGAAATGGCTATGTACATTCCTCTGGGCCAGTTTTAACACCCCTGTAATTAGTTTCATGCCCCATTCTGAACTGGAGAGGCCATCTAAGAGATGTGTCCAGTTTTGACTGCTCCTTGCAATTACATTTTTGCACTCAGGGTAAACACTGATAACACAAGTACTTACTGAATAATCTTATTTCATCTTCGAAAAGAGGATATTAAGGGGGATATGATACAGGCATATAAAATCATGAGTGATGTGGAGAAAATGAATAAGGAAAAGTTATTTACTTGTTCCCATAATATAAGAACTAGGGGCCTCCAAATGAAATTAATGGGCAGAAGGTTTAAAACAAATAAAAGGAAGTTCTTTTTCACACAGTCAACCTGTGGAACCCCTTGCCTAAGGAGGCTGTGAAGGCTAGGACTATAACAGGATCTAAAAGAGAACTGGATAAATTCATGGAGGTTAAGTCCATTAATGACTCTTATCCAGGATGGGTAAGGAATGGTGTCCCTAGCCTCTGTTTGTCAGAGGGGGGTGATGGATGGCAGGAGAGAGATCACTTGATCTTTACCTGTTAGGTTCTCTCACTCTGGGGCACCTGGTATTGGCCACTGTCAGTAGAGAGGATATTGGGCTGGATGGACCTTTGGTCTGACTTAGTATGGACATTCTTATGTTCTTATTGCTGCAGTCCCTTACTTCCGATGCCAGTGTCCTGTTCTGACACCAGCTTTACATCTGCAGAGTGTAGAGAATAATCGAAAACTTTGCAAATCAGTTTCCCGGTGAAGGAGAAATCAGTGAAGTGGAATCAGAGTATATTCTAAGTTATATACATCAACCAGGCCTAGAACCAAGGTAATCAAATAGCATGCAAAGCAATCCCTTCTCAGGAATCTCAGCCATTCACGAGTGCCCTGTTCCCAGAAATCATCTCTGCCTAAAGCATGGACTCCAGAGGCCACGGCAAAGAGCAAACAATTCTGCATTTGCTTCAGCTTCTCTCTCAAGACGTTGTCTTTACACAGAACTTGCATGACCTAAAACTACCAGCCAAACAGCATGTGTTCCCAGAACTGAACATTCGCTTGCATGGTAAGAAAAAGAAATTAAAGACTGTAAAAGTGCCACTTGATGATGCCTGCTCTAATACTGGTTTGTTGAATCAGATTGGAGCTTAGTTTGTGAGGTCCTTGAGCCAGGGACCTTAGCTCTTTATGTGTATAGTGGGGTACCAATCATATTGTGGGCACTACAAAAATAAGGTAAGTAATTTCTTTACATTGCTAGCCTTATAGTTAATAAGGTGTGACGGAGTCAGACCAGAAGGATATAGGAGAGTGCTGGAAGGCAGATATATTAGTCTCAGGATGTGCAGGTCCCTGTTCCCTGAATAGCCAAACAAAGGCTACTCCAGGCCAATCAAGACACCTGGGGCCAATTAAGAACCTTCTAGAAAGGAGTAGAAACAGCTAGCCTAATTGGGACACCTGAAGCCAATCAGGGACTGGCTGAAACCAGATAAAAACCTCCCAGTTAGTCAGGTGGGCTGTGGGTGTCAGGAGCTGTGGAAGGAAGTTGTGCTGTTGGTGAGACTGAGTGGTGGACAACATATCATCCAGAAGGAAGGAGGCCCTGAGGTAAAGGTGAAGTGGAGTTTGAAGAAGCAGGGACTGCTGTGGGGAAGTAGCCCAGGGAATTGTATTTTGTTTTGTGGATAAAAGATCAGCCATCTTAGCTGATACTATTAGGGTCCCTGGGCTGGAGCCCAGAGTAGAGGGCGGGCCTGGACTCCCCCGTTTCTGCCTCCCCTAATTAGTCTCTGAGATTGGGAGACAATAGAGACTGTGCCAGGAAGGATAGCTTCTCCTCACTAGTTTGTGATGAAAATGGCTCAATAGGCTGTGACCTTGTCTCCAGAGAGAGAAGGGATCCGTAGAGGGTCACAGTGAGCCGCTGAGGCTAGTAAAAATCCGCCAGGAAACGCAGGATCCACGAAGATAAGGACAGAGGTTTGTCACAAAGGTTAGTGTCTCTTTTTAACACTGGAAACTATAAATAACATTTTCACTACAGATTAGTTACTCTCTTTATGAACATGTAAGAGGCAATTTACAATCCATTTCTTTTTCCGGTCATCTGCCCATTCAACATTATTACTTACTGAAGATGAGCCAGTAAAACCGACGTTTCTTCGAATAATTGTTTGAATTTTTAGCCAGTTTGCTTCCCCAGTGTTCATTGCCCCTTGAATGTTCTAAAAAAATACATTTCTGGCAGGGAATGCTCATGAAGAAGGTTATTAGTTATTATACTTTGGGGCTGGGTGGCCCTAGGGGCTGTATTAGGAACTGCTAGTTAATCTATTCCTTGTAACCATTACAGCAGTGATGCCTAGAAGGATTTCACTGTTTATTTCTGACAGGTCCAGTAAAGGAATTCTTAGTTGCACAAAGTATGCAAATGTTTTTTTGGGAACCCAATAAAGGGAAGAATCCAAAGATTGTAGTGACAGGAGCACCAGCAGTGTGTATCTTAGCAAGGGCTGGCCAGATAACAAGATTTCTGTCTCAGTGTTTTTGTTCGATCTCCACTGGAATGAAACAGAGTCCGTTTGGAATTATTTGTGGAAGAAAATGAGACATGCCAGAATAGCCAGTAACCTAGGGGAGTCATACATCCCAAGGGATGCCATAACCACAGGGATATTAGCTATTCTGGGCTATCCATCACTTTCTCTGTGGTTTTGACCAGAAATTCCATCCTGGATCTGAGAAACTTTCCCGATGAAACTTTTGACCAATCAATTTTTTTTCCATCAACAACAATATTTAATCAAAAAACTCCTGACTGCTGATGGTGGCGCTGGGCATTCTCTCTCTCCGGTGCTTGGCTGGCTGATTCTTGCTCACATGCTCAGAGTCTAACTGATCGCCATAGGTGGGGTCGTAAAGGAATTTCCCCCAAGGTCAGTTTGGCAGTAACCTGGGGGGCAAAGGGTTGCCTTCCTAGGCAGCATATGGGTGCAGGTCACTTGCCAGGATTATCTCATTTATCTCATTTAATCATTTCCCTACCATTACAGGGACCACAGGCATAGGTGGCCCCGATCTCTCTTATTCTTTGCCTATCACCCATAATAGTTTAGTCTCCTGTGGACTCTAATACTTTGGTCCAAGTTTAATTGTTGGATTAAGTGTACAGGTGCTAGCTGGTAGTGACAGCCTGTAATATACAGGAGGTCTGTCTAGATGATCTGGTGACCCCTTCTGGTCTTAAACTCGATGACTCTATGACCTCTACCTGGCATGCTACCAAAATGTGCAGGGGACTGCTGTACCTAAACACTTGCAATGACACCTTGCAGTGGGGTCATTTGCAGTTCTAACCACAGTCTTTTGCAGTAAACCAGTCAGATTAGCATATTAATCTTGCTGAGGTCAGAGTTAAGATGTTGCATTTGTGTGCATTTTGGGTCGTTGCAAACTGGATGCAACTCCTCATGCATGCATTTGCGGGAGTTAACAGCATAATAATTAAGGTTCTTCTGGAGGTTAGTTTTGGCTTAACTGGTGATTTTCTAGATTTCATTAATATTATTTGGTGTTTCTGTTGAAAGGAAAGACACTTGTATAACTTTAATTTCAAGAGAATGACCTTTTTTTTTCATTTGGGATTATTACAACAATCACGCCCACGTATGGCTATTTAAGCCAGCATTGCATGCATATTTCCTTTCAAAACTTTGTTGCTAATTAAAACACACAATGCATTCCTCAGGGCTAGGAGGCCTACAGCACACCAAAAAAGATAATAGCTTAATTACTAGAATCTGGTACCCCTCCAAAGTATACTGTGTCAGTTTGAGGTATGTGAGGTTGGGAAACTCAGTGTAGCTGTTATTTGAAAAACAGCTCTCAACATGAGTCTTGCAGTAAAATGCTAGCCACACTTCAGTGATAGACACCAGGTGTCTGGTCTCTTTTGTTGCCTTCAGTTTGTGTGCAATGTACTTTATGTCCTTCTCATCCAAGGCTGGTATCAAATGTAGTAGGTTTTGGAGCAGTGGGCTACATTTCATTGGGTGTTAAGATAATGACTGTCAAATTCATCTCTTACTGCTGTTTAATTGAAAAAATCCGAAGACTGGGTCATGGGAACTGAAGGCATCATAGTAAGCCATCATCAGTTATAGCTCGTTAGTCACTGATCAAAAACAGGAAGAGGTATTTGCTACAAAGAAGCTCTAAGCAAAAGGCATAGGATCTCCTTTCTCCTTGCTTTAGGCATCAAGAGATGATTCCCAGTGAAAATATTTTCCATTTGGACCACTTTCGAGCCCTTCCCAGACAAGGGATGGGTGTGTTGTTCTAACCATAGCAACGTTGCTAGGTGACAAAGATTTTTTCCCCATTCAGTGTAGCCAGAGGTCAAGTGTTAAAATATCCAGAAAGTTCCACTTACTGATATTGTGCTCCCTTCCCCATTCCTTTGAACCATCTAGCATCAGTTGCCTCCATGGCTTTTCTCCTGCATCTCAACACTCTTCGAAAAAGAGCTTTCTGATCTGCAGCTTCTGCTATTGGGAAAATCCTTCCTGTATCTCGATGGCTATGGACTCTCCAACGGCATTCAAATCTTGTCTGGAAGCATACACTTTCCCTTTTGTTTATGACTCTTCTGTTTCTCTTTCATTACTATTGGCTATTGGACTCTTTAGAGCATGTGGAAAATACAGTTTGTATGAAAGATGCTATAAAAATAAGCTTGTACTTTATTTTGCTAGGATATCCTAAGTAGCCCTGGGAACAGATTTCCTAAATGTGTGCGTGTGTGTGTGTGTGTGTGTGTGTGTTGTTGAATGTAGGGGACCCTAGCCAACATCAAGACCTTTTCTGTCTAGCACTGTACAACCACTGAATAAGAGATACAGTATAGTGTTCTCCCAGAAAATGGCCTTCCCAAGTTGAAGACAGCAAGGATGTGAGGCCATGTGTCAGTGCAATGGCACCCCCTCTGGCCAAGTGTGGCATGGTCCCTGGGCTCACGTAGCCAGCAAGGCTGTCAGGCTACTCCTGATCTTGGGAGCCTGAACACCCTTTTTCCACCCCCAAGTCCCCTCCTGAGCTGTGGTAGCTCACTGACAGAAGAGCTGTCCAGAGACAAGAGTCCCTTTCTGTAGTCTGCTTGCTCCCTTGGTAGCCGCACTGCCCCTCTGCTTCCCAGCCCTTCTATCCTCCCTTCTGCTGTGAGGGTTCCAGTTAGCAGGGGTTGGCAGTGCCTTTGGTCACTGGGCTAGCGTGAGGTTCATACACCCCATGGCAATGGCATATGCCACAAATCCCAACAACCACCATTGCCTCTAGCTTCAGTGAACTGTGGTTTTGTAAATAACCATTTCACTGATTTAAGCAAATTTAAATAAGCATCTTGTAACTTCCCATGTCACAGGCCATATTTTCTTTTCGTGGACAACTTGTGTCATGAATGCTGATGTATAAAGGAATTGTATTTGTAGGACGGTGGCTAATATTTGCAGCAGGGCATGACTGGGGCATAAGGGGAGTTGTGGCTTTTATAGTTAATCACTCTCCTATGGCATAACTAGGCACAGCTCAGCCAGGTGCATCTAATTTCCCCAGGGGGGTTGATTATCTCATGATAACCACATCCTCTGAAGTTGTCTGCTACTATATTTTCCCAGGTTCTCATACAAAGGAGCAATTTAGATAAATTGAATTGACCAGCAAGAAAAAAAAAGAGGTTAGTTGAACAGCCCCAGTTATAAAGTTCACCTAGAGAAATGCCTCTTTTAAAGGACAGTGAATAGCCAATTAAATCAAAGAGAGGTGTTTGTAAGATGAAATAACCATAGTCGAATTTTAATTTTAAACAGGAGTGTCAAAGCCATCAAACCTCAGATTGCCACGCAAACTCTGAAATCTGTACTAAACTTGTTGGTATTAAACTAACTTTTGTAAACCAAGTGTCCCTGTCAAATTAAAGCACGTAATAGTGAAATAATTTTACACTGAAGAACAAACCAGTCAGTTGAGGGGGGAGGGCCTATGGTGGTGTATCTGTATGTGGACTGATACAATGCTTCAACAAAGGATGACAAGTATCACTATTAGAGCTGGTTTTTATTTTTTGAAAAATAGTAATTTCTCATCAGAAAAAGAAAACAGCCAAAAAGTGCTGAAAATCTTTTTGTTTGTTTGTTTGTATGTTTTTGTTTTTGTTTCTGGCCAAAGAATTTTTGATTTGGGGGTTTAAAAGAATTGAAGAAAGCAGACACGTCTTATGAAATCTTTCTTTTAATCAAATACCCAGTTTTTCAATGAAAAATGTTAGTTGGAATTTTTTTGGCTGGCCATAATCATTAACAGTTGCTTAGACAGTGAATTAGGAATGCTCTGGATTTACATTCATGTACTCAGAATCAGAATTTGGCTTCAGGGCAGGCAGATTTATAACTCTCACAGTGTCTGTTTTAGTATTTCTGTGCCTGAGTCTCCTTTCGCTCAAACCAAGGTAAAGTAGGAATAATTCAGTTGAAGTCACTGGAGCTATAACCAGGTAAAACGGATGTGAGGGGAGAATCCAACACTCCAGCTAATCAAAAGAAGTATGTGCTTCCTTACTTCTCTCATCTACAGCAGTTTTACACTGTTGTTAACTCCATTGAGTTAATGGAGTCAACCGTTTCATTTAATGTTGTCAATCAAAGAAGCATTAGGCTCAATGTCCTTATAATGTATACAATTAGCTATGATCTCATTAGACCTTACAATGACAAATTCCCCATAGTAATGCTGAGTCATTTATTTAACCAGGGAAGAGTCTTCTTAGAGGTGGGTATGTTTTAGGCCCGTTAAACATTCTATCTCTGGGTCCATCAACCCATTATCTTTCATTGGGTGAAAATTGACAATATTGTCTCATTCAGGGTCCGATTCTAGAAATACATACTCAGAGAGGGGCAAATTGTCCCTCTTACCGCCCTTTATCATTCTGGCCACTCTTTGTGCTCAGTGGCCAGCTCTGTATCTAACTGAAAAGCTGAGAATTTCAGTTCACATAAAGTAGCCAGCTCCTACGTCAGTTGCCTCCTCCTAATATGGGTTGTGTCCAGAGACAGGGCAAAGTGTGCCTTCACTTCACCTGTTTTTTACTAGGGTACAGTACAGTCAAGGGAATCTGGAAAGAAACATGAGAGTTCTCCATACTGGCCGCAACCCAACATTTTTAGATTCCATCATTTTATAAATATTTAACTATGTATGCCTCAGTGTCCCAGGGAAATATGTTAAATAATGCCTAATTTTACAGGAGATTTAACTAGCCAAAACTTTACATACCCAGTCAGCGGCACAGCCAGCAATAGAAGCCAAGGGCAAAAAGTGTATCTGAAATTTGATGTCAAGTCCATAGGCTATCCACAGCTGTTCCTCTCTAGTGATTTAACAGTGTTCTCAGTCTTGTGTGAAGTGTGAACAGTGGACATCTTTAGATCAAAGTCCAGTGCAGGGATGGAGTGTTTGGGTTTGGAATCTCCAGTCTTTGTGAATTTAGCCCTTTGCCTTAACTTAGCCTGTGGTGCCTCTGAGAATGCGGGAGGAGTCTGACTCGTGATGGATAGAATTGGTTCTTTCCTGGAATCTGATCCAACCCCATTGAAAGTGAGATATTTGCTATAGTGCCTTCAATGAGAGCAGGATCAAGTCCCTCATATCAGCACGTTGAAGACCTTGGGGGTGGGGAGGATGTCAGTTAAAATTTGCTTCCACAAATGAAGAATGCCAGGGACCAAGAAATACTTAAGGATAAGCATGGGAGGAGGCAGCACAATGGAATCAAAGTTGCCCGGCAACGTTCGGAAATGTTCCACTTCAGGATTTTGCAGTGAGGCAGACAGATCTGGGTATATTTTTCCCCCTGAGGGCAGCGTGGGAGGCTTAAATATTTTTTGCCCACATTTGGTTCTCCCATCTCTTACCTGGAGTTTCATTCCTTCAGGAAAGGAATGAATATTTTAATCGATTAAGGAAGTGCTGGGATCTGAAACCAAGCCCTGAAATGTGAAGGTATGCTAAACGGCTGGTGGAATTCAGGTGTGGGTGGTGTATGTGTCTCCCTCTCTACCCCTCTGCAAGCTCCAACAAGGTGATGTTTGAGAAGCCCCAGCAGAATACTGGAAAGCCCCATGCTCAGACAAAACACATTTTCTTGGCAATTCAGGCAGTGAAGTTATATGGAATGTCTGACTCACAGGGTTTTCTCTATCTAGCTTTAAGAAACACCAGTCAAAACAATTTCACTGAAACCTATGTCTTCCTGTGGGCAAATGCCCTAGCTCTGTGAATGTCCACCTGAGAACATCCACTGCTTTCTGCTGCAGAGCTTTGCATGGGGCTGTAGGTTATCAGGGAAGTTAGCCAGGATGTGTTAGCTAAATTCTACTTCAGGTAATTTATATTCCACCTACCTAAAACTCTCCCTGCGGGCTTCAGTTGGTTAGAGCATTCTTTGGCTTCTGCCCTAAAATGGCGTGTAGAGGAGCTGTGAACTTGGTTATTAGCTGCCATGTCCAATCCCAGAGATAGCTACACTTCAGTGGTGGGTAAAGGAATTCTTGTTTGATGTATATGACAATTTGATGTGTTTGAAAAGCCCTTTAACTTCCAGTTGAAAGACGAAAGACTCAGCCTAAATGTGAGATGGGTGAGAATCAAAACCTTGGATTCTAACATCCTACTGAACTTTGGGCACACTTGAAATATGGACAATGGGATCTGCTTCCAAATTTTGTATCTTGTCTGTATTGTGGACCACTTCAGTCTAAACCCTCTCAAGATTTTGGTGTGTTCAAAATCTTGGATCTGAAGTATGAAGTATGTATCCATATCTAATATATTAATATATATATGTAGGTCACTGTCATGCCCATAAATATTTACTATATGAAAGACAAAAAGATTATAACAATGGGTTGCTTCTGTAATGCAGCCCTTTACCATGATGGCAAAGGGCTGCTGAAGCAGCAAATATTTTTTTCTGTGCAGAGGTATTTGTAGAACTGCAGGGAATTTTCCATTGTTTGCTTCTTCGGTAGTAGTAGCTCTCATCAAAAAATGTGGAATTCCCACAGAATTTTAATAATAGGGACAACTTTTTAATTGTTATTTCCCAAAATTGTGTCTCATATTTTCAGCCAACTCGTGGAATTACATGATACGAGGTTGCTGTTTCTTTCTTTGGTTTATTGCATTTTCAAATACTTTCATCAGTACTGGGAGTGTTCAGAAAGACATCTCTTATTGTTTTGGGATGAAAGTAATGCATAAATGACAGCTTCCTGGATGTTAGACCTAGGCTTATCTCATAAATCCCTTGCACCTCCGGTATCTGTCATTTTTGGCCTTGCAGTTGATAGGTGATTGATGTACGCATCCATCCTGGACAGGCTTCCCAGTATCCTTTGAAATGATCGCCCTTGGCATACCAGTGTCTCCTCCTTCCTCCCCCTGTACAGAAGCAAAATAAATATACAGTATCTAGAGTCTGCTTAAACAGGATGCCAACAGATGGCAATATTTTATCATCATTACACAATGCAGGCCCCTTTCTTTGGTGGCTTAGTTGAAAGTTCAGATCCAGCTCTTCGTCGTGACACAAAAGCTGCTGAAGCTTTGCTGGTCTAGCTCAAGTAATGCCTCTGGTGTGATTTTTCAGTACATTCTGGTACATGTCACATTCATGACTTTTACAAGAGTCATTTAAGATGCAGGATGTATATAAAGAGGGCCCTGGAAGGCTGTATTTGGGGGGAAATAAGCACTAGCATCTGAGTTTCAAAGGGCTGTACAGTTGGACAGCACTCTACAAGTTTTTCATGTGATTATTTTTTTCGCAACTGTTTCATATGCCCCATATGCATAGCTGATGAGACTGAAGGGCAGGGGAGTCAATGTTTCAGACATATTCTAGCTGGGAAAGGTTAAGGTTTAGAAGTTCTTTTCAGATGAACACTGAGAGGCTCACTTGTTCCAGATAGCTCCAGGTTTGAGAATTATTGTAGCATGAGCACTGGACTGCCAATTGGGCACACATGAGTTCTAATCCTGGCTATATCACTATCCCTCCTACTGATTTCGGACACATCTTTTAACCTCTCTGCTTCCACCTCCACCTATAAAATGGAGTAATGAACAGGACCTGCCTTAGAGGTGTTGGCAAATGGACCAAATTCAGAAGAAAGAGGTGCACATTATAATTTTGAATGCAGGTTAGACAACTAGGTGTGTGAAGGGGAAGCGTTGACTCATATTTTAATAATGCCTGGTTCTGTGGGCCCTCCCTGAGTGTCTGGATGGAGTTAAGAAGGCAGAGTGTTAGACTCTCTACCCAATCAGAGTTGTCAGATCAGAGTGACTCATTTTCTACCCTTTCTATTTTCTACTCTTCACTAATTCTCCTCCCTTTAGAAATAAATGTTGTACCATTTACTACCATTTCCACAGACATACTACAAATGGCAAACAATACAACTTAGTACAGTGTCCAGAACCGCACTGGAGTGAAAATGTCAATTTTTAATATCAATTAAGCCTGACAGAATTAACTTCCCCCTTTGGCTTACCCAGGCATCAGACAGTTTCTTTTTCCTCTTACACCTTCTATATCTGAGGTTAACACATAAACAGAAGAGGAGCACACCCACTGCCACCAGGGCAGACTTTTTCTGGCATTTAATCCAGAAATTAAGCACAATGACTTTGGGCAACATTGGACTGCACGGAAGGAAACCTTACAGGAACATCTTCGCTTCCATCAACCCGGAATACCACCATGAAGGCAAACCACCAAAGATGGTTGTAAACAAGGAATTTTTTTGTGTTGTGAGAAGGAAAAAAATGGAATTTAACATGTTCCATTTATCTTAGTCACAAGCAATTCATTTATGGGGGTGAGAGGGAATCTTGTAAGCACGTTGTTTTCTTATTTTTTGCTTTGGCTGGGAATGTGTGTGTGTGTGTGTGTGTGTGTGTGTGTTCATATAAAATCTACAGAAAAGTCTCTTATTGAGTATCTTATTATTACAATAGCCCAGGCAAGTATAAACCATGCTTCATATCCTGTAACAATACACATCAGCCCCGAGCCACTACGGCGGGGGCAGAGCTCAAACATCAAATCCACAGGCAATAAAAATGAGACCACCAGAAAACCAACTGCCATTTATTTCTTTTTAAAAATGTTATCCCTCTTTCTTTCCCTCAGCAGATTTTCCCCATGTTGAAAGGGATCCCCTGGTCAAAAGTCAGCAGGCGAGCTTGTAGAAAGCTTTGATAGTCAGTGAAGTGGAACATTACAACACATGGTAGTAGCACGCACCAATGGTGAGTCCCCTTGCTGGGTGGACCTCCCTCCAAGAACAACCTCTGTTCATTATTCTTCCAGGCCCCCCTCTAGCAGTGCAAAGCCTGTACTTCTACCGGTCCTGGGACTGCCTCGGTCCCAGCTTGCCCTTTTCCATAGGTGTTGCTAAAGCAAATAGCATACAGTATTTACTAGGCATAATGCTTTAAATCAGATTAATCTAAGCAATAAAAATATTTATTGCCAATAAAAGTCCCACAGCAGCATAGCTGATTTTCAGAGAGGATGATCAACAGAATCACACGTTGCTCATGGCTGGAAAGAAAAGAAGGCACAGTGAGGAAAAAGCACATGAAGTTCAAGTTGACTTTGTTTTGGGGGCGAAAGTGTTAAGAGTTTTGCATTTTTTGTCTGTATGTGAATTTAGCAAGTGGAAACCAAGCAAATGCATAAAAGAGATGGTTGGTGATTAGATCTGGAGGCATAAAAATGACAGCTTAAGGTCCCGTTTCAGCAAAACACTTTGGCCTCTGCTTAACTTTATCCAAATTCTACAAACTGAAAGGAGGCAGAAAGGGGTTGGATGTTTCTCTGGATATCAGTAATACGCAGAGTTATAACTGAGGCTAAAAAATATTGGAAGGAATATTAAACCCTGGGCTTCGTGCTTAAGCCAGTTATCTAGTAACTAGAGACCACGATGAGATCTAATTGGGGGGGACAGATTGTCCCATGTCTACCTGCTGCAGCTTTCTTACTCCTTCCTCTGAAACTTCTGATGCCGGCCACTATCAGAGACAGGACAGTGGGCCTGGTGGACCCTGCCAGTCGGGCAGTTCCTATATTCCCACTTATGCACAAGTTTGAGTGCCACTGAAGCCCCCATTAGCCAATGGAAGGTTAGCACATGCTGAAGCGCTTTGCTGAACTAGAATGGAGAGTTCTAGACAATGGCCGAGGTATTAAAGATACAAAAAAGGAATATGGGCATTTTACTAGCGATTGGATAGGGCTATAAAGTTCCAATCTCAGCTTCCTCAAAGTTCAAGCAGAGTCCGAGCCGCTGTGACAAATTGGACTCATGCCAATCTGTAAACAGGGCTAAGACTCAGGACACAGGTTTACTCCTGTCACACAAATTTGTGCTTCTCCAGCTCAGAAATAGTTTCATGATCCAGTATTCCTTATGTAAACTAAGTCGACATGCTGCTGTTCACAGCTTCCTGCCATTCTAATTATCTTGCATCCCGTCCTTTGCTTGATATTTTTACCCCACACATGAGAGATGATCCATTAATTAGGGTACGGGGCAGTGTGAGGCAGGTTCAGGTCCTGCTCTGCCACCAACAATCTGTGTGACCTTGGGTAAATTACTTAGTCTCGCTGTGCTTCAGTTTTCCCTCTGCAAAACAAAGACTGTAATAAATTTATCCTCACAACACCCGTGTAGGGCAGGTCACTGTTAAAGTGAGGGTCTCAGGTACTACAGAAATGGGGACCACAGAAGCACCTAAGACAGATAACACAGTGAGGTTAACAGTGAGGTCACTGTTAAAGTGAGGGTCTCAGGTACTACAGAAATGGGGACCACAGAAGCACCTAAGACAGATAACACGCCTCTGGAAACTGAGGGAGAATAACTGAACATAGACCAGTTTACCCTGCTCTGGGCAAAGGACGTTAAAACCCTGAAGCATAGATTAGCCCTTTTTCCTAAAGCTATTTGTTTTTGCAAAGTTAGCTTGTGGTGGGTGCATTCGGCTATAGAGCCACCTGCAAACATTATCAAGGCCTCTAGAAACTGTTGAATTCTTAATGCACTGAGTACCAGAAAGGCCTTGGAGAGAGAATCCCTTTGCCAAACATCTAATGAATATAAAACTGAACCAGGGTTTACTCACAATGCCTTCTTGGGTAGGTTTGCCCCTTCTGGTTGCAGAAGTTAGATGAGTTGTAGGAGGATTTTGTTTGGCTCCCTAAGAACATAAGAATTTAAGAACTGCTATACTTGGGTCAGACCAATGGTCCATCTAGCTCATTATCCAGTCTCTGACAGAGGGCAGTACCAGAGCTTCATGGTAAGTATACAGAAAGATCAATTTTGGAGAGATCCACCCATCTTCCCCTCCTGGCTTTTGACAGGCAGAGGTTTAGGGTTGCCTTGAGCATGGGGTTACGTTCCAGCACATCTTGGCTGATATCCATTGATGGACCTATCTTCCATGAACTTACACAGTTCTTTTTTTTAAAACCCATTTATACTTTTGGCCATCACAACATCCCATGGCAATGAGTTCCACAGATTAATTGTGTGTTGTGTGAAGAAGAACTTTGTCTTATTTTGTATTAAACCTTCTGTCGATTAATTTCATTGGATGACCCCAGATGTTTGTATCGTGACAAAGGATAAATAACACTTCTCTATTCACTTTCTCCACACCATTCATGATTTTATAGACCTCTATGATATCCCTCCTTAACTATATCTAACGTTTCATCTTTTTAGTTTCTCCTTATCTAGAAGACATTCCATATCCTTGATCATCTTTGTTGCCTTTCTCTGAACCTTTTCAGATTCCACTATATCTTTTCTGAGATGGGACAACCAGAACTGGATTCTGTATTCAAGATGCGGGCTGCACCATGGGTTTATATAATAGAATGATGATATTTCTGTCTTATTTTCTATCCCTTTCCTAATCACGCCTAAGGGTCTGTGAGCCTTTTTGACTGCTGCTGCACACTGAGCTGAAGTTTTCAGAGAACTATCCACAATGACTCCATGACTCCACCCTTTCTTGGAGCTAATTTAGAACCCATCTTTAAATCCAGGTAGATTATTTTCTGCATTGTGCATTGCTTTGCACTTATGCGTGTTGAATTTCATCTGCCATGTTGTTGTCCAGTCACCCAGCTTTGTGAAATCCTTTTTTAATGCTTCCCCGTCAGCTTTGGACTTAGCTATCTTGAATAATGTGGTGTCACCTCCAAACATTGACGCTTCACAGCTCACTCCCTTTTCCAGATCATTAGTGAATATGTCAAACATAGTCTCCGAAAGGGAGATGACTAAGCTGACAGGGTGAAAAAAAAAGAATGAATCATATGTACTTCCCAAACCACGGCCCTGGCCACATGATTGGTTAGCTTCCAAGAGGCTTCTTCCAAAACTCCTTGCAACACCATTCCTTCTCTTCTCTGAGTGGGTAGATGACTCAAGCTTTTGCTAATGCCGTGGACCACACATGACATTTAGGATGATCTGTTTTGATTTATCACGGAAATTGTGTATCCAGGAGGTGAGTACCAGACTTGTGGTCAAAATTATAGGCGGAGCGTGCTGTAGCTCATCTCAGCTTCACATGTGCTCATTAGTTAAGGTCACTTCGGAGAGTGCCCTTCGGTTAGGTCAGTTTTCTGGACTATTCAGCAATTTTCTCCCTGTTACTGTGCAGCCTATTGTTTCATGTGCACAAAGCATTCATGGAGCTATGGAGCGGCTGCCCCAGCCTTGGTCCCTTTCTCTAGGAGGTGGAATCACAATGGTATTAAATTAGCCGCAGCTGTTTGCTGCAGGTCAGTTTTACACTGATTTTATTTTTCTGTTTTCCTGCATGCCTCAGTAGCAAAACTGCCAATACATCACACTAGCTTGCGGGGTCACATTGCACAGCATAGATCTGGAAAAGTAAGGGCAATGGAAGAGCTGACAAAGGGACTAATCTGTACAAAATTCCTGCTACCAGAAGCTGCTGTCAAGCCTAATTAACGTACATTGGAGATCTTTGGAGGGAAGATGCAATCGAAGTGTATATTGCTGTTATCTCACCACAGGCTTCAGGCACAGGCCACATAAATGACCCCTCAGATGCTGTTTTCCTTGGGACCCTGCAGTCCTTGTGGGTTGATGTGACCTCCCGTTCTTGCTGTGGGGCTAGAGGAGGAGACTGTTTCAGTGGAGGTCACCTCTCCTTGTCTCCAGTCTCCTCATTTAACAGCTGCACCAGAGCAAATGAGAGACACGCTGGCATTTTAGGGCCTTATAAATCATAAGGCTGTCCCTGAGATATAGCAGTAGAGATGACATTGTTATCTGGTATTGCTAACAGTATCTGCATTAAAACCCTTATGGTATAGAGCGGCACTTCCTCTCTTTAGATGGAACAGAGGGGAAGGTGAGAGACATGAACTCATGGAAGGATTTATGAGCTTCCTGTTACATTATGCTGCCCAGAAGTCAACCCCATTTCTTAAGCTGTTCCCAGCATCTTCCATTGAGCCACCCCAATTAATGTTCCCTCTAAGCATCTCTGCAGTGGACAGAGAGGTTAAGTCCTACAACAGGGGCAGAAAGGACAGGAGAAGGGAGGCACTTTTCCTGAAAATACAAACACCCGAGGTGTTTTGTTTGGGGTGCTGGTGCCAATTCTGTGATGACTTTCCATTTGGCACATTGCTGGGGAGATGGCACAAAAGGCACCTGTTGTGGGTAACACATGACCACCCCTTAGAACAAGAAATCCCTCAGCATGAGTAATTAAAATTCAAACATGGCATGACATGAGAAAAGAACAGAGGAGACACTCAAAATTAGCAAAGGCAAAGCGTGTGGACGGGGACGGGGGAGTGGAAGAATACAGCTACAGAGCCAGACTCTTCGCTGAATGGACTTAGGCCAGGCTATGACAGTCTCACTCTCCAAAAGCCTCACAGTTCAACTACTCCCCTCTTTTTTTAATACCGTACCAATGCCTGAAACTTGATCTTTGTGCTTGGAACCTCAATCCTGGTCTTGTGTTACAAGAGTTGTCCACCAGACAGATTCAACTTTCTGGAGAGAGATCACTTAGATTGATCTTATCTATCTGGTATCTACAATGTCTTGTTTGCATGGCTTCAGAGCACCTTAGAGCATGCATGTGTGTGTGTGTGTGTGCGTGTGTGTGTACCTCAATATTAACATGCTTCTTTCCTTAGTTTTCTCCGATCTTAGGAATTAAAAAAAGGGTCTGGCAAATAGATAAGTCTTGCATTCCGTTCTGATAGCAATAAGGTTTGTTGTGGTCATTCTTAGCTATCATGGGGATTTGTGGTTGCTCGACATCTATATCTAGAGCTAAAGACCTTTCACCAAAAGGAAAAGTCCTCTTCTCTTTGTCAGATTGTACAATTGGCCTTCAGCCTGTGATTTTGCAGCTTTTCTTTTTGCGTCCTTGATGCAGAAGTGAACATCCTGAAAATGAAGTGTGAAAAACCCCAGGCAGAAACAGAACCTTCCACGAACACAAATACATTCAAGTGTTCCTATGCTTTTATTATTTCATATAAAGGCCAGAGACTCTGTACTTCAAGTTGAATGTTCTTGCACTGTATTATGCGATGGAAATTAACACCTTATCATACATATGTATGTAAAAACCAACTCCAATTAGTCCTTTTTAAAAACATCTCTGTTTCCTACTCCTTATGATTAAGTGTGGATAATTAAGCCAGGCTCACTTTTTCCACTCCACCCTTACTTAGCAAAAACCTGTTGCAAGTTTTCTTGATAATTTGTTCCCTCTCTCCGCTCACCCCACCACCCACACATTTGTAATTTTGCAAATTAATAGGCTTACAGATTGTTTCACCTGATGATTTATGTTCACTTTTAAAATTAAATCTGTACATATATAAATGGAGTTTCTGAATGCTAATAAGATGAAGGAACCTGGCTGTATTGTGCAGTTACTTTTGGAGCTCTTTTTATTGTAAATATTACAAGATAATGTTTTTTTGTGGGTTTTCAATAACATTTAAATTTAAGGGAGGATGGCGCTGTACTCATCTCATATGGCTACAAAACCATATAGTGGGGTAAATCTATTATTTGTTTTTAAATAGCTTTTTCCCCGTTCTCTTTCAAACTGCTCCAGGTTGTGTGGTGTCATTGCTCAGTTATAAGGTTTACTGTGATTGGGTGGAGATATATAATTTCTCTGCAGTCCTGCTGTGTTCACCAAGCCATCCAGATTGCTTTTTTTGGATAGTGTTAGTGGGACGCTGTCTAGGTTTTGGCTTTGTCTGATATGATCAGCAATGGGTAAACCTATTTGTACGTCCTCGGCCATTCATCTTCCTCCTCATAGAGAGACTCCTGCTTTGCAACAGCGCCTCATTGGCTTTAAAGTAAGCTGTCTGGAGGAACCGTAAGCTTTTGTGGAAAGAATTCTATTTTCATATGTGTTTATACCATTTTATCTAGCAGAAGGGGGCTCCAAACCCAAATGCAGCCTCAAGGTACTACTGTGACACAAATATTAAATAACAGGAATTCTGCAGATGACCAACCAATGGATACTAGCCCCATTCTATTTCAGTTCAAGGATTCGGGAGGGAGAGCATTACTGTCTACCAATATCTAGAGGGGATAAAATATAGAGAGGAGATGAAAAGAGAGAAAGGTGGCCTGTGGGCAGGAGAGGAGTCAGGGGCTGGTGCTCTGTGCAGCTTGTTCCACCTACATTAGTCAGCAGCCCCATTTGCGTGTCTACAATGAGACTGCTCTGTACAGCATTAACTCCCTGTCTGTGCAACTCACTGGAGAGGCTGGGAGGAGTGCAGTCACAGCAGGTAACCAGTGGGATCAGGATGCAGAGACTAGCTGTTTTGCTGTGGCTGAGAAGGGTCCCGGACATAGGCTGGTGGCGGAGTTTAGAGTCAGATGCTCTGCAACCTGTAGACCCTTAGCTTCTTCTCATTTAGGGGCAGATCTTCCATCTCTATGCACTGCACACAGCCCATCATCTCCGATCACCTTCTCCTTAACCTCTCCCCACTTATACCACACAGTATGGGCAGGGAAACGGGCAGCTATGGGAAGAGGGGAAAAAATCCCGAGATAGCACATTTCCCTTTTGCCCTTTTAGGTTATTTCTGCCAGACTTCCATGGCTATATGCTCCTCTGTGATGGGCAAGGGAGGGGTGAGCAGGTGAACTCAAAACTGAGAGAGAGAGAGGGGGCTCCCTAGGAAGGTGCAGTGTGGGAAAGAAGACTCCAAAGAATCAAACCTTGAAGACTGTATGTAGCGAAGGCTCTTAGGATACGTCTGTCTATACTACCCGCTGGATCGGCGAGTAGTGTTCGATGTATCGGGGATCGTTTTATCGCATCTTTTCTAAATGTGATAAATCTATCCCTGAACGCGTTTCCTGTCGACTCCAGGACTCCATCTCCACAAGAGGAGGAAGCGGAGTCGATGGGGGAGCGGCAGCGGTCGACTCGCTGCTGTGAGGACAGCCAGGTAAGTCGACCTACGATACTTCAACTTCAGCTATGCTATTCATGTAGCTGAAGTTGTGTATCTTAGGTTGACCCCACCCCTCCCCATTGCAGTATAGACCATCCCTTAGACCGATCTGCACTGCAATCCAAAGCCCACTGAAGTTGATACGGAAAGACTTCAGTGATCTTTGGATCAGGGCCACTTCTATACTTCTTTTAATTTATTTTGTTTTCATTTCACAATGAACACTAATGTAATATTTTTGGAAGTAGGCTTTGGTTGCATTCTGAGGACCTAGTACCCCTTCCAAAACATGTCACGCTCATTCAAAGCATCTTGGAGATCTTTGCCATGCCTGCTGCTTCGACAACCCCATAGCTAATGCAGACAATGGGGATATTCAGTATGCCAGAGCAAATTAAATTTGAAGTAAAACTAGTATCAAATATGCCACTTATTTCCAACTAGTGGCAGGTTTTGGGCTGCATCACAGGAAAGGTTTTGAAAATGGGGAGCCTCCTCAGTCAGGGGGAAATTGTGCCTTCTACCTGCTTTTTTTTTAAATGTTCCCGCCGCTGAAAACAATCTGCTACTCTTAGGTGGAATCTTCATTCCAAGAGCAAAAGCGCTTTCAATTGATTTCAATGTCACTTCTCTGTGTTCAGTTGAAAGACCCCAGCAATATGCATTCTCTCTGCCTCCTTCACAAGAAAGTCTGGCAAAATGTATCAATAAATTATCAAATAATACCCTGCATTCATATAACATTTCACACATAAATAGCAAAAACTATAAACACTAAACTCCATGGATCAAGTCAAATAAGTCTCCCAGGCATTTTCGCCTGACCTCCTAAAGATCCATAACTTTTCTTTTCTTTTCTTTCCTCCAGTAAATGTTCTCTAATGTCTAAAAGAATATACTGTTTTGGTTTATAGAGAGGGCTATTCTCTTCTGTTCTGTCATTGAACAGCCTCAGATTTTAAGACTAAAACAAATTTTAGAAGGATTCAAATTTTGAGAAAGGGATTAACAACATTAAGTGTGGTGGTATTGTTCCATTAATGTTATATGCAGAGGCTACTAGAGTATTAATATTGCTATTGTGCTGTTTAACGTATTTATGTGTGTCAGGAGTCCAGATGCATCTAATTTATTCTAATTATTGAACTTCTTTTGTGAAAACATGACATACAAAAGCAGTAAGCTAGTGGGGTGGGGGGAAGTGGGAGAGTTCTCATAATGCCACACAGCGGGTCTGAGCTGGGGAAGAGAACAAGGTAAGGGAAAGCAGTGGAAATCCTTGGAACAATTCAGAGACAGTCAAAGCTGTGGGAGCAGAGCACAGGGCCAGAAGGGAAAACAGTGGAACTCCTATAGCTCTGCAAGATTGCTCTGAATTGGGGCACAGATACAAGGATGATACCGGCAAAGACCAGACTGCTGCACAGAGGCTCTGAGCTGGGGATGCAGCGGGATCCCTCTCAGGCAGGTCTGAGCTTGAGGCCAGAACACTAGGGAGATGGACAAACAGGGAGTTCTTGTAATGATGCATCATAGCAGTAGGCTGGGGAGCTAAGCACAGGAGCAGAGAGGAACGCAGGGTTGCTCTTACAAAGCTTTATATATATTCAGAGAGAGGTGAACCAACACTTTGCAAGATGCAGCATTAGATAAGCTGAATGATATAAACATCAGGGATTCACGTTTCATCACAACTGGTATTTAGTTTTACTTCTAGACACAATGAAAAAGAAACATCTTAAATACCTATATACTGAAGATGTTTCTTCTTCAAGTGTTTGAATAATATACATATGTACACATATATAAACTTCTGTTGTTGCTTTGCTCTGACTATCCCTGCTGAACAGTGAATATCAGCACACCCATGTCTTTATGGCTTTCTTTTTGTGTCTTCTCACCCATGACTTTGAGATGCAACTTGCTCTGGGCCAAAACCCAAAGGAACATCAAAGTGAATATTACAAAAAAAAATAATAAGTAATTAAACATTAATTAATAGCTGTCAGTTTTGGCAGGTGCAAACTTATTACTTCCAGGATGGATATTTTTATGACTGTTTCTACAATTACTTCATTATGGGGTGCAAGTCAAATTTTTTTTACCTGATGTCTAAACATATATCTGGGCCTTTTATTGGAGGATGTAATAAAGTGTGTTTAATAGGTAAATAAGAAGGGAAGAGAGAATTGAGATTTGCCTTCTTTTTTTATTCTCCAAATGTTGTATGCAGTTTTGTTATAGCCGTGTTGGAAGCAGGATATTAGAGAGCAAGGTCAGGGGTTAATATCTTTTATTGGAACAACTTCTGTGTCTGAGATAGACAAGTTTTCAAGCTTACCCGGGCCTGAAAAAGAGCTCTGTGTAAGTTTGAAAGCCTGTCTCTCTCACTAACAGAAATTGGTTCAATAAAAGATATTATCTCACCCACATCGTCTCTTTATTCTGCAAAGCTGTTTACCTTTCGGTATATTTCATTTGCTTCCCAGAAACCATGGAAGCTTCATCACTGCCCTTCCTATTTAAGGATCAGAATCTGTAAACCTTAACAGGAACTGGAGTGGAAGAATCATAGAATATCAGGGTTGGAAGGGACCTCAGGAGGTATCTAGTCCAACCCCCTGCTCAAAGCAGAACCAACCCCAACTAAATCATCCCAGCCAGGGCTTTGTCAAGCTGGGCCTTCAAAGCCTCTCCAGAAGGAGATTCCACCACCTCCCTAGGTAACCCAAGAATGATCCAGTGGTTAGCACACTCATCTGGGATTCAGGTGACAGGGTTTTAATTCCCTGACTTGCCAGGGACACCTTCAGTAAGTTGCTCAGGAGCCTAGATTCCTTTCAACAAATTGGGCCCCTTAGTTTTTCTATGCCTCAGTTCCCCATCTGTATAAAGGAGATAACAGCACTGCCTGCCCTCCCAAGGGTGCTGTGAGGCTAAATGCACTAAATGTTGTGAGGTACTTAGATACTATAGCAATCAGAGCCATGTAGAACATAGGATAGAAAACCCATAGGTGATGGTTCCACTTGAAGTCAATGAAAACTGTTTGCATAAGAAGTGATCACTTCTGTTAGTATAGGGTTGGTGGAAAGGGCCCTAAGTATTTCTCATGACTGACTGATCACTCTTGTGTACTCTTATTAGGCTGTTTACATATGATATCCAGAGAGAGAGCGAGAATCCAGGTGATTCTAATCCAAGGCCTGGGCTACACTGGGAAGGGGGGGTGTTCGAACTAAGATATGCAACTTCAGCTACGCTATTCATGTAGCTGAAGTCGAGGTATCTTAGTTCAACTTACCTGGCCGTCCCCATGGCGGTGAGTCAACCGCGGCCGCTCCCCCGCCAACTCTGCTTACTCCTCCTGCCGTGGTAGGGTACAGCCATCGATTCTGGGATCGATTTATCACGTCTAGATGAGACACGATAAATCGATCCTTGATACATCGAGAGCTACCCGCTGATCCGGCAGGTAGTATAGCCGTACCCATAGTCTCATTGCCAGGGCAGAATCTGCCCTTTTATTTTGTATTAGTTAAAGCGGGACAGCAGGGTCCGTTGGGTAGGACGCAGGACAGGGTCACAGATGATCAGGATTCTGTATTCAGCTCTGTAGCTGCCCTGATGAATGATTTTGGGCAAGTCACTTCAGCCCTTCAGTTTCCCCATTCCTTGGGGCTAATGATAAGATCTGGATATTATTATTTGGCCAGTATACTCTTAAAAGAAAACTGCAATAATTTTTGCTGTGAATAAAATGAGTCTACTGTAGTAAGACTAACTTCATTATAATAAAGAATTTGCTTTAATTCATCATTTTCTGAAATGCAGAATTTCAGGGGTAGGGTAGGGGAGGGGGGTAATCAACTGTTTTTTCCCTAGCTCCAGTTAATAAAGGGACTATGGTAATTATTGTAGCTAGTAATTGCATAGTGCTTGAGCCAAAATCCATAGAAGCCTGCCATTTAAGACTCCCATTCCGTTCAATGTGCTTTGGATTAGACCTTTGTGTGTGTGTGTGTATGGAGTGTATTTATTTTAAAATGTGTATTTTAACCCACAAATAAGAAGTGTCTAGATAGGTTTAGCTATAGCCAGAAACACAGAGATGCCAGAAAGGAAATGCTAAACCTACTATCTGATCTTTTTGTATTGATTTATATAAAGATGAACATTTATAATAATACCTGGCGACGTTCTATCCAGCTTGTCTCAAATTGCTGGCTTGTGTGTGTTAACCCTTAACACCTCAGCTAACAGAAACACTTAGCATTTAGAAGAATGATTGAGCTCCTGGCGTGCGAGGTTGCATCACACTTCAAAACTCCATCCCTTCCAGTATGCTACTTGTATTAGTACCACTTTTGCTCATCAGTGAGCTCTGTCTTCCAAGTGAAATCAGTTGTGCAAGTGGTCAGTCAAGTCGATCGGGACCATTCCTTTCGTGGTGCAAGGTGTCAGCAGGAGCTGAGCATGCTCCAAGTCTCACAGGAGGTATTTAGCACCTCCCAGAATCAGACACGAAATATCCGTAGGCTAGAGTGCTTGACTGAGCTTGTGAGTTTTCCTGAATTACGTTGGGCTGACAGCTCTTCTGCTTCTGTCAGCAGGGGCTTGTTTTATCTTGTCTTCCACTGCAATAATTCCCACAGACTGAGTAACAAGGAAGGTTCAAGTACAGGTTACAGACTTCCAGTCATCCAGAAAAATGACACGCACAACAGGAGATGAATTGGACTGTGTCTCTTCTGTACAACACTTTCCCTAATAGGTGAGAAAATAGGAATGAAAAACCCAAGTCCTCTTGTTCTGGCCATTTTGGTTCTTTCATTATTGGTAGAACCAACAGGCTGCATCTGAAAGTGAGTCCCCATTGTGGCTGGTGCTGGACAAAGATGTAGCAGAACAGTCACTGCCCTGAAGGGTTTGAGGTTGAAGGACCTGAGTAAGAGAAGGAAAAGAAAGTGATGGTAGAAGGAGAGAGTGGGAGAGGAGAATGAAAAAGTGAGGAAAAGGGAAGGATGAATTTTCATAGCCATAAAATGAAGCCAACAGACCAAAACTCCCTCATTTAGCTACACTGAGGTCACCTTGGTGAGGGTAGATCAAGGTCACCCATCATTCCTGGGCCTGGCCTCTTCTAGAGCGTGGTGATGCAGTACCAGGCGATCAAACAATCCCACACAAACTCAGGATAAGAATGGCCATGGGTCCCTAATGGCTTTTTACACTGGATTCCCCAAGTCCTGTCCCGCCATTGTACACAGTCACCCAAAGCAAAGAGGCTGCCACTGCTTATGGTGGTCATTCACCATTTGGTGGCACAAAAACAATGCTGGCCTGGGATCTGAGTCTACAAAACATCAGCTCAGGGGTCTGGTTGGCAAAATTAAGGCACAGCTGCGATCTGGGTCCCTTTTTATCCAAAAGTGTGGGAGAGAGAGTCATTACTATCTAGAGATGTTTGCCTCTCGGGGCTTTCCTTGGACAGCGACCACCTAGATACAGGGTCATTTGGGTACTAGAGGGCTCTTTGACTTAGCAGACACTGACATAACAACGTTCAGTGGCTGGGAGCTTGAAGCTAGACAGGTTCAAAGTGGGAATACCGAAAAATATTTAGGCCAGTGAGGATAAGTAAGCATTGGAATTCCAAGGGAGGCGAAGTCTTTACATCAAGATCAAATGTCTCTTTCCAAAAGAGTTGATGCAGTTCTCAACCACAAGCTATTGGAATTGATCAAGGAATCAATGAGTGAAATCCGATGGCTTGTGTCATGGAGGCCATCGGGGTAGATGATGACAGAGGTTTTTTCTAGCCTTAGAATCGACAACAGAACGAGGACAGCTGACAAAGCATAGTTCGAGCAGAAAGCTCTCTCACTAATCAGGGTGCAGACAAGGAACTGGTTTCCTTGGTATGTTCCCTGGCCACATCAGGCAATTAATTAGAACAATATAAAGGTTCGTTTTGAGATATTTAAGAAAAGACATTCTCAAAATGGGCCCCACCCTTGTGGTTTGCACTGAGCCTTCCTTTAGGTGTGGGAACCTTCTTCTAGATGGATTACTCAATGCAATCATCCTCTGAAATTAGGGTGAGTGAGGCCTAAATTGACTCCATTCCAATTGATCATGAGGTTAATGGTATGAGATACATTTTTTTGGTTTAAATACAGAATAAAGATACTTGTATCCTGCACATTGACCACTTCGTGTATTCGTTTTGTGTCTTGTGTCCTGCCAAGTCTAACCCTCCCCCCCAACCCCGTTTTCGGGATTTCCTTAGAGAATTTCCAGATCCTCCTCTGAAAGAGATAAAGGGCAAATGATGCAAAAAAGTTGCATAAGAATTAAATTTAACTCCCAGCAACCCATTGTTACCTATGTGGATGTGGATTTGAACCAATGCTCCAGAAGTAAGGGACTCGAGATGCCAGCATTCATTGTCCTGATATATCCACCCTTCCTTACCCGATATAAATAGATCAAGGTTTTAAAACACCATGCCAGTAATCCATCTGAGGTCTTCAATTACTCTTGTTAACATTTCTAATAAACAAAATAGGCAATATTTAATTTTTGAATGCTTTCTGAGCTGGAGGGATTAAGTCAGACTCCAGTAGCGGGCACACTTGTAGTGCTACATGTACAGTACAAATTAACCTCAGCTTATGAAGTGCTCTGTTTATCTACAAGAGAACCAATTTTAAAAGAAAGAGAATGCCTGCAGAGCCAATGCAGGTTGGATTTCAAGGTGCTACATGCATTTGTTGCAATTAAGTCCTTGCTAAGAATGGCCATGCCTACTACCAGAGCAGCAGTGTGTCACATCCTGTGATATGAAGCCCTTAGCCGGCGACGTGAATGAGAAATATCCTCAAATTCTCACCCTCTGAGGGTGCTGCCAGGTGCCAGAAAGAGCCTTGTCAGTTTCAACATGCCCTTGGTTCAAATGAAGGGAGCAGGTGGGCATGGCAAAGAGATGCACAAGCGTGGGCCTGCAAAACCAAAGCACAGAGGATGGTGGGTGTGAATTTCAAGCCTTGACAGTCTCCCTTTAACAATCTCTGAAGGAGGAAGGCCATATTATCGGTCTCGATGCTAATTCTCATTACCTTGTCAGTCAACCAGCTTTATTAGGGGAACAAGTCCACACGAGTCAAGCAAGCTGCTGCTAAGCTGCTGAATTAGGATGGCCCTGTCTACATAAATGGGGATGCTTCCTCCATAACATGTTTTCCCTCTTTGGGACTGAAAAAAGGTACTGAGATTTTGATAGGAATTACGTGTTAGATGCTGTCAAGCGAGAGAAAGAATGATCTTGAAGTTAAAGTGTTGGACTGGAACTCAGGAGACCTGCCTTTAATTGCTGGCTCTGGCAAGAACTTCCTGTATGATATTGGGCAAGTTTCCTAATTTCTGCCTTCGTTCTCCATCTGTAAAGTTGGAATAATTATTCTTTTCTCCCTCCTCCTATTTGTCTTATCTATTTAGACTGTAAACACTATGGGACAGGGACAGTCTGGTACCAGGTGTCTGTAAGTTGAGGCTTCTAGACACTACTGGAATACTAGAGGATCAGTCCATTATGCCAGGAATTGCACTGGCATATCATAGGGGGTGGCTAGGGCGGGCCCCGGGGAGTTTTTTACCTTGATATCAATCTTGTTATGCCACCTGATTTTAAGTGTCTTAAAATCCCCGCCTCCATGCATATATTTTAGTTACTGACATTCCTGACCCCAGATTGCTATTCTTCCCCTCTTCATGGATCCAGTTAAAAACCCATCATTTTCAGAAGTGTCTGCGGTACGTTTGTAGTTTTTTTATGACGTTGCATATTTTAATTGTTGTTAGAGTGCTTCAAGCACCGCAGCAGGCTTGTGTAAGATCTAACTACGTTCTATCTCCAGCTCTGCCACTGGCCTGCTCAGTGACCCTGGTCAAGTCACTTCCTCTTTATGTGCTTCAGTTTTCCTGATCTGTAAAATGGGAGTCATGATACTAACCAACCTTGAGATCTATTGATGAAAAGAGCAAGGAGCTTATTATTACTACTGTTATTTATTATAATGGGAGGATGGAATTTGAGGAATTATGGCATGTTTGAATAATCCATTATCTCACTCTTCCACCACCCCAGGCTTCCATTCCAGTTACCAGCATTCTCTTTGAAATCCTACTTTTCCCTGCAGGCCAAGGTCACTGTTGAGTAAAAGGAATTTAACTGCTCCTTCCCTTGCTTGGACTGAGTGAGCTGCATCTGCAGCTATTCTCAACCATTAGGGGCACAGTTGAAGAATCACCCCGCAGAAATCCTATGTGGGAGCCAAGGGATGTGCTTGCCTAGGAGAGAAACTATCTATTAGCACTTTTTATACCCCTAAGGATTTTTTAGGCTCACCACACTGTGCTGAGGTTAGTAAATACCCCCATCTTATTAGCTGGGAAATGGAGACTGAGAGGTGGTAGAATGTATTCAAGGTCTTAATGGGAGGCAGTGTCAGAGCTGGAATTAGACACCAGAGGTTCCTGAGTTCCCACAAACATCTCTCTAATTATCCCTATCCAAAACAGTTGTTCTAGAGGAGATTGTTCTCGTGTGTGCTCTAATCCTCTGATTCAGAGTCTCTAAAGATCAAAAGGCATATTTTTGATCAGCCACATTTTTCTTTTAAACACTACAGGCCCAATCCTTCCTCCATTTACACCAGTGTAATTTTTTGAATGCACTGGATTCACAGTACGGTTAATGAGAGGCAAAATGAGAACACTAGCTCACTTCCATGACCAATCTGATTGTCTACTTCAGTAAAGAGAGCCCCTTTATCTGGCTGTTTGCCTTATCTTGCTGGCTCATCAATATATGATGCTACAAGGTGGCAACTTGGGTTCATTTCAATCCTTCTCCTGTTTAGACCTGCTGCTCTCTGCGCACTCACATATGAATGAATGTCAAATGAAAATATTTTTCAGGAAAGAGAGCACTTAACCCCAACAATTGATGTCAACATTGCTAACAGCTCATAGATAGATTTGTGGTCAAAACAAGTTGAAGCTAGGTAGGTGGCCCAGCACTGCGCTGCCTGGCAGAAGATCTGGGTTGGATTTTGGAAAAGCAGGAAGCTAAACACACAGCTATCAGGCCCTGCAGGATACATCATTTTCACCCAGCACAACTGGGATTTTAAAGATGGCACAAGCTGAGACACTGGGGTTTTGCTTGAGCCAACAGAAGTTCTAAAATTAGACTATGGGGTGATGTGTTTTTCAGGGAAGTCTAAAATCAACCCAGTGCATGCTAAAAACCCTGCCTGCTCTGGCCTTAGTTCTGTTCAGGGTGCAAAGTAATTCCACAGCCTGTCCATAGGGGAAGTTGTATGAAGTACTGTAGTTGTGTCAGTCCCAGGACCCTGGAGAGACAAGGTGGGTGAGGAGGTAATAACTTTTATTGGACCAACTTCTGTTGGTGGGAGAAACAAGCTTTCAAGTTTACACAGAGATGTAATCTAGTCTTGCTTGGGCCACAAACTCTAAAACAAGCCCACAGAATAGCTGTAATCCAGTTGTAGCAGGGTATCAGAAGCTAATAAACTAAGATAGTGTAAATTACTAACACCTCCCTCTCCTCTGGTCTGGACTCCGGCATACAAGTGCTGCCTATTTTGATTGGAAACTCCAGAGCAGCTCAGTTTTTTATCCTCCAGTTGAAGAGACTTCTCCATGCTAAGTTCATTTTGCAGGCTTCCATATTTCTGCATTTTGGGATATGGGTTTTTGTTTTTTGCAGTTCAGATACAATGCAGGATCAAGGGAAGTCTGCTTTCTGAATAAAGCCAGAGACAAGCTAAACGAAGACAGGCCTCAATCTATTGCAGGTTTGTTTGTTTGTAATCCACACTTTGGTTTTCCCTTCAAATGTTCCTTAAAATACACAAAAATATCATCAGATGTTGGTAACCGAGGAATATTTAAAAGGATCATGATCTTAGGTGTATCATTGTAAGTAGAGTGTTAAATCCATTCTTGATCTGTGGGGTAACAATGCACAGCATAGTAAGTTATATGGAGAAGATCTGTGGAAAACAAGGTGGCTTTCTCGAATATTTGCTTGTTGCAACATGCTATCTTTATTGCAGCAAATCCTTCATGCCTATTTGCAGTCTTTAAGATAACCTGTGGTGGGGAGAGAGGCAGGGAGAATGGGACTGTAGAAAGCTAAGGAAATTGCACAGACACTGTCCACCCCCAGATCTAATGTTCCCCTTCCATGCGGTTTTGGGATACATGTGGGATTTGAGTTGTACTTGGAAAGCATAATACATGTACCAACATCTGGAAGTATCATAATGATTGCTGTAAGAATTATTACAGTACTTGTGGACAAAGTCTTGCGTTTTGCAGCACATTCAGACTAGCAGCAGCTTGCTTTGGTTATTGAAAGCATTTTATACCCTGGACCAGACTTCACCAAAAAGAAAAGGGGAAATAAAAAGAAAACATGATCTAAAGATCAGACAACAAAATGGACTTTGAGTATTTGCATGCAAACACCGTCATCGATGTAATATATTGTTAGCTTTGCTGTTGATTTGCTTACTAATCTTGGGTCAAGTCACCAAGGCCAAACATTTCAGAAATGCCAACTCACTTTGGGCGCCCAACGTGAGAAACCTAAAAAACTACCCGTGCTCATTCTCTCTGGGGGTTAGGTCCTAGATGCCTAAAATCGTGAATCTAAAAAATAAGGCAGACCAAATTAGTGGGAATATTGGAACATTTTTGCTTTTTGTGCTTCAGTGTTCTCCTCTGTAAAATGTGTACAATACTATATAAACTTCTCGAGGATGTTAAGCTTAATTACTGTTTAACAGTGCTTTGAGATGTTTAAATATGAGGTGCCTCAGAAGTTGCAAAGCAATCAAGTTAGTCATGATCTGACCTGTCACCTGTAGGTGCTATCATGTTTTGCTCCATGTTTGGAACAAGAACATCTAGAAATGGCATTTCAAAACACTGTCCAAGGCAGTTTGGAAAATGTTTATATACTCATCCAGAAGATACCACCTTTCAGAGGCAGTAGGTAAGTGAAGGATGTGAAAAGATGGCAGCTTTCATAGATTTGATCAGTTAATTGGGGCAGATTTTTCATTAAGAGGTAATCCTTACTATAAATTTGGTCCCTATAAGTATTATTACACCTTTGGCCTGAACAGTTAACCAATATTCAGGTCTTCGTAAGCTTGTTCCCACGTGTGGTGAATTGGCTCTGCTTGCAGGCAAAGGGCTTTTTTAGGGAAGCATGTGATCAGAGATGAATCAGTGCGATGCAAACTGCAAGCCTAGAGTAAAATAGGATTAATTGTGCCACTCTGGTTTAGGGGACAGCCTGTTTTGTCTCTATCTTTTTTTTCATTTCTTGTGTGTTACCATTCTCAATTCTAAGCAGCAGAGTCATGTTATTTTGAAACCTTCCAGCAAAAATATTTTATGGGTTTTAATATTCCAGTCTGGCATATTTTTTAACACAATTTTGTTTATTTAAACAAACATACACAAAGATCTGTTTCCTTCAACACTGTAAAAACAAACAGCACCAACTAGTTTCCTTGTTCAGAAATCCTTAATCTGCCACTCAGGCGACCTGTGTGCCCAGAAATCTCTGTCTCTCCACTTCATCTCAGGGTTACACTCACAGCTGCTTTTCCAGGATTTCTTCTGCTGTTCTGCCTCCAGTACATGCAAGCTGCAAAACCAGTCTCCTGGCCCCTGAATTTGCAGACAGTCCGCAGTACTCTTGACTTAGCTCACCTTTGCCTTGGGGTGGTCCCTCCACTGTTTGTAGCTGCCTCTGCTACACAGAAAGGGGCTTAACTGCTCCTTCTGTTGAGCCTAAAAGAATGCTTCACACCCCTACTGACTTTAAGGAGACCTTTGATCATCTTTGGCAACCATTAGCCCCTTTCACCATAACAGTGTTATTCACAGAGTGTAAGATCTGACCCTAAACATCAACATTTGGACTTACACTTTTGAGGACTGATATGTCTTTCGTGGGAATCACTTACCACAATTTGTGAATAACAAATAACAAAACAGTAAGGTTCAACACTAACCTCCAGACCAGGCCTGCACAACATGCGGCCCGGGGGCCACATGCGGCCCACACGGGCTCACCGTGCGGCCCGCGGGAGGTGAATAGGGGAGGGGCAAGCCAAGCAGTGAGGTGGGGGGAAGTGGATGGGGGCGGGGTAAGGGCGTGGCTTTTCGGGCCACAGCTAGGTTTTTTGCAGTAATATGGCCCTCGCTGCTTTCCAAGTTGTGCAGGCCTGCTCCAGACTGAACCTCAATGCCTGGGAAGTTTTCCCAGCATTTCTGAACGCCTTCTTGTGGAACTTTGATACTTTAGGGGAGAAACTTACCTTACCTGCTGCAATATTGGGTAATCTCCTCAGGTTCTAATGGGGAAAAGACAGTCCCTCTCCAAAACAAATTAAGCCATCCATAAATGAAAGGAACACAAATTAACCCTGCTGACAAAACTCAAAGCTGCATCATTTCTGGCCATGTGCCACTCCAAACAGGCTGCAGGCTGAGGAAGGTGGGTGTTGTTTATCAGAGACACATCTCTTCAAGTTTCATAATAACTGTCTTTCAGGATGAGCTCTAGTTAAAACAATTCCCATAGTCATGTTTTAAGAGCCCAGGGTACAACAAGGCACTCTGGGAAACAGCAAGAAAAAAAACGTTCATTGAGGTCAGGCTGAGTTAAGAGTGGGAAAATGGTCCTGGAGGTGTTTTTGGTTCCAGCAATAATACAACCTGCCATTTGTTACATTTCATTTGCTCGTTATTGTCTTTTGTAGATTGATCAAAGGTTTCACATATGGCTGAGTTGTAATCTGTAATATGGTTTCTCTAGTCAGGCTGAATTCAGGAATCTTGCACATCAACTGATTCTTCATGAATAAATTGGATACTAAACTTTCCCTATAGGGACGGCACCGTCAGTTTTTTTCTGTCATCCATACGATGATCTCAGAGCACATTATCACAAACAGAGAATAACGAAGCCTACAATATCCCATAAATTGTATGTAGTGTGGTTTGTAGCCAAAGCCAAGACAGCTTATCCTTTTCACTACCAGAAGTTGATCCGATAAAAGATATTACCTCACCCACCTTGCGTCTCTACTATTCCTGACAGTTTAGACAAATGCTTGTCAGGGACGGTCTAGATCAGTGGTTCTCAACTCTGGTCCACCACTTGTTCAGGGAAAGCCCCTGGCACGCCAAGCCGGTTTGTTTACCTGCCACCACTGCAGGTTCAGCCGATCGCAGCTCCCACCTGGCCACTTCTTGAGAACCAGTGGTCTAGATAATACTTATCCCTGCCATGAGTGCAGGGGACCAGACTAGATGATGTCTTGAGGTCCCTTCCAGTCTTATGATTCTATGATTCTATCCCAGGAAGTAAGTACATTATTATTATTCTCATTTTACAGATGGAAAAACAGAGGTACAGTGATGGAGCTGGGAACAGAGCCTAGATCTCCTAATGCTAGTTCTGTCTTGTAATCACATGAAAAAGCATCCCCTCCTTTGCTATCAGCCACATCCGCATGCAATTTGCAGTGAGCCAGTAATTGCTGCATAGTAGAATTATGTTAATGTGGAGAATGATTTTATAATGTTTTTTTCGCTAAGGAAAAACCGTTTCACTCCCTACCTATGTCATGCAGTTAACGTCCTTCATTCTGTGAAAGGCCTAGTGCTGTTCATTCTTGGGTCTGACAAGGTATGGCAGTTGGTCCAATTGGAAAGTCCTGATGTTGACTGGATGGAGGATATTTCTTGGCACTGTTGCCCAATTTAACTCAGGGGGGGGGAAATCAAAAGCTGATACAAGGGAGTAAGTATTGAACTCTAGCACAATTCACTCACATTGATTTCTAAATATCCGACCTTGCCTATTATTTGGCTGAACAACGGTTGTTAATTGATGGAAGATGAATCTGAGGATTTCTTGCACTGAATGCTAATGAAGATGGAATAGAGAAATGCCTATAAAACATCTTGGTCATTTTCTCACCAGCTGTGGAGAGGCTGTAGCAAGCTACATAATGCTATATAAATACATTAGTATTTCTGTATTGTGCTTGATCATGCTTCCACCAAACCAACATCCAAGCAATCATCTTCCAGAAGTCTCGCTATCATCCCATATTTTGTCTGTTTCCATATTTTACTGATTTTTACGGCCCACAACATGGAGAGACTGAGATTTCTGGCTGCAGAAAAGGAGAAGAGGGAAGAAAATGGAGAACTTCCTTCCTTCCCTCCACCCCCCCCCCCCCCCCCCAGAGCCCTGCCAGCTCAGCAGAAAACTGCCTTGCCCCACTTTCCCCGCTAACACAGCCTTTGACCCCTGCAGCTCCATCCAGATCTGTAGACTCCCATCTTCTCCACTCCCAGGTCTCTACATAGATTTTCCAAAGCTCTCTCCACTGTAAGAATGGCACATGCAACATTACATCCTTTTCTAGCCAAAAAATCCCAATCAAGTAAAAATAAAATAAATTCCCAAAGGCTAAACAAAAAACATTGACTTGAAACCAATCAACCTAAAACAGTAAATTAATTTTAAAAAATGCTATTCCAAGTAGTTTTTCACCCCAAAATAGGACGAGTACTCAATTAAGTAGGGAGGTCATTGTTGCTAATGATTTTTACCTCTAAGGCCCTCACGTACTGCAGTGAAAGGCAACAGGTTTAAAACCCTAATGTGGATTGAGGGTACTGGATTTCTGATGCTGAGAAATCTGCTCCTGTTCCTGAGACTTTCCTCTCTTTAGCTTCCACTTCTGGAGCAGGGAAGGTTGGTCAGTGCCAGCATGTATGGTGGTTTTATGAGCTAAAATGAAACCAGCAACCATATTTCCACTTCTTCTGACCTCACCTATAACTGAACCCAGGTCTATAACACTTTAAAAAACAAGTTAATTAGCCAACCTACCTTTTAATCCCATGTCTTGTTTGTACTCACCTGTTTTCCTATCTGTAGTCAATCTGTTTTCATGTGTGTCTACTTATATAATCATTAATCCAGTTTCTTTAGTTTCAGCTTCAAGAGGGACATAGCTTAACAAGTTTCTTGCCAAGTGTTCTCTCTGCACCTGGAGGGTGTTTTGTTTTTTTTCTTTGTCTGAAACAGAATTTGCCTGCAGACATTTACAACATCAGATTAAAGATTTTGGGTTCTGTTGGTTCTTAAGACAGCAACAAATCTTTGCAAGAAGGAACAAGTGAGCTGGTTTTCTGGCTGTAACAGGCTAAGTGCAGACCACCACATCAGGACAAAAGGAAACAAACCAGAACCAGCAGCTATAATTATTCAGTACACAAAACAAAGGAGGACTCAACATATCTGCATATGTACCGTAAATGCATCTTTAATAGATAGATGGCATTACAGTACTTAGAACTATAATGGGAAGGGCTGTGTGATGGAGTAATATGTACACAATTGATTCTAACTGTTAGGAGCACAATTGCATTGCTCCACTTTTCAAGCCCTTACCATGACTTCATGCACAAATTCATAGACTTATAGCTTCCAAGGCCAGAAGAAACCATTGTCATCATCTAATCCAATCTCCTGTATAACACAGGCCGTAGAACTTCCCCCCAAATAACTTCTAGATTGTGTCACTTTTTTAAAAAAGTCCAAGTTTGATTTAAACTTTGTAAGTGATGGAGAATCCACCATGATCCTTGATGAATTATTCCAGTGGTTCATTACCGTCACTGTCAACAAAAATTACACCTTATTTTCAGTCTGAATTTGTCTAGCTTCAACTTCCAGACTTTGGATCATGTTATACCTTTCTCTGAAGAGCCCATTATTTAATATTTGTTCCCCATGTAGATCCTTATAGACTGTGATCAAGTGACTTCTTAACCTTCTCTTTGTTAAGTTAAATAGATTGAGCTCTTCGACGCACTGGGCATCTGCCCATGCACACAGCCTGTTCTGATGATTTGTGTACATACGTGCATGTACATTGTCCAGTGAGAATGCAGGTGACACATTTTTGAAGATGAAAGTATATGCCTATCTGCTTCACCTGTGGTATTTTGCCTGCCATCTAGTGGTAGCTCTAAAAATGATAATCTTACCTAATTTACCATTTTACCTAACTTACACTTTCCATCAGTAGTTCTCAAAGTGCTTTATAAAGGAGGTCAGTGTCATTATCCCCATGTTAAAGCTGAGGAAACTGAGGCACGGGGGTGAAATGACTTTTTCAAGGTTTCCCAGCAGGCCAGTGATCCAGCAGGGAATAGAACTGATACAGAGAAAAAAAGACCTTCTCCGTTCTCTGCTAATACATTCTCAGAGGGGTTGGGATTTTTTGTTGTTGTGGAGGGTGGGGGGAGGGTTGGTAAGGAGAAGGTTGCTATCTCCTTCCTCTGAAACATCTGGGATGGCCAGAGCTGGAGATGGGACACTAAATAGGGTGGGCCGTGGCTCTGAAGTCACACCAAGCATCGTCTCTCTGAGGTGATTGGCTAGCTGGTTCTTGCTCACATGCACAAGGTCTAACTGATGACCATATGTGGGATCAGGAAGGCATCTTCCCCGGGTCAGACTGACAATGACCTTGTGAGAGGAGTGTTCTGCCTTCCTCTACAGTGTGTAATTGTGGGTCACTTACCAGAATTATCTGGTATCTCTCATTTAACCATTTCCCTGCCATTGCAAGGGCTTCATATACTGGCCCTGGGTCCTTCGTATTCTTTGCCGGGGGCACATTACAGTCTAGTCCTCTGTGAGCTGTAATATTTTGGTCTAATTTCGGTTCTTGGGCTTAGTGTGCAGGTGCTGGGTGATGTTGGTGGCCAGTGAAATACAGGAAGGTCAGACTAGATGAGCCGGTGTTCCTTTCTGGCCTCAATCTCAGTGCCTGTAAAAGTCTCTAGGTGAGGTCTCCCTAGTCCAGTGAACTCTCCACTAACCCACACAGCCAGCCCATAACTAGAGTAGCTCTTTATTCAGGAAATGCATTGAGGACAAATACAGTTTCAGAATCCTGTTAACAGTCATGTCTATTTGGAAAATGAAGAACCGTGGAGGAAAGCAACATGGTTCCAGGTCTCTTTTATTTGCCTTACATTAAAAATAAAATTCTCCCTTTGTGCACAGTATCCCGCAGGCTGAACCATTTCCAACTCTCTTATCTATGCTTATAGGTCTTGTGATCTGGAAGAGCTAACGGCTCCTAACTTGAAGTGTTGTAGCTCTTCTGAGAATGTCCCAGGATAATGAAGAATTCTATGAAGTGAGGAGCTATTCTTCATTTTAATGAACATTATTTATTTTCATTGTTCTATAGTAAATGTGTACCATGCCCTTAAGCTGCCTTTATTTTCATTACCCTGTCTGATTCGCTTTATTTAGGACTCTTCTCTTTACAAGGCCAATGGCTAAAAAGCAGAAGATCCAATGCTACAATTCAGAGGCACCCTTTGGGCAGCTTACAAATGGACAGGAGTTCTCTTTAGGCCTTTATACTGCCGCTAAGAGCATTGTATCAAGTCCAGTTGTAGTTCCATGTTTAGAGTGTGAAGAACGGACAGTGCACTCTGAAATGGATATCATGCAATATTGTTTTCTCAAGCAATATAACTCCTATAAAAGCATTTTCAAGCCTGATGCATTGTTCAGGGAACCTGAATTTTGAAAATAATAACCAAGATGCACAGTAGATTCTGAGGTATCTTATTTCTTCCCATTGCTCTTTTTCTCCCCTCCAGCTCGACCCAGCGAGGCTGTGGCTAATTGGTTACGCTTCCCTGTACATTATTCAGCTGTAGGATACACTGGGGAAATGGAAGTTGTATTCCCAGTGACAGACTGATACCATTGACTACCATGCTGATCAGTATCGTCTCACTGTTTCCTTGTACTCCCCATCTGTCTGTATCCATCCATTTTCTCTTCTCATACTTAAATTGTAATCTCTTTGGGGCAAAGACCATCTTTTTGTTCTCTGTTTGCACATCACATAACACAATGGAGTCCTGGACCCTGGCTGCTAGGTCCTACATCAATATAAATAATATTAAAATAACAGTGATAGCCCTGGCCACTTCTACTGCTTCTGAGAGGATCCCAAGTATTTATCCAAAATTACACAAACCTCACAAATTGTCCTCATTTGACAGAAAAGCAAAATGAGGCATGAGAGCAAGTGACTTCACCTCTCTAAGGTTCCACAGCAGGTCAGAGATGGGAATCAAACCTGGGTATCCTGATGCTGTCTTCTGCTGAAACCACTAGACCACCCTCCCTCCAGCCATATAGCAAAATAGAATTTTGAGTACGTAAAAGGTTGGACATAAACCCTAATTCGATTTATAGGAGCTGGAAATGTTGCCAGATGTCTGACTTTCAGAGGTTTTGCAGTCTGATCTTGAATTTGATGTTTATCTTTGACATCAAGAGGAGCCAATATTAATTATCTCCATGCAGATAATGTACAAGCTAAGAAATGCACCATATAATCACTTTGTGCATTGGCTCTTATTTTACTCATTGAGAAAGATTAACTCAATTAGTAGCCTTGGTTTCTAAAATGTGACTTTGAGCTTTCCCGTTGTTCAGCTACGCCTGGAAATACAATATGAGCCCTATTAGTCACAGGTTTTTATAGACTTGTGTTTTACAGTGCCATGTCACAAATTATAAGTAATCTGTCTCCCAGAGCTCCAGCCTGATTTATCTAGCTCCTTCTTGACCTCCAAAGTGGGCCAGTGCCTTAAAGGCACAATTAAGCCCTGAGGTAGGGCCCTGTCTTCTACTTGTTCTGTGAAGCATCTAGCACATTTGTGGGCACCAGCAAAATACTAAATATTGTGGCATCTCCTGCAAGGCCCTACAGCTGTTCATGCCAAGCAACCACTAAGTCAGTATTTGCAGAGGTGGATTAAAAAATGTGTTGGTCTGGCTAAAAAGCAGGGAGTGACAGAGGCAGAGGGTGGGGGAATATTTAAAATCTCCAGCTTTAGCGGCTCCGCTGAACTTGGTATGGTACTGAATAAGGCAGCACAAGGGAGTTTTGTTCTTTTTGAATCTAAATACTGCTGTAGAAATCAGAAGAGAAGCCGCCGTGAAATACAAACCAGGAAATGCATAATTCCTTTGCCTCAAGTGAATAACTTGAAAAGCATGACAATGGCAGCTTTAGTGAACAAGGGCAGTGATTTAGGTCCAGCCCATAGCATAGGATGCTGCAGAGCCCTAGAGTTCACATCCGTGCTACCCTGCAGCTCTTCAGCAGGTAGAAGCAATGTACCTGTTGCTTACATGGCTTACCTGAAGGCAGGTTACCCACTTCTAGCTCGGCCAGCCACCTTTGCTACCTGGCGTGTAGGTGGAGGAAGCCTTAGCCTCAACTCACCTTTTGTTTGACCCTGTCCCTTTTAGAGCACTGTGTTCTTCTGGGGGAATAGGTTAACATCAGACTCCCTGGCTAATTACTCTATAGTGGCAATGCTGTACATATATAAGAATACTGGCCTGATAGAAACTTTAAAAAAAATTCTTAAATGGGTTTCATCTCGGCTTTTTTTAAAGTAACATTATAGGGCAAGGTGAAGATTCCCGAAGACGAGCGGTTTGATTTATTGCCCAGTTCCAAAATGGAAAGATTATTGTAAATTGCCTTGTTTGGGAGAAAAAACAATGGCACTGGTCATAACATTGTTCCCAAATATTTTTTATTTTGCTAATGAATGAATAACGAGTGACTGGTTGTTGGTAAAGAACACTACACAATTCTTGTGTTAAACTGTCCCTAAACCGGACAATAGCTCCTCAAGACCTGTTCACCTGTGTATGACCATACCAGCTTCCTCAAGTGGTCTTGTTTCCAGATTTTGGATATTTTTGGGGCGGAGGGGGAGAGGGCAAGGGGTGTGTGTGAGGGAGTCAGATTTACAGTAAGTACAAAACTGAATATGTTTTAAATAGTTGATTTAAACAGGATTTTTCCCAAAACTGATGCTAGCAAAAGATGACCGAAATATATCCTGACTGGAACAAATTACACAGATACAAAGTAGGCCTCGCATTGAGTTGTCCAGAATTCTTCAAGGAAGGGGTTGCAAAGCTGAGGGTGTGACATTCACAAACCATATGATTCAAGTATAGTGCTGAGAAGTCACCTAAAGGAAGACTGATGTTCCAGAATCTCCAAGATCTGGATACCTTGGGGAAAGGAAGTCAAGACATCAACAGACAGGTTACTCCAGCCTTTGTGAACTTTTCAGCTCTTACAGCCTTCTGGACTTTTGCAGAGCAGAAATTGGAACAAGAAGCTAGATTGTGATGTTCTGCTAGCACAGTGCACCTTACTAACAGGCCTCCAAGTGCAGGGAGAGACTGTCAAACATCCTATTATTTTAAGTTTCCTGTTTTTCTTTTTTAATGTTTTTTGTCCTTTGCTTCATATTAGCTGAGAGATATTCCAGCCTTTTTATGTCATCTGATTTTAGAGTGTGAAAGTATGGCATGCACATGTGTGTAAGCATAAAGCTGACACAGGGAAGACGCCAGAACGAAAATTCCCCAACTTTAAATAGCTCTAAATATTGTCTGATAAAATAACTAACATGTACCCTGTGTTAAAAAGTCCTGAAAAGTTTGAAACTGTCATCTGTAAATTCCAGTAAACAAAAGTTGTCAAACTTCTTTTTACGAAGAGTGGTTTGCTAAAGTCTGGATTACGATATCTCTCTTAATGGACGGGAAGGAAAGGGTTAGCCACCACACAACAAGAAGAAAGCTTCATAACTCGCTTTATGACTGTGTTTTTATTAGCTAATTGGGTAATTATAATAATACTAAAACCAAATTCTTCTCTAATAAAATTATCATCACTTAACCAGCTCCGCATTATAAAATTGAATTGATTTTGGTAAAATGTATAACCCAATGGATAGCCACTTTCCTGGAATCCACTTTAAAATGTAGAAGGACTGATTATTTCTAATATTAATTCAGTTATTTAACTCATTTGATGATTTAATTCCAGTCCAGTATTGAATCTTGTGGATTTTTTTATTGGACCTTGCATTATTTTTTTCTGGATTTTTATATGATTAGTAAGAGTAGCTTAGCTTTGAACACATCGGTTTTTATTTTTATGTGTTTTAATACAAATAATAAGAAATACGGAGTCACTTGTCTTTCAATCACATGGATCCAGAACCTTTGAGAGGTCTGGGTATATATCAACTGGTCAGCCTAAAAGCCTGACCAATTTCCCCTCATTAGCCTTTGGTCTCACAGCTGAGTCATGAGAATGGAGTTACAGAAGAGGTTATTTTTCATTCTTAAGGACATGAATCATGTATCCCTGAATGCTCTCCTGCCCTTACTTTAGTCCTGTGACCTTTTGCCATGTCGTCCCAGGTTGCATCCTACAGTGTGTCCCTGGCAGACTGTGGGAGGTCTGATTCAGTCTCTGAAATTGACCCTGCTCCAAGTGGTAGGTGCAAACGATGTGTAAATAAAACTGGCAGACACAAGCCAATGACAAATCATGGATGTTAGCATTGCAAAGAGGGAAGCCGTTGACTTTCTGTTTGCATTCTGGAATGAAGTAGATTAATTAAACATGGCAATGACATGAAATGTTATCTTATCAGTAACATTCCACCCTTCCAAAAATATAGGGTCCCAGAACTGTCCTTCAACCCTGATCAATGTGACATCTATTGGCTGAATACTATTCTACAAACATGCCCCAAACCTGGAAATTTTCCTGCAAAATTCTTCTTGTCTGGATTCTCCTTTCAAATTTTTCCCATTGGGAAATAGTAAGACTATGGGAAAGTGGGAGGAAAAATACTTTTCACTTGTGAAAGAAACACCTCCAAGATTTTAACACTGTTGTCTGACAAAACATGGAATAAAAAAGTGCGTGTCTGAGATAAAGGGACCCAGAATTTTTAAATGAAACGATCTCCAAAAATCTTCATGTTCCACCTCAAAAAAACCTTTTCATTCCAAAAATGAAAAACGTAGTTGCAAATATTTTTTCACCAAAGCATTTGTTGTGATGAGACCCTATTAAAAAGATTCCCCTTTAGCCAGAAACTTGTCAAGTCTCTCTAATTATCATGCACATTAACTAGCTTCACACAAGATGATGCAACCAAGCTCTTTTGGGGCAGCAACATTCCGGTCTCCATTTGTACAGCGCCTAGCACAGTGGGGTCCTAGTGCAACGCTGGTGCCCTTGAGCGCTACTGCAATACTGCTAGCAATAAAGTTGCATTGTTGTCATGTCTTGCTGCTACATTGCATGTTGCGAGGGGGTGAGGTTTGCCTAGATAGGTGCTCATCATTGCATCGACTCCCTGAGACGCGCGTGCAAGTCAGATAGGTTGTAAGTGGATGCAGCCTTATAGCTGCTGTGCTTTCTGCATTTGAAAATGAGAGTCTAGAAGATAATTTTCTAGGCATTTTCTTAGTTAGTCCATCAAATCAATGAGGGAGGAAACCTTGCACCTAATGTGAGGCAATTTTTAAAAAGGGTGGTGGAAGGCAAAGAAAGGTTAGAAAAGCAGAACTTGACAACCGTCGTCTAAACATGCTCCGCCCACCCGCTTGTCCCTGATGCAGTCAGGAGGATATTGCAGATTTCTTTGCTTGCTTTTTTTTTTTTTAATTTGACCAACCTCTAACTTCCTGCTCCAATGTTCACTCTGCTCTGTCATTCCTGATAGCACTATCTTAGGAGTTCAAGATATCCCACAGGGCTAGATAAGCTTTCAAGGAAAACAAATGCAGTAATACTGTGAGATTCTACAGTATTTCATGCTATATTGCTATGATGCTGCTCTTTGGATGTGTCTATTGTGCTGCCCAGTGGCTAGGCAGGTAGCTCCGTACTAAAGGTTGCTTGATGTGTGCCAGAAGAGTAGTTCTTTTGAATGTCACATAGTTTACGTATCCCCAGTCACAAAATGGCTAGCATAAGATTAATTCCTGTCCAAATTCCTGAAGGGTGGGGAGAGAATGGTTTCTTTGAGGAAAGGTTAGAGGTACTGATAACTATCTACAAGTATTTAAAGGGGCCAAAAATAAGGTGAGGAGTGATTCTTTAGTATTATTCCAAGGTTGTATAACTAAAGTAGGACAGCACAGTCAGATATGAGGATTTAGGCCAGCTCTACACTATGGACTTATATTGGTATAACTACATCACTCAGAAGTGTGAAATATCTGGCTCCCTGAACGATATAGTTATACCAACCTAACGGTGTAGCTACTCCCTCTTGGGAGGGTGGATTAACTACGCCAGTGGGAGACACTCTCCCATTGGCATGGTAGTGTCTTCACTAAAGTGCCATGGAGGCACTGCTGTAACATTGTACGTGAAGACAAGCCCTTAGTAATGAAGACCAGGTCTAGAAAAAGTCAGGGGTGTCAGCACAGTTTCGAGCCTCACTGTGGATTCCACCTGGGAAGGATAGGCTAAAGTTAAGATGGAATATTAGGATAGAGTAGGTTCTATTAGCTTCTGCCATAGGGATCCAATGGAAGTGGGGATGGAATGTCCATTAAATGAGACTAGAGCGCATCAGAGAAGATATTTTAGGGGACTACCCTGCACTGGTTCAGAGGCAGGAGGACTACTTAATCTTTCCCACCTTTAACTCCTCTCCATCTGTGATTCCTCCCAATAAACATACCATGCCATGGACAAAAGAAGTGTGTGTTCTGCCCCAAAATCCATCCTCAAGACCCACATGTGCACAGGCTCCCAACGTGTGTCTTCAAACACGCTGAGTGTACAATCCCTGCTGCAAATACGCAGAGACTTTGGAAGTTTAATTGGAAATGAGGTGGAATCAGACTTGCCCGCATTATTTTCTTTTGTGCCAGGGTTAACAGACGTTTTGAGTTAAAGTGAGAAACAGCCAGGAAAAATGTGCAGATGCCTAATTCTCTGCAGGATTTATAATATTATATGGTAAGCATTTGCACCCTATACCATAAAACTAAGTTGGCTTTACTACATATAAAAGAAACCAAAACAAAAAATCACAAGTTTGACAGTAATTAGGGTGAATAGACATTTATTTTATCCTTGTACTAGCAGGACCAATTGTGATTTTATGCTCTGAAAAAGCTCATTTTAAAGTTTTAATGTCTGAAGCCGCTTTGCCAAATTTAGTCTAATATTGTTACATTAAATAGATGGTAAAACGTGTTCTTAAAACCCTCTATCCTGTAAAGAACCTGGGAAATGCAGCTAATGAGAGTCAGGCCCTGAAATGAAGCTCTAGCTACAGCACTCAATGACTTTGCCAGTCCTTACTAGCGTGAGTCCTCCTCTCTTTTCAGACTGCATAGACCATCCAACCTCCTGTTCATTTTTAGCCATGCAGACTACGACCCTTTCCACAGCCAAAGCAGGAAACCAAAGCTCTTTGAAGTCTTGCTGGCACTGTGAAAATCCGTAGAGAAACCCCTACCGTCTTTAGAGGTAGATTCCCCAGTCCCTGTCCCCATTCCTGTCCCCTCCCACCCGAGCCTTACAAAAAATAAATATGTTCAGAGGTGATTTTGATAGAGCAGTTTCACAGCTGGCCAGGGTGTTCATATGAAAAATGTTTATGAGAAATTAAATGTTGCAATATATGTATATTTTGGTAGTTGCTCTTCCCATTCTCCTCCCCTATCAGTTTTCTAAACACCTTTGGTTAATGAAGATCTTAGTAGTAGTAGAACATCTTATTGGCCTCTTGATCACACTGTCTAGTTAGCTAAAAAGCTGATTGTATGAGCAACTTGCCATAGAAAATTGCTCATGGGTTTTGAAACACGTCAGTCGTACAGTGCCCCCAATAGGATTATGTGGTACAGCCAATTCAACAGCGTTACAATAACACCTTCAAATGATCAACCTATTCTGGGGAAAGGCGTGGAGTGTTTCCCACAGACACACCCCACACATTCACCTTCACACTCCTCATGGCCTAGGAAGTAATAACAATGCACGGAGCTAAGAGGAGATAAAGAAGAGGAAAACATGTCCAAGAGGGAGTTTGGTTGTTGCCTAAGGGCAGCTGGATGAATGCTGCAGGTGTTGAAAGTTGTCACGAAGTGTTCAGGACCCATTACAACTATTACCATACCCTGTTGCTATAACAGAGCACCCAAGAGAAAAGATCATCCTGTGATTTAAATATGACTGGGTCCCAAGAGAACTGGATTCAATTCTTGGTTTGCAGTGTATTTCCTTTACTCTCTAGTGGTTAGAAACTTTTGTCTAATTCTGAGCCTAAACTTGTTGGTGGCTGGTTTATATCCATTTCTTCTTATGTCCACATTGGTGCTTAACTCAAAAAACTCCTCTCTCTCCCTGGTATTTATCACTCTGATGTATTTATTGAGAGCAATCATATCTCCCCTCAGCCTTCTTTTAGTTAGGATAAACAAGCCAAACTCTTTGAGTCTCCGCTTTGGCAAATACCACTCAAGGTTGGTCTAGGTATACAGGGTCCAACCTCAATTCAGGGGGATAGATTAGATCACATCTTGAGGGTCTATCTAGCCCTACATTTCTATGATTCTGTCTGGGACTTGAGAAATTTTTCCCAAAGAAAGCATTGTCAAAACTGTTACGTTTCCACAAAAAAGAAAAAGTGTGTTTCTTCGAAACAGCATTTTGTGACAAAAAACTATTTTGTTGAAAAATTCATGACCATCTCAACACAGGGGAGTCTGGAGCTAAATGAATGTGTCTAAAGCACTTTTGGAACTTCAGATGTATAGTAGTAGATAAATCCAAAGTAGAATGGCAGGTTATCAAGTGTGAGTTGTTGAGAGTAATGCTGATCCAAAAATTGGCTTTATTTTTGAAGGGCAGCTCATGAAGACTGGGGTATGTGCACACATTTGTTGCTGCAGGGATAGCACTGGCGCTGGCCTTGGTTTCTGACATATAAATACATAATCCACATGGGCTGAAAAGAATTATGATTTTTCCATCTTAAAAAGCAAAATAGCAAGGTAATTTAGTCTCTCCGGACCTACCAACCTTGACCTTGTGCCTTTAACAACATTGCCTTCTAACCTATCCTAAGGCTTGTTTCTGCATAAAGAAGTTGGTTGGTGGACAGAAGAGAAGTAAGGGAAAATGTATATCTCTATAACAAGAAGCAGGAATATTGTTTCGTCAGCTTGGCAATTTCCCATTCCCACTCCTTCTCCTCCTGGCACTTCTTACTGTGCTTGGGTTAGGCCAATGGTTTGAAGACTACGTTCAACCCGAGGAAAAAAAAATCCTGTTAAAACTAGACACATATTTCAAAACAGATCTTCACAAGTTTCATTATTAATCATGTAGGATCTAACAATGTATCAGGCCACCCTGCCAGTATTAATAAAGGTTATTAATCCCTTTTTTACAGGAGAGAGTATTTGGAAATACAAAACACCGGGTTGAGCAATTTTGCTTTAATTAGAACGCAGACAGCCATTTCAAACCAGTGTTGGCTAACTTTCTTCACCATGGACTTGTTTAAAGCTTTTTTAGCTTTCCTGGATTGGCGATTTCCAGCCTGTTTGCTCAGTAGGCTCTTATTAAAAAAAAATGTCAACGTCTTAAATGCAAACAGCAAGAGTGCAGTTACTGGGAAATTAAAACTATATTGGTAGCACAATGACAAAGGCTCTTGTTTTTCCCATGAAGGGTTTGACAGTGTTTTATGTGAAAACATAACTGTGCTTTAAACAAATAATGTTTAATGCTATTTGGGCCATAAACCTTTGTTCAGGCTTTCAGTGAAAGGTTCTTAAATATGCATTTTATTTCAATATTTACAGTACTATTGAATGTTAACAGATGTTTTTAATAATCATTTTGTATGTATTAGCGATTAAATACAGTAATTAGACAGGGATGTTACTTACATTGTTTTATTAACCAGTTGGTATTAAAACAGCCCACTGGAAACTGAGCCTGCTCTGTTACTTAGTACACCATAGCTCTAATGAGATATTTGTCATTAATTTGTATTAGAATAATACCTAGAGGTCCCAGCTGAGATCCAGACTTCATGGTACTAGATGCTGTATAAACATATGCAGTGGTAAGAAAGCACCTGAATCCATCGCCATCAACACCTGGCATACATCATTGTTTTCAAGCACACCTTTATATTTAATGAAACTGCCACCGGCCTTCCCATTAGGAGTGTAGGAAGGTTGGGCAAACTATAAAGGCCTAGGACAGAGCACACCATTGCCAGTTCACTTGCTTAATTGAGGAAGTTGCACTGGCCGATGGTTGTGCAATGGTTACGTTCCAGACAGCTGGCTTGTTGAATTCTGGATATTGGACTAATTCCATCTTTCTTGTCCTCGACCCTTAGGAGGAAACTTCATGACACTCATGCATGAAAGAATAGTCTTGATGATTCAGTGGCATTTCTAAGGTTAATCCCTGAAGCTTTTCCAGTTTCTGATGTTGACATTCACAGGGAAGAAAAGAACCAGCCAGTGTGAGTTGATATGACTTTGTTCTACATACATGTCAGTGGCAACCCAGTAATTAAAAACCTGTGTGATGATTAAGAACCAGGTTTTAAAGAGTCCTATCCATCATTTTGTCAGAGCAATTTTGAGACTGCTATTTCACTGGGCACTGATTCTAGCATATACATGGCTAAATTTGCAGGTGCAATCAGGAGGTTAGATGGCAGCACACAGACTAGATGACCTCCTGAGGTCCCTTCCAACCCTGATATTCTATGACATATTCCACCACCGAAGAGGCTGAAATCCAAAAAGAGCTTTGCTGCTGAAAATACTACCATGAAAGGCTACAGAGTAAGAAAATGGTGAGACATTCTGATGACTCTGGGGACCCTGGCTCCTTCAGAACAACTTCCTCTTCTAGGCACTGACCTTGAATAAGAACACTGGTGTACTCTACGCTGAATGAGAGCGAGGGTGGCAAACACTGGTGACAATATAAGTAAGGAGGAGCTGAGAAATTACCCTAAATGTGAGTGTGGAGAGCTTAGACAAACACTTGAACAGTGCCAGATGCCATGCCCTCTATCAACATAATGCATTTCTGAGGAACTAGTTGATAATTGACAACACAAGAACCTTCTTGCAGTTTTGCAATGATGACTGGAACATGCAATTCTAATTACAGTTGCAAATTAGAGTGATTACTGTGACACACACAGTACTACTTTGGAACACAATAAGTTGTGGTACAAGAGATATTACATTTTAATTAAAATACTGTAGGCTGTGTTGTTGTAGCCCTGTTGGTTCCAGGATATTAGGGACAAGGTGAGCGATGTAATATCTGTTAGTGGGCCAAATTCTGTTGGTAAGAGAGAAGCTTTCAAGTTTACCCAGAGCTCTTCCTTAAGTCTGGGAAATTAATTCACAGTTCACTGCTAAATACAAGGTGGATCAGGGTTGTTTAGCATACATGGCTAACATGCATTTCAAGGGGCCATTCAAGGCTTAACGGCCCATTAACATTAATTAAATAAAATTAATTTATTTTATTTATTAATTAAAATCCTGTTATTTAGAATGTATGTTGCAGCAACATCTAGAGGCTCCACTCAGGATCAGATTTTCCCCCTTTGCGGTGGGAGCTGTACAACCTGTATAGGTCAAGGTGTCACAAGAATTTCATTTCTATTCATTTAATCATAGAAACTGCCCTGGAGAGCTTACAATGGAAGGGAATCCTGGAATGGGATCTACAAGGGCTGACCCTTGAGTCCACAGGGATCCAGTTGTATGATCCAGGCCTAAGCAAATCTCAGAGTTGACTAACCAGTGAAAGAGCAATGCCACTCATATTTTTTTCTCCCAATACTTTCTGTTTAAATACACTATATAGAAGAAGCATGCTAATATAACGGAAGGTGCAAGTCCAGCCTCGCTGGACCTCTGTTTGAGGTGAAAAACAACCAGAACAAGAGCACTCGGCAAACTTGTTGGCTGCCGGAGAAGGGAGGCTTTGGGCTAACAAGGCAAAGAGACTAACCTATCCTAGTTCCTCCCAGACAGGGTTGAGGCTGATTGGCGGAGTGGTGCAACATTAGCTTGTGCTGCCAATATGCGATGGATAAACACAGGCGACTCTCTGGATAAACAGAGCAGTGCTGGAACTCCAGTTTCCAGTGATGTCGATCTGGCACTTTTCAGCAGCATTAAATTCACTTTAAAGGAGTGTGTGCGAGGTGTGGGGGGGAGTGGGAAGACTAACAATGCTAAAAAAAGGACAGCTATATTTAGACTAAAACTAAGACCTCATTGGTCAGTCTCCAAGGCAAGTGGCCCAATGACCTAATTGCCATCCAGTAAAATAGGTGAGAGAAGCTGAAGCTGGGAAACTGAATCCGTTTTGTGACCTTTAAGAACTGGAGTTAAAAAGTGAAGCTAATGCCACTACCCTAACATTGTTTTTTTTAATATTAATAGTGCTGAGGAGACAGCTAGCTTTCTGTTGCCAGAGTCTGTCCTGGTTAAACTGGACCACTCTGAACATTACAAAATGTGATTAATTATTTGATACGTCCCCTAAATTAAAACTTTTTTAAAAGGCTTTTCCTCAGAGAGGCCAAGTCATCTGGGAATAATCCTTGCCCTTTGTTTCTTAATCCGACTATTGATCCTTAGATTTTTCACTTGACTGCCATTTCTTGCAGTACGACTGTTCTAATTGTTTTATTGTTAATTATATTTCAGTAGCACCCAAAAGCCATCACTGAGATTGGGGCCCAGTTTTGCTAGATGCAATCTGAACACAGGAAGAGACAGTCCCTGCCGCTTAAGAACTTACAGATGAAATAGACAAGAAAGGGGAAAAGTGAGAAGGGAAACCAAGAGGTGGAATGACTTGACCAATGTCACAATCAATGGCCGAGTCGGAGTAGTACTGGCCTGGACCATTTTACTCTTTCTCAAAATTCTTGCCAATCTCAGGAGAAGTGCATGATAGCTCACAGTGTAGTAAACAGCCATCACATGAACAAGCATAGCCCCTGTGATTTTGCAGGTTTTGAAGCCATCTTTGATGTATTGAGTTAAGTTTGCAACATGGCCACAGCATGAGCAGGCTGGGAGGAAATTAGCTTAGTCATTAGCTGTCCCTTCAACTACCGGTGCTAGTCTACCCTATGCTCCACCTACAAGCTATATGAGTGGATGACAGAGTAAGCATATTGGCTTATAGCTCTTTGCAGAGATAGGGTCTTTGTGTAGTATGAGTAGTTCAACCATTTTGTTCTGACTCCAAAGCCTGGGTGTCTGTAGAGATAGATCATTTGATATGCCATTGAGTCCAGCTGCCTTTCCACATTCCATGATCTTTATAGCTATTGTCAGCTCCTCAGTGTTGAACTACTCACTAGGGACTTTGCTGTCTCTGAGGCATGAGCAATGTTCATGTTCTATATGTCTATACTGGGTTTTGTTTAGTGGGCTGGTTTACCACACAAGATGGGTTGGTGTATGACTTGGCTGAGAGAGATAGTGGTGATGCATCTTGGTTGTTGTCCCTCAGGGTTCAGTTTATATGAATGATAGCCCATATTTTTTTTCTATTGTGGTACAAGGTTTATTGTTTCAATCAGCTTCTTTAAGCTGTCACACCACTTCGTTCCTATCTTTCTCGTAAGCGTCCTCCCCAAGCCCAATGGATCCAACTCAAACAATCCTGAGTATCTCTTATATTGTCATTTGTTTTTTTTCCTGAAAGCCCAGGTACAGACAATGTCTGACATCCCTTAGGGATGTACTTCTAGGCAGTCTTCCGTACCGGGGAGACAAATTCTCCATAGTGCTTGTGTGTCAGACTAATATTACAGATGGATTCAGCCAATTCAGAGGTAAAGCCTTCCCAATCAGCCTTTGTGAAGTTGAATCTTGGCAGGTACTTTGTTTTTCTGGTTGGTACTGCAGCTCCTATTATCATTATTCTATTCATTGAAATCCATTAATAAAATTTCAGATCTACCTTGACAGCTCCTGAACGTCTTTGTTTTTTTTTCTACTGCATGTGTTTTGATTCCTTTAGATGGCTCTAGGATTTCTCCATTGGATGCGGAAGCAAAGTGTGGAGGCAATGGGGTGTAAATATTAGATGCTGGAGTGGCAGGATGTTTCTATTCATGGTGTTGCACACACAATATTTCAATGTTACTACAATCTGCTCACTAGAAATGAAATAGTTTTAATAGCTGGATGTTGTTTATCTTCTGAGCCCTAGAAATTATGAGATTAGTTAAAACATGTTCCAGAGTACACTAGGCTTCAACTGAAAAATATATTTAATCTTTTTCCTTGAACAATCTTCCTGTTCCATCTACTGTATGTCATGGCAGTTAAAAGAACTGAAGTGCATTACTCATTTGGCATGCTGACTTAGCGACTTATTTTTAGTACCTTTTGAGATGTTCTAAGTTCCTTCTGAAGTTAATGAGAGCTGACAGGGCTCACTTAAATACTTTTGCAACTCCACTGCAGGTTCAAGGTGCAGGAGCAAGTTCTAAACAACTGTGCTTGCAACTTTTATGGGAGTGACTAAGGATACTTACTGCACATTTGACCCAAAGATAGTTGAACACTCCTCAACATGGTAAACATTATCAACAGGCCTTTTCTCCGCTAATTAGTGGGATGCTCTTTTAGTCATTTCATTCACAAAATCTGATGGATACTTTTGATGATCAAAGTTTTTTGGTCTAAAATATAGCTTTTATTGTCCTATCTCCATTCATACCATGGTCATGTTAATGGTCATCAATTTATTATCAATAGATTTCTCTCAACTTTTTTTGTGGAAGCACCAAAACTTCCTTTGGTTTCTCAAATAATCTGTTTCAGAGGAAGGGTGGTATGGGTGTTAAGGCATGGGATGGGGACCCAGGAGACCTGGGTGCGATTTCTGCCTCTGCCAATGACTTCTTGTAATACCTGAGCAGGCCATTGAGGGTACAGCTATACTACCTGCTGGATCAGCGGGTAGTGCTTGATGTATTGGGGATCAATTTATCACATCTCATCTAGACGCAATAAATCGATCCCCAAACACGCTCCCCGTCATCTCAGCAAGAGGAGTAAGCGGAGTCGGCGGGGGTGCGGCCGTGGTTGACTCGCTGCCGTGGGGACGGTCAGGTAAGTCGACCTAAGAAACTGCGACTTCAGCTACGCTATTGGCATAGCTGAAGTCGCATATCTTAGGTCAACCCCCGGCCCCCACACACACAGAGTAGCCCAGCCCTGAGGCTACGTCTACTCTACAGCCTATGTTGCCAAAGGTGATGTCACACCTGAATATACAACCCTTCCTGAGCTATATAAATTACACTGACATAAGCGTTCGTGTGCACAGCTTATGCTGCTCACAGAAGTGAACTCTCTCCCATCAGCATGGAGCATCTTCACCAGATGTACTGCAGCCTTGTACATATAGCCATGGCCTCAATTTTCCGGTGCCATTTCCCACCTGGATAATGACAATTCCTTTCTCCAACCGTTTCCCTGGCTTGTCTATTTATTTTTAAACTATAAACTGTGTTGGGCAGGGATTACCATATTTGTCTTTTAGTACAGTGCCTGATGCAATGGGGTGATGTTCTGGTGTCAGCTAGAGACTCTAACTGAGGGGATAAATAATATAGTTATAATTGCTTTCACCCAATTCCTTCATCTATGGGGAATGGAAGAGGGAGAGCTGTTTTTTTTAAATGATGCAACTTCATTTTACATTTTATTCTCTCAGAACCAACCCACACCCTGTGTATGCCATAGACAGATATTTGTCACTCTATTATTGTTTTACAGTGTCAGTTCCAGATACTTAAGCATTGCTGGAATGCATTGGGGGGTAGGGGGGGAATTGCGTTTTAAATCTCAGATGGGATAATAAACTTCAGCCAGAAGCTAATTGTCATGAAACTCAATCCTTTATAATATGTTACTGCTGTAATGGGACTACTCAACACTACTGCACAGGGGGTTTATTTCACCATTAGTTGCATTTTTTAAAAAAATCAGATCACAGTTTTGCTCCCAGTTTACAGTTGTGCTCCCAGCTGTGGGCCTAAGCACAATTCTCAAAGCGATTAATGCATTTAGTACCTTAAGCCAGTGATGGAAGGTATTATTTCCCATCACGTTTAATAGCTCACTGTGGATTTGCTTCCTACCAACTTGCTTCCATCCAAGAAGTCCTGAGAATGCCGTGGCCCTCCTGTCAGGAGAAAATGAATTGTGACTAGGCAGGAGGCTGGAAGGCCAGAGGTGAATTAGAACCAGCAGCATGAAACACTCAGATTACAGTGTTATTATTTTCTTTTTACACCCGCATTAAATAATATTTGAGCTCAGGGTGGCCAGCCCAATGGGTGGTTTAGCAAGCTGAATACAGCTTAAGAAAGAGTACATCCATCATGCATTCGTTTCAGTTTTAGTTCAATCTTTTGTATCCCAAACTGGGGTGAACTAACAATGTTATAAGATATAAACCTTCTTCCAGTATTTGGACTGAACCTTGAATGGAAAATATTTTGATTACCCAAAAAAGGCAATTTTGCTTTCAAATATTTTTCTCTTGTGTCTTCATTCTGAGCAAGGCAGATGTGGCAAATTAGCACCAGAGAAGCTATTCTAATAGTTTTTTTGACCCAACCAGAAGAAAATTTAGTGGAGCTGGTAGGAAAAAAAAAGTGAATTATTTTATCAATTTCATTGCAATTTTGATTTTTTTTTCCCCTGAATTTTCCAATTAACTGTAAATTCTAGTGCGTAAATCTACTCCCAGGAGATTTCCATTCCAATTCTTCTAGTTTTCAATCCTGAAAGCAGTTATGCATGTATATTTAGACATGAGGATAGTAGCATTGAATTCCTCAGGACAACTCACGTTGGTTTAATGTTCCTCACATGCAGCAGCATTTGCAGGATCAGGGGCTTAATTTTGTTCTAAGCCTGCACGTTGTTTGTGTTGTTGGTTCTTCCTCTAACCTATGTATCTAAAGGTCCATTTATTTAATTTATATTATTTCTTTTTCTTCCTGATGGCAACTCCCTCATAAAGGATCTCCGCTGTTTTTTGCAGGTATAGTAACTTTATCTAGGGTGGATTTCTAAAGTGTAGTTCTCGTTTAGAACATGGTGCCTTTCAAATTCCAGCACTTGTTAAATCAATAGGATATTTCCCACTGACTGTAGTAGTAAACGTATCGACCATTGGCACACTTTGGGTCCACATGATTCTTTAACAAAATCTGTTTAGTTTATAAGTAACAAGATGAGTTATCTAACTTGGCATTTGAGCAAATACAGCCTTAGCCCTGAAATCCAAAGAGCAACCTTTCACATTGTACCTCATCTACAGTAATCCTTCCCCAATGGAGATGCATTCTAGGTGTAGTTAGGGTGCCACCGGGACATCTCTGTATGTCTCCAAGAAAAGATTTTGCAACTGGAACTTAGTTAACAGTTCAGTTTATCTTATATTTAATAAGGTACAGCACACCTTTCCATAGTTGGGTCAGCCTTGAAGTGCTTAATGCGGGAATGTATTTTTGACATCAAAATCAATGTATCATCAATGTTATTATTTCCATTACAGAAATACCTACAAATGCCAATCAATGTTCAGGTCCCATTGATCTAGGCACTGGACAGATGAATAGCAAAGAAGACAGACTCCCTCCCAGAGAACTCAGACAGGGCATGACAGGTGGGCTAGCAGATATACAGGGTGATATAAGACCCAATATACCTGCCAAAAGCTCAGACCCCAACCCCACAGGGAAGAGACCAGTTGAGTAAGTGGGTGCCATTTTATTACACAGTCACTTGCCAGATCATAACTCTTAAGCAATGGGCTGCAAATTCTCTCTGCCTCCACTCTATCCAAGATGGGCTATATAATTCTGTGGTTTATGCAGAGAAAATTAGAAACTAATTCCATTAAACCATTTAATCCCAATACAGAGGGGAAAAAAGCTGTTGAAATTTGAAGCTGTTAATCTACCATCCTAAGGGAACCAGCATCAAAATGAAAGAGTGGAGCTCAACCCAAGCTAACTCAAGGAGGTTTTTCTGTTGACTCTTCCTTTAAGCATAAAAGTACATGTTTACTCATAGGGGTTTTGCTGTGGTGGTAATTATATGAAGCTTTCCAAGGGTCTCTTCAGTCCTGTCCAAGCGTGTTAAATTAGCCTGCAATGAAGCAAGAAATAGGGCCAGTTTCATCTCTGGTGTAACCGTATTGATAGCCATCAGGAATGGTTATGGCTCATCACGATTAGTGCTATCTATACAACAGTTCGCATGTACGGATACCTAAGGTCTTCCCAAACCTGAGCAAATATTCTTGGCCCTATGGCTACAAAGGGCAAAATCAAGGTGAAGGGTATGACAGATGTGACAACTACTTGCAATATATTAGGGAGATCTTACTGTATTAAGTTTATGTGCTACAGATGGCATGTAATTCCATGGGGGAGGAGGGACCACAGCCCCTCCAGGAACTAAAAACAATGGAGGTGATTAGACAAATTAACTCATTTTGTACCACCTCTGAGAGTCTCGCTTATGCTAGCTTAAATTGGATTCAGAGACCAAGAGAGAGAGGCCTTTTGGATAAATAGCCTGAGTTTAAATTAGAATCAGAGGAGTAGCCGTGTTAGTCTGGAATTGCAGAAGTGACAAAGAGTCCTGTGGCACTCTTTGTCACTTCTGAGTTTAAAATGACTCAGACCTTCTTTGCGATACAGCAAACAGACAGGACCTTCAGTCCAATGGGGACCGCCATTCTTCCTGGGAAGGACTGAAAGAATTTTGACCTATGGGAGGTCCCAAGAGATGGATGGGTAACCTCTGGTAAACTGTTAGCAGGCATATAATTTCTGTAACTGTTTTTAATATGCTTTTTTCCTGTAGCTTTTTCACCTTAGGGATAAATGTGCCCATGTATAAAGTGCTGTATGGTAACTCATCATTTCTGGCAATTATATTGTTGGTTGCCTATGAAGAGAAAGCAAAGTGCAGACTCTGGCCTGTTTAGGCTGTCTGGCTTGCTGGGGGTATCACAGTGTAGACAGGGAACTATGCAGCCTGGAAAAGTCCTGATCAAGGAGACATGAGTCTTTGCCCAAAAGAGGTGATGGCTGAGGGTCCTGGAGTCTAGAGTGGGTATCCTTTGTGGATCACAGAGGAGGAATACAGGTGTAGTTGCCCTGAATGGTGACACAGGGATTTTAATGGCTTTATTCTCTATTTCCTTGGACCTTGTTTTACCATTTAGACATGTGCAGCGTAGATGTAAAAATGCCATCATTATCTCAAGATATTCACAACTTGTTCAAGATCTCACAGCAAGTCAAAGCAAATGGTGGGGAAGAGAACCCAGGTCTCCTGATTCCCCGACCACACCCTCTCCACTACATCTATCTATTGTCCCTCTGAATAGCCAAACAGAAAAAAAAAATCTTCCCATGTGTCAGACTATGATATTGTTTCTATTTTCCATGTGTAATAAGTACTAAGGACCTTATTCCATCAAAGATATGGCTTAAAAATTCAATAGTTGAGCTAAGTTCATCTCTTAAGTAAATTTAGTGTTGATAAAAGGTGAGAGGCCCTGGAGACTGATGCCCTTTATGTAATAAATGTAGTGCATACAGCAACAGTGCAAAGTTCCTCACTTCTCTCATAGAAGGACTTCTTGTTAATAGTTCATCTGAAATGTCCATTCAAGCCTGAGTCCTTGCCTCTTGGCTGAGAATTCCTATAGAGGTGCCAAGTGTGGTGATAGTGGTTTGTAAGGTTAGCCATTCTCTCTCCATTACAAACTAGACTCAGACCAACCCATCGCTTAGAAGCCAGTTGAAAAGTTGTCATATGGTAATAATTGACACACTCAGCTAAACTGGAATCCATCAGTTAAAGGTGAAAAGTCTCTGTATCCCGTTGCCAGTCAATGAATCACCTCCCTGGGTGGAGAAGCTGGGGATGGGCATATTTTTTTCCATTTAAACACTTTCAATGTCAACTTTAAAAGTTATTTCATCGAACGGGGGATTTCATTTGATCTTCCCAACTTATTGAGATTTCAGAGAAGAATCTTTTCTGAACATCTTTAAGGAACAATCTCTATACAACTTCATCCATATTTAAGGTTTGTTCTAAATAATGCAGCTGGTCAAAAAATTTCAAATGTCATTGAAATATGCTATCACATTTTCAAAAGTCAAACAAAAAAATTGTATTATTTTAAGAAGTTAATGGGGGAAAAGTATAAAAAATGTAAAAATTCTGTTGTAAAAACAAGGGGGAAAATAAACAGAAAAAGTCATTTCCGTTCCCACCCTTGTTTTTCAATAATTTGTAATAAATAACCTTTAGGTTCTATTGAAGCTGGTTTCAAGTTCATACTTAAAAAGTAGTTATCAAAGTTTTTCTGTCAGATTGGGATAGTGTAACTCGTGGGGTCCCACAGGGTCAGTTGTAGGTCTGGTACAAGATGAAATTCAGTAAAGACAAGTGCAAAGTAAAACACTTAAAAAGGAAAAACCAAATGCACAACTACAAAATGGGGAATAACTGTGTACATGGTAGTTCTGCTGAAAAGAATCTGTGGGTTGCAGTGGTTAATACCATTTTGGACTGTATTAAAAAGTGTGTTGTAGGTAAGACGCCGGAGGTAACTGTCCCACTCTACTTGACAGTGGTGTGTCCTCAGCTGGAGTACTGTGACCAATTCTGGACTCCACACTTCAGAAAAGATGTGGTTAAACTGGAGACAGTCTAGAGGCCAGCAACAAAAATGATAAAAAGGGTTTAGAAAACCTGACCGATGAGGAAAAGTTTTAAAAAATTGGGCAAGTTTAGTCTTGAGAAAAGAAGACTGAGGAGGGACCTGATAACAGTCTTCAAATATGTTAAGGACCATCATAAAGAGGATGGTGAACAATTGTTCTTCATGCCTACTGAAGATAGGACAAGAAGTAATTTCTCTTAAATCTTCAGCAAGGGAGATTTAAGTTAGATATTAGGAAAATCTTTCTCGCAATATGTGTAGTTAAGCACTGGAATAGGCTGTTCAAGATGTCCACTTGATTTATCCTCTCTGACATATTCGGCCAAAGATTGTTTTGGCGGCAGAGTACTGATTTCTTGCACCTGAGGGCTGCAGGATCCTTCTTTCCGCAAAATGAAGTTAATACAAGCAAAGGCATGCCTTGTACAAGTGCCCATTGTGTTTACAGCACTTCTAGCATGACTTATGAAAACTCCAGAGCTGGTTCTCTAATTTTTCAGTCAAGAGAGGTAGAAGGTTTTCTTCAGAAGAGTTGACACATGAATAAGGCCAAGCAACTAACGCAATATTGTTTGACACCCTTCAATAAGGCCAGTCACTGACCACACTGTGAGCAAGTGTCCACATCCTTCTCCTACCAGACAACCATGAGTGCTGCCAAGTGAAATACCCTGGATGTATATCAGTTGTCTGCCCAGCAGTGTTTTGGGATCTTTTGCTAAAAGTGCTCCCAATGTCTTCCCTCATGCTCCACTGAGTTTTACATACACCCGATTCTTTACACACCTACATTCAAACAGGAGCTTTCCCACCAACTCAAGGGAGTTTTAGGTTCTATTTTGCATTCCTCAGGACCCAGAATTCCTCTTCCATGGGTAACCTGAAGTGTCAATTATTTTTTCATTTTAAGACATTTTGACTTTAATATCCTATTTTATTTGATCATATTGTTATGAAATATAACAGGAAAGTCAAAATGGCACATTTCAACCTTATCAAAACAAATCCTTTTTATAATTATTCATCAGAATTTTTGGTTAAATCATTACACTCCTGCAGAATGTTTCAATTTAATGGAATCCTCATTTTTCCAGTGAAAATCTGTTCTGTCAGAAACATTTCAACCAGTTCTTTCTATTTGAACAATGGCGCTTGTTGCACTTGTGCAGAACGGGTTCAAGGAAGATGCTCTTGGGTGAATTATCACTCCTCTTGCTTCTTCATTGGTTTCTTAAATGGGCCAAAATACACTTCAAGGGCATAATCATATTTTAGACTGAGTAGTGTGGCAGGTAGAAGCACAGGCATCAGGGGTGTACACAATTGGGTGTAAACAGAGCCCATTTTAAATTCTTTACAAGAGAGGTTGATTGTTTTGGCATCTTTCCTTTGTTGTAGGGTAAAATAGCAGAGGCCCAGCAGGATATTATTGGTTCAGAATTGAAAGTTGCAGTTTTTATAATCAATTGCTGCGTGTATGTATGAGAGAGACGGGGGAAGGAGGGGTATCTGAGAATATAATCACTCTTTTATTCTTATGAATCCTTTTTGCTGACATGTGAACCCTTTCCCCGACTTCTCAAAAATTATTTTTAGAATTGAATGAATGCTTCAATTTTATGCAGGTGAAAGAATTAAATGGAAAGTTGCTGACTATGTGCTTTATTCTCCCTTTTAGTGCTACAGTCCATTTTATGTCATATACATGAGAAAATACTGTATTAATAAAAGTCATTCCTATGATGCTATTAATGTCAGTAGCATTTTCAAAGAATCATGGACCAGATCCTCAGATGGTGTCAACTGCTGTAGTTTAAATGTAACCAATTTATTCCAGCTAAGGATCTGGTCCAGAGACTGACAGGTTCCCTGGCCTGAAGAACAATTAAATAGTCTTACTCTGAAACCCTTACAGAGATACCCATGCTCAAATATCACAGTGATGGACACAGAATAAAACAAAAGGCTTCCATAGATAGCACTTACCCACATGTGCAGGCTCACTATGACTTAATACAATTACTCACATAAGTGCTACTCAGCCCGAATAAGGGTTGTAGAACTGGAGGGGCAGATGGAGACATTTTCCAAGGCACAAAGTGCAGTTAGGTATCCAATCCCTAAGGCAGACAAGGGGAGGGAAAAAAGGACAAGAATGAACAATTCAATTAACGGCAAATATTGAGTATTGTTAAAAAGGTTGTACAGCTTCCTGGAAGAAGAAGAAAAGGGACTTGAAAGAGAAGGGTGTGTGCTTGGCAGAAGAGAAATGTGTTATGAAACAGAAAATACAATAGTAAGGAAAGAAGCTAAGCTGTTGAAAGGAGGAAAAGTAGGGCTTTTTTTAAAATTGACGCTTGCAGTCCTTAACTGATACAGACCAGCCAAAATGCTTCCTTTAGTGTACCAGCATTCCATTCATTTTGTAACGTTAGATTTTGCCTGTGCTTTGCCCATCTTTAATTTCTGCTAGTGCTGGGCACTACATGAAGGCAATACATGGGTTTGGTCAACCATGGAAGATCTCTCCAGAGTGAGGTTCCCTCTCTTCTATTGGAAAATGGCGAGGGTGGGGGGCAAAATGAAAATACAATTCTTCAACCTTTTTCCATGCACTATTCACTGCAATTAATTTAATGGCCCAGCATGTCAGTATTTTTCAGACTGAAGGATGTGTGAAAGATCATCTTCTCTGATGATTTAGGTTGTGTAACAAGACTTTCTAGTAGAGGAGGAATCCAAAATGGTGAGACCAGGATCCTAGGAGACCAGCTGTAGTTTACTGGAGAGCACGCACAGCAAAGGAGTTGGGGGGGCACTTTCAAAGGTACCCTTAAGAATAATCAGTCTTAAGTTATGTTGATCCATCTAAAACACTGATCTAAAGCAGCCACTGTTTGCCATAAAAAATGTCTCGCTCTACTGCTGTATTTCTCAGAGTTGCAGGATCTGTAGCATATTTGTACTCAGTCACCAGTGACGTTTTTCTTAAAGATGGGCCCAAGCTTCAAAGTGCTGAGAGATCCAGATCTGGGGGCTTGGTTCAGTCCCAGTAGAAAGAAGGCTCCAGCTGAGAAATTTAGATCTGAAACCAACCTTTTCCCAACTTCTGGATGTTTTGATCAATGGTTTTGCTTATGGTTCCTCTCTAATTTGTTGAGAAGTCCCAGCTAAGGTTTCTAACAGAGTCTGAAATTTCTACAACAGGAACTTTCTCTTCCCAGTTTGGTCTTCTGCCATCAGAAATAGGGAGCCTGTCTTACTCCAAGTTTGAAAACAGCATAGTACAAGCTACCTCACCACCTCCCTGCTTCTCTCCTCAGCTGTCACTGCCAGAAAGTTTAGCCACACCGTGTTCTGTGTGTCCCTTTGTCCAGAATTCTCTCTTCCAATACACCAGCTATGTCCTCTGGCTCTAATAGCATGGGCAGGGATGGTGTCCCTAGCCTCTGTTTGCCAGAAGCTGGGAATGAGCGAGAAGGGATGGATCACTTGATGATTCCCTGTTCTGTTCATTCCCTCTGGGGCACCTGGCATTGGCCACAGTCAGAATACAGGCTACTGGGCCAGATGGACCTTTGGTCTGACTCAGTATGGCCGTTCTGATGTTCTTAATAATCTGTGCCTGAGTTGTACATTGCTCAGGGAGCCTGTGCTACCGGACCGTGTAATCTGTTGATGTATTTTAGGGAATAATCACCCATTAATTTTTAGTTCATTTACAAACAAGCCTTAACCACCATTGAAATGATTTATGTATATCCCTCTAGTGTGTTTGGAAAAATATTAACTCGCCTTGAAGCAATAAGGGGGCCTTTAGCACTATTGTATGTTCAAGAGCTGTCAGCCGACTTCACTCTATGACAGACAGAGCTTGGAAGCAGGACTTGGGGAGACCAAATTACCTTGGGCAGAGCTGACCTTATCATGATGATTCGAAGCTCAGCTGGAGCCGAAAGCTGACGACTTTGCTGCTTGAGACACACTTTATATAAGGTCTAAATTTAGCAAATATTAAAGTCATTCAAGTACCATTTTTTTTAATGATTGTTACAGTATTTTGTAACTTCTGTTCCCTTCTGGCTGTGATTTGAGAAACCTTTCTCCCCCCTCCTCCTTGACAGCAATCGCGAGTTGTAAAATAATAGAGCATCAGCCAGCAATAATTTGCAATCCAAACAGACTTGACGCTCTCTGACATTTATTGAAACCTCAGACCCTGTTCGCTGGTTTCAGTTTTCCTCCCTTTGCTCTGTTTTTACAGACAGACAAGTACTTAGATTTGGGTTTAATAATGAGGAGAAATTTCGTCTTGGCCCAGCTTTGCTTGTGTTGGCTGCACTGGGGGCTTGCAGCAGACGGGCGGTTGGAGTTAATTACACTAAATGGTGAGAACATTGTTTGACCCCACTGGTTCGGCACCAGATGGTGTACGTTGCCGCTGAGAATCCAGTACAGACGTAACACTTTCAAGACTGCATAGGGAAGGATAACATATTTGGAGTTTAGTCATTATCGTACAGCACTATCCATCCTGGAATAAGCCCGTGACAAACAAAGCAACAGATGACCGTGTTCAGCTTTAGCCACTGGGAGTGGATTAGGGCGTTGTTCTATTTGTGCAAGCAAATGCATCAAAAGCCAAAAAAAGAAAAGAAAAAAAAATCCCTCTTGCTAAACATTCACTTAACATCCTGCCAGCACAAGGTATCAACTTTGGTAAATCCTTCCTGGAAAGTGAACTTTACATTTATGGGCCAGACATGATGGAATTTAATGTTTGAAAATGATTAAAGGATTTTGTTCTTTCCTAGTAACAACTGTATTTATCAAGGTAGCAGCCATGGTGGCCTTAAGAAAGTGTTGAAGTGCAGCTGAATGGCTGAGCCGACAATGGTCTACGGGTGGTGGGGTATCCCCTGTGGCCTTGGCAGGTTAGAGGCGGGGAAAGCCATCTTCAGATATAGGAAGTGAGGGCTTACTGATCCCATAGTGTGTTAATAAAACATTATTGGTATTTACCCTACTCAAAGATAGTTCATTGGAAAGTAAGTTGAAATTCCAATTATTCCTTGAATAAAACAATATAAACTATTTTGTATTGTTCTCACAGCACGTCTGGAGTCTTAAATGGTACAAGAAGACAAACATAAAAGCTATTTCACTGACAGGGCATTATTATTTTTATTGGTTTTATTGTTTGCACAGCATTGACAGTGTGGTTGAGGCTGTCCAATGCCCAGAAGAAGCTGTGTTAAGTTTTCCATGTGTCTCCTTTTCCACTGGATGAAATCACTCACCTGTCACTTAAGGCCAAAATATTCTTCCCCTGTTTTGAAGTTAACGGTAGGTAAATCTTTCATGAGATGCACAGAACTCTGGATTAAAGTCTAGACAGTTCAAAAACCTTTCAATTCACCTTTGGGAAATATATGATTGTCCCTTGTAAGGGTGAGATTTCATTGGCATAACCGCCTTGGGTTCAATAGATGCAAGCCAGCAGAGAATCTGACCCGAAGGTATTGTGTTAATAATGTGGAATCTCAAACAGTTTGGGGTACTTATATTTTTATACCACTCACTTCATTTTTAACTTTATTTCCGGAGCTTTCTCATAACACATTCATTGTCCATTCTGTTTGTTGTTGAATGTGGGCTGCCCATAAATTACACAACCTCCCTTTGGGTAATTTCCAAGACCTGTTCTCCCCTTGTAATGCTTTATAACACTGACACAAACATGCAAAATAAAGGACCCACCTACCTCCTAATGCATGATGTAATTTATGGGCAGCCCCCTACGTTCCTCCTTTCACCATAAAGCTGCAGCAGCAGCAGCAAAGTTAGAAGAAAGCTATGGCCTCCCCTTATCCCAATAGCTGTACTGAATGTTTTGAAATAAAGTGATTATGGGGGGCAGAGGGGAGGAAGTATAACCACCGTTTCCAATTGAATGGTTCAAAAAGTTCCCTTGCAACAAGTTTCTCCCTACTATGTTTCATCTCTGAGTTCTTCTCCAGTAACATGCTTATGCATAATAAAACCACTGTTCACGTAATGCTAAACACCTGCGCACAGATACATTTAGTGCAGTTATAACCATTTCTTCTCTGCATCAAGAAATGTTTGGGATATTCAGATCAACTTAACCTGTTGAGTTTTGCAACATCAGGGGCATATGGATGCCACTTTACTATAATCCTAAGGCCAAAGAATGCAGCACGGTTGAAGTTATGATGTACTGTGAGTTATTGGATAGACAATGTGACTAAACACAAGGAGCTCCTGATTTCTAATAACAGATTCTACCATTGGCTTTCTCTGTGAAATATGGCAAGAGATTTCACCTTCCTATGTCTCAATTTCTGCCGCTGTAAACTGTGGATAGTCATACTTACCACTCAGAAGGCTATAAGACCTGTTTGCAGTCCAGCAAAATGGAGCTAGGGCATTTGTTGCTGGAGGGAACCATCATTAAAATGGGATATAAACTCCCATGTGTGATGATCAAAGATCTCATGATGCTTTGCACAAAAGTAAGGGTTTTGCCCTGATATCCTGACTAAAATCCTATAAGCTGACTCTCGACTTACTTACAGCGACGTAAGTAAATCATAAGTCCATTAAAATAAATGGAGTTATTCTGGAATTTCACCAGCCTCAGTTTGAACAGAATCAGCCCCCCAAAGTCCTGTGCATTGTTAGAGATGACATCTCCCATCCAAGAGGGGGCTGCATTTCAGTGGTGGTGAAGTGATGCTTTAGTATAATTTGTCAAGCACTTTGGGATCCTTCTGCATAAACTGTGCTAGAAGACCAGATCCTGCATAACTAAATTCAGTGGAGTTATGCTAATTTATACCAGTTGAAGATTCAGCCCATAATATTTAAATGTTAATCATCCTAGGCTTGATTCTGCAACTCTCACCTTGAGTAGGTAGCACGTATTCAAATAGTCTCATTAAACTCAGTAACTGAGTTTCTACTCAGTTTCAATAAAGGTTGCACCATCCGGCCCTATTCAGATGATTAACATTGGAAGAACTACACAACTTACTGTATATATGTTAACCATAATGGTATGTCCAACATTCTCACCTCAAGACCTGTTTGTTTCAACTGTTAAGCTTCACAATCTTTCTTCAAAATCCAGAAAAAAAATACTTTGGTGCTATGGGGCTTTCAAGGAGAGCTTTAGATTCACCCACACACTGTGACATTGGCTATAATTTACTATGAAGCATGAGAGACATTAGCTCAAATTTTCAGAAGCAGATTAGGTTGAAAAGATTTATGACAGCATTTAGAAACATTAGACTTAAGACTGCATGCTGGAGCATGACAAAATGGCAGGTAATAACAGATCTCATTAAAGACTGTTTATTTAAATTGAACATTATCCTGTCAGGGATGTTTTCACTGCTGTATAGGTCTTATTTTCATCTCGATTAAATATTACCAAATACAGGCACCAAAGGATGTGCACCTGGGGACAGCTTAATACACACATTTGTTTCAGTGTGCTCACAAAGCATGAATTTTTCATGAATAATTTGTGGATCTTCTTTGGAAAGTACAATGCAATTTTTGATTCCTCTTTATTCTCCATTTCTGTTTATATTGGTTCATCTCTACCTAATAAAATACAGTATATCTAAGGAGTAACATTTTCAAAAGAACCTAAATCCTATTTCAAAGTCAATGGGATTTAGACTCCCAGGTGTCTAAATCACTTTTGCACACAGGACTTAGAATCCTTAGAGAATTTGGAAATTGTACTCTTTAAGTGAAATCCTCCAGAAGTGACGTCAATGGCAAAATTTGTATTGACTTCAGTAGAGCCAGAATTTCACTGAGAATCTGTATATTCAAAAGGTCCAGTGGATTTGGCAGAATCCCTGAAACTAGACTAGGAAGTTTGGCTCAATGTCTCCTAAGATCGTTGCTTACTGTGTTCATTTTAAGTTCTCACTTTGCTCTCTCTTGAGCTGTGTTCCTTCTAACTCTCTCCTGGTATCCTCTTCCTTGTCCCACTTACCCAGCTCAGATACAAAACCAGCAGGGTCCCAGAGTCTGACTCCTCCCCAGATCCATAAAGATTACCCAGCCTCAACTAGCCTACCCCTCCTAACCTGCTATTTGCCCTCCTATTGATTTGCATATTCCATTGGTTGGTCCTCAGATATGTAATGTTCACCAGAGGGGGTTGTGAGAGTACTCTATTCTACTCCAGTCACCTTGCAGATCATGGTTAGGTCAAAACGTGTTTTGTTGAACTGTTTTTACGGGTTTGGAGGTGGTACTTACAGGAATAGTGTGAAATAGGTAGCCAATAATGTCACAGTATTCTTTGCCTTTTGTTCACATCCAGTTCTGGGGACTCCAAATGCCACCAGTGCTTTACGAAGTAAATCTCTTTATTATTTTTAAATAAGAATTTGGTGTTATGCAATGAAATTCAGCCTGCATATCAGTTAGTATTTTAAATCTCTCTGACTGTCAATACCACCTTTCAGTCACTACATTTTTATTTGTGATGAACAGAATTGTTGACAGCACAAATTGTTTTCATATGTAAGTATTAGAAAAAAGAAAAAAGGTAGGAGGAAACAGAAGAGTTGAGGCAGTAGTATAGCTATGAGTTATATATATATTCCAGACCTTCAGCTGGTATAAACTGGCATTGCTCTATTGAAGTCAATGGAGCTATGTTGATTTATACCAGCTAGATATCTAGTCCATTACTTTAATAAATATTTTATAGCATTACATTTTTTATCAGTCCCTCCCAGTTTTCCTCAAACCAGTCAGTTATTAATCTCATACAGACAATATTACATTCCATTTCTCCCAATTCTTTTATTCTGGTCAACCACATTTCTAACAATGGTATTTTGAGGTTTTGCAACCATAGTGATGAAAAATGTCTTTAATGTGTGCAGTCAAAATATTCTAAACATTGACCAGTCTTTCTTTAATTGCAGAAAATCAGAATATTTTCCATACATATTAGTCATAGGGATATTTGAGGGGTGGGGAGAGGGTGAGGTGTATATTCCTGGAATATCTTTTTAGGGTTTTTTTTCCAGGGCATGTTTCAGAGAGGGAGATGCTTGTTTAATTAGAAGTTGGCTGTTTAGGAAAATAACACCCAAGGTGAAAACATACTTTCCTGGAGACTGATGAATCGGAAGTGCCTGTAGGTATGAAACCAAGAACTTATAAAAGTATGATGAAGGACATTAATGATTGAGAGATGCCAATTTTCTCCTCTTTAGATTGGATTTTGGATGGCTATCATCTACTAAATTATGGATATCAGAGTATGACTTCCACTCCCACCATTCCAAGGGCCAATTCCTCAGCTGTGCTAAATCATCAAAATACTATTAACATCAATTTACACCAGATTTAAGATTTGTCCCTCAGACATTCTAGGTCCTATCCCCAAATGACCACAGTGAAGAATGTTTTAACCTATCACAAATAACAAGGACCTGTTTGCAAAAAACCCCATCAAATCCATTTATCTGTGACATAAATACCAATAACATCAAACTTTAATACACATTTTTTGCAAAGTGCTTTACCTTTACATCCCTGAAAATCTTACTTCTTTATTAAGCCCTGTTGAGCAGATAGCAGACAGTGCTTTGCTTTATTTGGCTGATCAGTAAAGCTGGTCTGATAGTGCCCACCTTGGCATCTCTCATTAGAACACTCAGCAGTTTGAAAAATGCCATTTAACGGCAGGTGGAACAACTGAACAGATGCACCTGTTGGACTTCCCAAGAACAAATAGCAGCAATGGGCATGATGGCCTGAATTAGTGAAATGACGGTGAGGAGGAACTATTATTGTAGGAGGCACAGCAGCAGGGTGGAAGGAGATTTCTTGGGAAGTTTTAGAACCGAATTTTAGAGTAGCTTGTTCTTTATTATTTTGGGCCCAATCTAATGTCCATCGGTATTAGTGGAAAGATTCCCACATAGGACAAACACAACAAAGCAGATATCCACCAAACAGTTAGCTTTTACCTTCAGCCATGGATACAAAACCCCGCCTGATCAAAACTTTCTCCAACTACATTTTTCTAGTCTTGTCCTAATTTCCTGCTCACCCCTGAGTCCCCATCCTCATATCCTATTGTCTTTTGGGCCTAGGTGGATGAATAATATAAATAATTTTCTGCAAATTTTCATTTGCTTTTTTTCAGTTTGCTTCAGCTGTGTTTGTGTCTCCTACTGAGTTAACTAACATTGAAATGGTTGTGACTTACTAATACAGATGCTCATATACGTGGGTGTTGGAGGGGAGATTCTGGATTTACAGGGCTCTGATCCAGCAGAGAAAGGCATGACAGGATTCAGAATCTGGAGGTTGATGTTAGAAAAATTCTGATGCAACTTTTTACCAGGGATGAAGTTACACTTCAGAACAGCAGATCCAAAGAAGCGCACTGGGAGTCTTTAAATCCACACTGGATGTGTTCCTAAGAGAATTCAACCACTGGTTAATGAGCTTGATTGTGTCATTTCGATTCCCTCCATGACAGGAATCACTGAGTGAAATTCCATGGTCTGTGTTGGGCAGGAGCTCATGCTGAATTCTTCCAACTGGCCTACCCTTGATGAATCCAAAGTGAATTTTCAGCTTGCATGCTCAAATACTTGTAGAAAGTGAATTATAGAGATATTCAGGATCAGTTCCTCAACAATAACAGCAGAAGATGAAGCTTCTCGCGTGTTGCCCCATAATGGTCCTCAACTCTGATCTAACAGCGCTACAACTTGTCCCCTAGACCCCTTTGCGGAAGCAGCTAGCAAGGTAGCCAGTTAGACCCAGTTGTGGGGAATGTCCTACATTTTAAATTAATAGAATGAATTGAGTGGTCTTGGCGGGGAGTTCTCCCCCAGTATTGATGGTATGTTCTCATATTACATAGCATGAACAGTACAGTGATTTTCATCCAAGAATAGCAATTCAACTTTAGGATTGGTTTTGTTTTTTCCTCCAAAGAAGGCAACGATGTTGATTTCATTGAGGACAGTGTAGTATTCCTGTCATAAAGCAAACAGAGATACTGCATGTTGTGTTGCTGTTGTCGTATTGGTCCTCAGATATTAGAGAGACAAGGTGGGTGAGGTAGTATCCTTTATTGGGCCAACTTCTGTTGGCAAGAGAGAAGCTTTCGAGCTTACACAGAGCTCTTCTTCTTACTAGTGTTGAGGACCATTGTTCTTACCTGAAGAAGCGCACTGTGTGGCTTGAAAGCTTGTCTTTCTCACCAAGAAAAGTTGATCCAATAAAAGATATTGCCTCACCCAACTGGTCTCTCAAATAGAGACATTGTCGCTTTGTAACACTCCAGTCTTCAGAGTGCATACAATAATGTTAAGTTGCTTTTCTTACCCTTCCCCCATTTGCTCCTGTATCCATTTCATGCTTAACTCCCCCAAACCGTTTTTAGTGACATTTTCCTCAGCGATACGCACCAAAACCTGGTGAAAGCGGCCCCAGTTGAATCCAGGTGAGATCACACTTGATTGTTGCCATCCATGGCTCTGGATGGAAACCATCGAATGCCTATTTAATGTAGGGTCTGACAGAGCATGTGTGAAAAAGAAAGCATTGGTTTTGCGGTGCTGCTTTTTAATCATGAATTGTGCAATGGAACATACCACACCAGCAAAATCAGATTGTGGTTTTTCTTTTTTGGCAAGAATTATCATTTCTTTTTGGTTTGGGCCATATCTTGTGTAGGGAAAAGAGGGCAGCATCTGTGTCCTTGGTTACTAAACAACTCCAGTGCACCCAGCCAACCCACAGAAGCAAATCTTAAACTGGGAAGCAAAACTCACAAAGGCATTCAGCCTCATAGTCTTAAATTGCCATTGAGCAAAAGATCATTCTCATGGTAACTGGCAATATTTTCTCCCGCCCTCGATATCTCACGTGTTTCTTGTGCCTAAATATCCAGATTTAGTTTCCTATTGTTTTTCTGATTCAGTCCCAGATTTCAAGAGAAAAAAATCTTATTAGCTTTGCCCGTTACATGTCAGTTTGGAACTCATTTTACAGTGTTGTTTAATAATTATTAGAGCTCATCAAAAATAAGGGAGGAGTGAATTTCATGATTTTTTAAAATTTCTTGGTTTTGTTCTAGTTTTTTTTAAAAAAAAAAATCAACCAGCTCTGTAGCTGGTGGGAAAAAAATGGGAATGGCAGTATATTGTGAAAATTTCATTACAATTTTTCCTTTTTCTTTATTTCAAAATCTGAAATGTCAAAAAAATTCAGATTTTGGTGAGTTCCAACAATGCAAATAATGAATAAACATGGTGTACTTATATAATTTTTTTTATCCAGTTACATCAAACATTTATACAAAGATAAGCGCGGATCATTGTCACCATTTCACAGAAGGGAGAACTGAGGCATGGAGATTTATCCTAGATAAGCAGTGTTATTCAGAAGTAGAGATCTCTTGCCATTTCTTAATTACTTTGACCATCCTGCATTTTTTGGGTTCAGCTGTGACCATCTGTTTGTTGTATCCTCCTATTGTCTCTCATATTCGGATTGGAAGCTCTTCATGGCAGATCCCATCTATTTGTGTTGTGTTTGTGCAGCGTCTAGTACAATGGTACCCTGATTCATGATTGGGACCCTTGGTGGTCCAGTAATACAAATAAACAAAATCCAAAGTGACATTTTCTGTAATGTGAACATCTGTCCAGTAAAACTGGAGTGGAAAACACCAACACATTTCATATAGACCAACAAAAAAATCTTCATATTGCTAAAAATAATGAGCCATGAACTGAAGTGGATTTGAACCAGTTATATAGACACAAGAAATAGCTTATATCCCATTAGTAGTTCCCTGAGCTGTCCAGTCTCCCACCTAAATCCACTGTGTTACTAGATACAGTCCAACCAAGCTGCATGGCCCATCAGGGACAATGAGTATTAGGCATCCAAACTACAGCTCCCATGAGGCACCATGGCAGTTCAGGTGGAGGCAGATATTAATGTTAAACTGACTTGTTACAAAATATTTCCTTTATATTTTCTTCAGGAAAAATATTGTTTTTGAATAAACAAAAAATTTATTTTCCACCAAAAAAACCCAAAAAACAAAAAAAAACATTTTTACAGAAAATTTGTGGCCAGCTCTAGATGTTGCAAAACATTGTTTAAATACATGAGTAAAAGAAGAAAATGATTTAGCATTTGACCGTCCAGCACTCTGCTCCCCAAAATACTCCCATTCCCCAAAGAGTTATTTGCCCTTCCCTCTTTCTCGTGGCTGGTCACCATACAAGTCGATGGAAGTAGTACCTGACCCAAAATCCACTGAAAACAATAGATCCTTCCAAGTGACTTCAGTCAAGTTTGTCTCAAGACTGTAATTTGTTAGCTTCAGGAAGAGAGGCTTCCACTTCTAGTGTTGAAGGCTGTGGGTTCAAAGGCTGAAAATGGGCCAGGTACTTAGCCAAATGGGACACTTTATCCAAAGTGAACATTTTCTCTTGTGAAATGAAAGGAAGGAGAGGATACTTTAATCATTTTCACCAGAAACAAAGAAAATACAGCTGAGTCTCTCCATGTAAGAGTTCAACATGATGATCCCATTTTAATCCACAAAGCAGGCAGGGTGTGGTTACAGCTGGTCCTAGCTACAACCGGAGGTTTGGAATTTTATGAAGGAGGAAGTTGCCAGTGTGCTAGAATCTGCTGTAAGGAATTCTCAGATGTTTGCACCTATTTCAATTGAATAGTAATGTGGCAGGCAGAAAACAAGCCTGGGGCAAAACGACTCACTTCTCCTCTGCTTTGTGTCTTCCCCATTGCCTGAAAAGGCTTCCTTTAGCCAACACACTCCACTTGGCAGCTCTATTCTTTAGTAAGTACTGCTATATATTTGTTCCAATTTCCCAATCCTGAAATCTCCCCTTCACCTACTACTCGACACTGCTGAAACACTAGCAGAAAGAGGGTTAAAATTAGTTATTGTCTTTGGCTGGGGAATAAATCAAGGATGTTGGATTATTATTATGGTAATGTATTGGAGAACAACAGCAGGAATGTGTAGAGACTGACCGGACCTGTGAAATGAAACAGGAGTGTTTAAATCATCTCTGAACCATTCCCTTCCTTCTCCTAATAATAATAATAAAAGATAGGAAAGGATGCATGAAGGTTGTGATTTGTGCAACAGCAACATCGCCAGCACACCAGGAAGCAACTGCTACAATGTAATTGTTCAGTATGATTCCTCATTATTGTTTGAATGGCCTGAATTAGGAGCCTGTCTGTGCTGACTTCTTTGACGCAATGCTCAGTACTGAAACAGGTATACTTGATCTTGCCTCTACGTGAAAGGGGATGGATTGAATAACTGCTTGAGGTCCCTTCCAGCCCTGTACTTTTATGCTTCTGTGCTCCTCTCTAAGGTAGCGTTCACCCCAGTGCAGGGACCAATATAAGTGGACTTGTGCCCCACTTACTATAAGACCCACTTAAGTCTTCAAAATGCTGTGTCTGCTTCTCTGCTCTGTGACACTGCTTTGATGCTGGTATAATTCCATCAGTGTCAATGCATCTTTCGTCTCAAACTAGGACTTAAATGGCTCATAGGCCTTGTGTTGATCCTCTGCAAATGGGTGGTTTTCACTTTAGTATCTTGCATTTCCCTCCATGGATTGCCTTAAGTCTTCCCATTTCTAATTTAAATGGTCATGCCTCTGTTTAATGACCCAAATATCCATGTAGGGCCCATGCCCATGGGTTGCTGTTTCCAAAGAGAGTTGAGAGTCCTCATTAATTTTCAGAAGTTTCCCGGCATGTCACAGTATCAGACTCCTAAGATTGTTTATTTAAAGTGTGAGATGTTCAGTAAAAGTGAGCATATTATTGGCTTACCTCTATAAAGGGAGACATTTTCAAAGGGTGGCCTCCTTTTGCATTTACAGAAGGAATCACAATCATAAACATGAGTCTTGGCATCTCTAACTTCCTAGTCACAGGCACAAAGCAGGCTAAGAAACTCAGATTTGTACCTGCCATTCATTTTGCAAATCACTCCTTCGCAAGCAGAGACTCTACCTTAATCCTTGTGAAAACTGACCCCCAAATGTGTCCCTAAAGAAGCAAATACACAGGGACTAATCATGTTCCTAGTGATGTTAGTGGCAAACGCTCAGCTACCAATTCTCCATTCTTACACTGGTGTCATTCCATTGATTTCAAACATATAATTTTTCCTCCTGCTTAATTTCAGTGAAGTTATTTCGGTATAACAAAACAGAGAATTACACTCCCAATAACTGCCCGGGGTTCCAGAGCAGGACCTCTAGTAATAAACCTTCAGGAAACATTTTGCAAATACTAACTTAATATTCCATATCTGCAAAACCTACAAATGCCCATCCTATTGCATTTAAACTCTGAGATGTCACAGCCTTTCCTCATGCGTCCCTTTAACTAGGGATCAAAGTCAAGGTGTTGTTTTTTTTTCCTGGGCTGTGCAAAACAGGAGATTGTTTGCATTCCCTGTCACAGGCTGTTTAACTTAATATGGTGCCTGCTTTTAATGTATGCCGCGTGCCCGGCAATATAAATCAAAAATAAAAACATCTATTGTGTGTTTAAATAGGCAGGGATTGGCAGGCAAGAGCAGGTTTCATGAGGATCATCACCAGCGTTTTCAAGAGTGTCTAAAGATTTTGGGTGCAGGCCAGGATCTGGCTGACTTTGGGCGTGTGCTGTAGCTCAGTGCTTTCTGAAAATCAGGCCCCTTAAAGTTGCCACAAATGAGACATCACTCCCCCCCCACACACACCCGCAGCAACTGGGTCCCTCTAGTCACTTTTGAAAATCTTGCCATGTGTCTACAACTGACTCTTTAAAGGGTGAACCCCTTTGCTTAGTGTAAATTGACCTACTCAATGGAGAGCCACTGATTTACCCACACTGAGGATCCGGCCCTTAGTCTTAAAGTCCCATGCTGTGGCTATTGCAATTCCACTAGAGGTAGTATGATGGGAGGTTAGGGTAGCCTGGCTGCTGATGTTTTGATCACATAACCCTGTTCCAGAGCCTTTTCTCCAAAGGCCTACTGCTGAAGTCAATCGGAGTCTCTCCACTGCCTTCAATGGGCTTTGAAGCCAGCCCCAAGAACTCCTTGTTAGCACTAGTGGGGAATTTTAAGAAAACAAAAACAACAAAAAAAAGCCTAGTATAGACAAGTCCAAAGTGAATCACATCAGAAGCCTGGTCATTTGTCATGTACAGTCACGCAAAACCATTATTTCTTTTACACACTGTAATTTTGAATAGACTTGTATAAACAGCGCACAGATTTATTTTCTCAGAATATCAGAACCACTTAGTATGAATCACAAGCTAGATTTCAAGCAGATAATTTTCTTCTAATAGATTTTTGGGTTAACAAGATAAAAATTAACATGAAAATGATTATGTGCTGACTGAGGGAAACCTGGTTTTATTTTGTTCCCTATTTGTTTTACAAGGGAAGTCTTCAAATATCTTGCAGGAGCAAAATATTTAAAGTGTTTGCACATGTTTCCCATTTCCATTTTATACGATTCATTCACAGCCAGCCAAATGTATCTCTCTTTTGTACCTTTTTTAATTATCACAAAAGACTCCAGAAGTGCTTTTGTGCCTTTCTGTCTCTCTCTTTCTTCCAGCCCTGCAAAGCGGCAAGCAATCCCTAGCAGCTAAGCAACGGGACAGTTAAGAAACGGCTCTGGACAAGCCTCAAAGGATTCTGGGGTGTCCTGTGAATTGCTTTGTCTACTCAGTGAAAAGGTGCAAAGTACAGAACTAAGGAGTATGCACCAGCGGCTAAACTTTGATAATGCAGATTAAACATGATGCTTTTACTGCCAAATCCTGGCCCCACTGGGAGTTTTGCCATTGAGTTCATTGAGATAAGGATAGTGGCCTTTACTCTGATAAAAACTCCTCGGTATTCTGCAAATTGTTATTCTATATTATGGTAGCACCCAAAGGATCCAAACGAGATTGGGATTTCATCATGCCAGATGTCATGCATACACAGGATGTTCCTTGCCCAACATGCTTACAATCTATATGGATAGGTGGACAAAGGGTGATAGGAAAGAATTTTAAGATGGGGAACTAAGGCACAAAGAAATTAAATTACATGTCCCAGGTCACACAGTAAGTCTATGGCAGAGCCAGGAATAGAATCCAGATCTTCTGTCCCCCAGGCCAATGTTCTAGGAACACTTCCTCTTTGCAGCAATGTGTCAAACCCCTACAGCTTACAGGAGTGTTGCTACAGTGTATATATGCCCATTACTATACAATACAGTGCAATTGCTTTGTACAGGAAGGGAGCCCTTTGCCTCTTTGTCTGACTCCCAAGAGCAGATGGACACCAATGGTGAAACCTCATAAAGTCTCCAATTATATTTGACAACGGAGGCAGACAAGGGCCAGAGAGAGAGGGCTGATCACTTCACACTGAAATTCCAGTGAAAACACTGTAACCATAAGCACTCAAGGTAGCAAATACAAATGTTCAGTTCTGTCCCCAGATAGTGCTGCTGTAGATACATTCACTGGCAATTGTTAAAGAGACCTTGATTGTGTCAAATTCTGAGGAGGAGAAGAACGTTATCAAAGTGATTAAAGTTGCATTATACTTTGAAATGTGGTAATCTTCCCTCTACACCAAAGGTCTGGCAGAGAGTTCCACTGTCAACAAAAGGGGGAAAAGGATGAAAACAAGTATGAGGAATGTTTAGGCTAGCACATTTTCTACTCCTCCCTCCAAATTAGGAGAGCAATTTCCTAAGCAGTACTGTAAAATGTGGTGGCTCACATTCTAATCTCTTTCTATCTTTTATCCCAGTGTAAATTCAGTATCTCACTCCTTAAGGTAGGTGAAGTGACTCTGGATTTATCGTGATGTAAATGAGATAAAAAATCAGCCTAGTGCTTTTAGCACGGAAGGTCAAACTGGTTCTGGCCCTCAGTGAGCCCAGTTTGTGTATGCAGCAATTTTCATGAGATTTCAGCTGCTTCATACGTAGGACCAGAAAATCAGCACCTTCTAGTTTGGATCAGACAAAGAACCAAACAACAACGAACAAATAAACCACCAAGCTCCATAGAGGTGGCTTTGGATCTGGGAATCTGATTCCATATCCTCCTGAAAACTGAAGTGGTTTGGATTCAAGGTTTCACATTTGACGGATATTGTCCAAATGGCCAGAGTTCAGGCACTTCATATTTCATATAACATAATAAAATGTTTCGATGAAAGAGCCACAAATCCCAGAAAAGGTGCATAGGGCATTCTAGGCCAGATCCTCAGCTGATGTAAATCAGTGTCACTCCTTCAGCTTCTGATTGACACTGGAGGATCTTGCCCCTGGCGTTTAAGTGATCTCTCCCAATCGACTTTAGCTCCCAGGGAAGTGCTGCAACAACTCCAGAGTAACATTCATTAGGCATCACCTGGAAGCACATTTTCCCTCTTTTTCTCTTGGAACATTCTCAGCAGGCATTGTGGAGCTTTTACTAAACATGTCAGATTAAAGGTACAACCAGCCGAATGAATCCAGTCCGTTTCGTACAATCATGGAATCATTCCTTCTCACACATTCAACAGTTGTCAGCATTTTGAATGGGATTCAGAAACATGTCCTAGAAGCTGGTTGGAATGTAGCTTAATATATTGGGGCAGCATTAGAAAAGAAGAAAAGAAAAAGGGTTCATGGAAACTTTTCTATTGCATTTACCGTAAAGCAGAGACAAATGAATGGCATTAACAAAGAAAACAAGACACTTGCTATCTAGACAGCTAGAGGGGTTAGATTATGAAACTACATACAATCTCTCTTTATGTATTTCCCTTCCTTTATCTATGATAATCCCTCTAATTCTTATAAAGTGCATCTCATAGTGCTTTACATAGGAGGTTGGTATCATTACCCCTGCTTTAAAGCAGGGGGAGACTGAAGCACAGGGAGGCAAAAGTGAGTTACCTAAGGTCAGCCAGTATAGCTGGGAATTTAATCCAGGTATCTGAGGAGCTGTTCCATGCACCAGCCACTAGCCCACACTGCCTCCTTCTCTTAGTCTAGTTCAGCTGCCTATGTGTAAATCATCTCTCTCTCTCTGTGTGTGTGTGTTTTTTGCATCATGGTGCCTGCTCCTGTTGAAGCCAATAGAAGCTTTTCTGTTGATCTGGTTGCCAGCAGGAGCAGGCCCATAATAAGCTGGTAAACTAGGACTTATCATTGTCAGTTCTTCACAGCAGCACCTAGAGGTTGCAACATCTTAGGCACTGTACCGACAGGTCATAGAGACAGTCCCTGTTCCAGAGCACTTACAGTCTAAGTACACAAGATTGAAAAAGCAGCAGGAAAACAGAGGCATAGAGAGTTAAAGTGACTTCCCCACAGCAGAGTACAGCCAAGGAAGAGACCAGAATACCTGCCCAGTGCATTCGAACACATGCCCTTCTCCTTCCAACCCAAGTTATGGAATGGCTATTGCACGATGAAGTAACAATTTCAAAAGAGGAGAGCCCGTCAAACATCTGTTTAAACTTCAATATATTTAACCGGGGGTTTAAATATGGAAGGAATAGGAGAGAGGGGGGAAAACAAAGCTGTTTTCTTAATTTAATTTAAAATGTCTATTTTTTTTTCTTTTTCTTTTTTCTCCAAATCTTATTCAGGCAAATTTTATTCCATGAATGAAGCCTTGATAGCTAAATTTCATTATCCTTCCTCCAACTGTACCTGGGATTTGCATGGAAATCCTAGACGCATGAACAGTACAGCTAGAGCAAATCGTCTATCCAGAATCCCGACCTGCACTTTAGCATTTATCTCTCTATTCATCCACATGTATTTATATGAAGACAAAGTGTGGCGTTAGAGTGAAAGAAAAACCGTACAGGGTACCTAAAATATCTCCTTAAAATGTAGATTTTGACTGTCTGCCAGTACTGCACTGAAAGTTTTGCCAGTAAGTCCTAATTGCTAAGTAAATGTTCACTCAGTATTTCTCCTCAGAGAACAAAGAGCAAGCATTTGAGTGATTTGTTTTAGTATCATTTTTTGCTTGGGGTAATCGGTTCCCTTTATTTTATGTGACATTCTCTGAATTGCAAGTTACTAATCTTCCATTTTAGAGCGGATTACAGCTCTCTGAAACCAATGCAGGGAAATGTGTTAGATTTCCAAGAGTTATTTACCCCTTCCCAACCAAAAGACGGATTTGTCTTCTCCAGGGCTGTGTGCACCGCAATTTCCCCCTAAATATTCCTGACATGTTACAAATCACCACTTGGTTCCCAATTTGGAAACAGACTCCTTTTTGCCTCTCTCATACCAATCAGGAAGCTAGTGGCTCCGATCCAGGACTGAGGCATAAAGAAACGCAGATGGCTCAGGGATTTTATTTACTTAATAAGATGCATGAAATTAATGTAGTTAAGCTTTAGTGCCCTAGTTCTCTGCTGGTGGATTAGCACAGCCATGCAGCGCCCTGAGGATAATGAGCCCAGTTTAACGATAGAGCATCTACAAATTACTGGACAGATTCCCTCTCTGCTCAGACTTACTTCCTGAAGCAGGGTCCTTACCATTAAACACCTACCTTCCTTGGGCCCCTTGGAAAATCCTTCTTAGATTGTCAGTTCTTTTTTTTTTTTTTTCTGTTCTGTGTTTGTACAGTGCCTAGCACAATGGAGTACCGGTCCATGAGTTGGACTCCTAGGTGCTACCACAATACAAATAAATAATAATGATTGTAAAAATAAGTATAAGTGGCCACTTTATTATTTAAAAATTGCAGGGCCTGCTTGTGCCTTAAGGGATCTCCTCACAGAGGGGACCTCCTATGTGAGGATCTCCTTCCCCTCACAGGAAATGATAGTAATTCATTCACCCCTGATAATGTTGACTCTTTCTCCTGGACCCCAAGGAGGTCATCCTATTTGACATGAAAGAGTAAGGCCGGGGAAGGAATACTTGGACTAGGGGTGACCTCCAGAGCTCACCAGAACCACAGAAGTCCCAAAAGAAATGTAATAAGGGCAGAAGCTGTATTATCTTTCCTGCTGAATCTGAGGGACCACTGCCCCTTTGAAAGAGGTGCCAGAGGCACCCATGGTTAATGGCCTTGGTGTGCAGCTACATTGAAGTGGAGGGCAGCAGTGTTGGGTGGAGCAGAGCAGCCCTGGCGATGCAAAGCTTTCACTTGGATGGTCCTAGCTGCTTGCAGATCTCTAATTTTTCAACGAAGAACAAAGACAATGTTTTGCAGAATATTCCCCCCGAAAATGCCCCCAGGGAGGTTCCATGATTGAGTCACTTCTTTGCAGGCCAGCACAGACTCAGATTGATAAAAAGACAGCAGGTGCACATCTAGGGAGGGAGGAAATCAGGGCTTTTCATTGCCTTACCCTGATCCTACTCCAAAGCGATGGTCCATTGATCGCCACCCTCCTGGCCAACACAGTGCGAATAGAACCAGGGACTGCCAGAGCTAAAAGCATGAACTGTTGCGGCTTGCAGAGTCTTCACTCACATTGTAGCAAAGTAAAGATGTGTGAATAGTGGATTTATTTATTTATTTTTTTTTGGTTCACTGACAGTCCCAAAATAAATAAATAAATAAATATCCCTCATTTTTTGTCAAGTGAAACATTTCCATTCAACTCAAAACAATGTTCCAGTTCCATGGTGGGGCATTTTTAATCATTTTTCAAAAGGAAGAAAATTTCAAAACAAAATGTCTTTTCAACCTGAAAAGTCAAAACATTTTGCTTCAGAACTATTAAAACAAAACTCTTCCGACGTTTTTGGTGGGAGGCAGGGGGGACAAAGGGTGATGAAAACAATTAATTGAAATTGACACAAATTTGCTAAATGTTTTGGTTAACCTGAGTCTGCATTTCTCTCTGTCCCCTCCTCTCCGCCCCCAAAAACGTTTTGGGGATGAAAAAATTCACTCCTCTCTGTCACAGACATTTCTCTGTAGATGTGCACAGAGGGAGACCTGTATCATGCATTCATCAGTGGACAACACAGAGAGAAGAAAATCCAATTCATTTGTGTGTTCACTCTCAAACCCTCCCACAACACAGGAAACTGTGGGCCATGTGAAGCCTATAAATAGCTGCATGACTTTAGGTTCCTTCTCAGACATGGAGTAAAAAAATAAAATGCTCCCTTGGGAAAAACATGATCTTTTCTCCATTTTCAAGTTGTCAGTTTTGACAGGAATACTACAAGCTAATTAAATTTTTGTTAATTTATTTTGTCTGATTTGGTGACTGCCTGTCACACAAATTGCTCACTAAGTCAGACTTTTCTTTCCTCTAGACTTTCCACTCTTCCCCCTAACCTTCCCCTCTGCTATTAGGTCAGTGGAGGGAAAGTGGACCTGTTTAATTCAAATAAACACAAAGAGCACTTAAATTCAATCCACCCTCAATACTTCAGCTTCTTGTGTCTGCTTCAGAGAGAAGTGACTCATTCCAGTTTATAAATCTCCCATGGGTGGATCATTGCTTTCTCTTTTCCAACAGTTATGATCCGGATGAAATATGAAAATGGAATTAAGGAATGGACAGAAGGTGAAGGACAGAATATATTCCATTCCAGATTTAAGGCTGTCCTTGGATTTTCACTAAGAATAATCTCACATTCATCAACTCTTCCCCGTACTGATTCCATCCTGTGAAATAGCTAATGTGATGATTTCCTAATCTAGCGAATGTTGCGGCCACATGCTCATCAGTGTTGATAGGGAGGGTTTTCTCCTGTGCGTAGATCTCTATGAGCACACGCTTAGCTTCGGGGAGAGGATGATCCATCGGATTTGCTTTTCTGTAACTTCTAGCTTGGTATAACATTCTGTAGACTATTCAATGGCCAGTGTATAAGGGGTATAGGTCCTAATGTTACCATTTTGGGAGCTAAACAGCAAGGAAAAGACATACTGAGATCTCAGGCTGTACCCAGCCCACAAAATAACTATCACTGGATTCACTACACAAGACCGTTGCTTCTCTGATATTCAAGAACATTGCAGCCATCCTAGCTGAGTGTGCATCTTTAGACTAGACAGCAGTATCTCTTAATGACAATTAAAGGCGTGTATATGTCTCTCTTTTTCTCTGCTTCAGCCAAGTGCACCATTTATTGATTCCTCTTGGAATCATCCCACTGACTTCCTCCAGCCTTTTACATCTAGTTCAGCCTTCAGAACAAGGAATAATGGTCTCACGTTGCAGTGGGGAAGGCTTAGGTTGGATATTAGGAAACACTTTCACTAGGAGGGTGGTGAAGCACTGGAATGGGTTACCTAGGGAGGTGGTGGAATCTCCTTCCTTAGAGGTTTTTGAGACCCGGTTTGACAAAGCCCTGGCTGGGATGATTTAGTTGGGGTTGGTCCTGCTTTGAGCAGGGGGTTGGACTAGATGATCTCCTGAGGTCCCTTCCAACCCTGATATTCTGATTCTATGATTCTTGTCTTCACTTAGAAAGCTCTGTCCCAACCTGTAAATCTCTATTCTCCTTGCTTGCCCTCATCACCCTCCTAGTGAAGATCACCTCACTAACCCCTGAAAATAGAATCATGGAATATTAGGGATGGAAGAGACCTCAGGAGATCATCTAGTCCAATCCCCTGCTCAAAGCAGGACCAACCCCAACTAAATCATCCCAGCCAAGGTTTTGTCAAGCCAGGCCTTAAAAACCTCTAAGGATGGAAATTCTACCACCTCCCTAGATAACCCATTCCAGTGCTTCACCACCCTCCTAATGCAAGTGTTTCCTAATATCCAACCTAGACCTTCCCTGCTGCAAATTGAGACCATTGATTCTTGTTCTGTCATCTGCCACCAACGAGAACAGCCGAGCTCCATCCTTTTTGGAACCACCCCTCTTTCTGGTAATTGAAAGCTGATATCAAATCCCCCTTGACTCTTCTTTTCTGCAGACTAAACAACCCCAGTACCCTCAGCCTCTCCTCATAAGTCATGTGCCAGAAATATTTTTCACATACCTGGGTGAGCTTTCTCCTACTCTAACCCCTCTTCCTGGTATTGTTTCCTCATCTCAGTGTACCAAGACACCCAGACTTTCTTCTTTCGTATCTCACCTAAAAGCCATGTCTTCCACCAAGACTGATGCTCTGTCTTACTCTATCGAAGAGGGAAACAAGAAAACCCTCTGTGACTTCTTCAGGGGCACTTAGTGTTTTTCCCTCTCTCTCTACGCTGTAAGCCCTTGGTGCTCCTTATCTTCTGTGATTTGTACACCACTACACAGATTGACAATGCTTAAATAATGCAGAATAATGACCTCTGAAGAGTGCTGGGGAAACCATGTGGCAATGCTTAGCCAGTCAGACTCAAGAGCAATTATCCCAGTTCACCATGTGCTACCAAAGTATGTCACAACCCTTCCATTTCTCATCGTTATGAAATTCTGCATGTGTAAACCACATCCAAAGAAGGCATTCTAAGGGTTGATTGTCCCAAGATAATCATTCAAGGAACCCAGGTAAAAAACCTTTCCCCTCACCTTTATTTAAAGGGGTGTGTACTAGGCAGGCATTTTTCAGTTCAAAACATCTTTAATAAGGATTCACAAAGGTAAACTATGGATAGGTTCAAAGCTGGAGGCAATCAGAGGAGAAAATGTAATGAACAATTAGCAGAATTGTTCAAAGAATCAGGAGGAAGAAAAACAAACTACACACACCAACCTAGCCTACTGGGCCTGTCTTGGTCAAATACAATCTATTTACATAAATATCCAACGTGAGGGATTCACTCATCCCAGCAGGGCTTTGTGTTGTGTTATCATGCTTAATGTGGTAATTTCTGCAGTAAAGGAATTGCAGTTTTAAATTAAACGCTAATGCTCTTTGGCACCGAGATCACAACGTACGTGACTTTACACTCATAAACCTCTGGCAGTTCCAACTCCTTTCTTGTCAAGCAGGAATGCACCCATGGTACATTCTGCACTTTCCCTCAACTCGCACGGCATGAAATCCAACAGGCGTGCTTCACTGGAGGAGATGGTATCGCAGATTTGTTGAATCACAGCAAGAGATGAATGGTTTCCATAACAACTCAGCTCGTAACAACTCAGAAGCGGAATCAGAAGTGATGTTGTTAGAAATTGCCAAGTGTGCCACACAGTTACCTGATGATCTGGTCTCCTCATAGGTCTCTGATGAAGTTCATGACATTTAAATCAAGGCAGGTGTGAGGCAAGGGGCTAGATTTACAAAAGTCATTAGGCTGCAGATGCCAACTTGTGTGACAGGAACTTAGTGAGATTTTCCAGAGCTTTGTGGCAGATCAGCCAATGGAAGCTGGGAACGTCATTCACTTAGGTCTATTAGGATTTATGAAAGCTACCATGTGCATCTTTAGGTGCCCAAAGATCTTCCCCCATCCCTTTTAATGTCTTTATTTTATTTATCGTTGTTATTACAATAGCGCCTGGGGGCTGGCTGAAAAGAGAGCCCCACTGCGCTGGGTGCTGTAGAACCATATTTTCATCAAAATCTGAAATTTTGGCCAAAAACATTGTTGACATTTCAAAACGGGAAACATTTCAAGTTGCTCTAATTGCAGCATCTTTGTGACATCACAGGAAGAAGGAACCCAACCTGAATTGCTTGGTCTCCGTTGAGGCCCTACTCCTGCAGACAGTTAACTTTCAGCCAATTAAGTCAATGGGATGACTTAAACCTTGTCTAGAATAGGAAGCGTTTGTTGGTCAAGCCTCCAAACAAAATAAACTATACTGGAAAGAGCCGTTTTTTTTGCCGGTGAAACTATATCTATATTAGGGCTCTGCTGGCATAAAAATGTACTTAAAAATAATCATACTCCTAAGTGACATTACTGCAGTGCCAGTTGTGAAAGTTTAGATCAGCCACGAGGGGTCCGAGAACACAGAAGTCAAAGTCTGTGTACATAGGAAATAAAGAGAGCCTTGGTTTCATTGTAACCATGGTGTGTGGGATCCCAGTAATCTCTACAAATACTATTCCAGCAAAAGGTTTATACACCTGTCCGTAGGTGCTTTAAGTTAAGCATGTGTATGAGTGTTTGCATATCTGGACCTGAGTCTGCAGCACAAGCAGTTGAGAAGACATCGTCTTTTGACTTGGGCACATTTTGATATGAATTGATTGTGGAAGGACACAGTTGAAGTCCCTCATTAGTTTTAGAGACTCATTTTTCAGAATATAACCACACTTTAAGCCAGCAAAATTCCTGAAAGTGTGGAGACATGGGCCCTGATTCACTAGTGCTTTTCTCCGTGTTTACACTGGTGCAGGTCTGTCGAAATCAACTGGTTTCCACTTTACTCTCAATGTATGCACATGATGCCCAAGTATGGGAACAGATCCCTTTAGCATATACACATGCTAGTATACAGGCTGCAGTAGCTAGGCAGAACAGTATGAGATAAGGATGGTGTGGCAACCACATCTCTGGTTTATTTACTGTTGTCAGTTTGTTAATACCTAAAAGTTACTTAACATAGCTTTTTGTGTACGTGGGTGTTTGTGTGTGAGTCTGAATTACTTGTGTTCTATAGAACTAGGCAGAAAACAAAAGTTGCAGGCTATCTTTAATCAGCCTCGAGTCTTTACTGAAACAGCCCCAATGGTCTAGTGACACGTTACATCATTTGTCACTGGACACATTGAGAGTATGTCACAGGAAAAACCTTAAAAGCTGAGATGTAAGTGGTGTGGAGACAACCCCAGCCTCGAAAGGATAAAGAAGACTGTATCGTTTGTAAATGTTTTCATGTATAATATTTACATTTGGAACTTTTAGATTTTTTAAAGCAACTTTTAACATCTGTCCAGATGTCAACTCAAGGGTTCACTAGACTGACATTTTATGACCAAAGGGGAGCATTTCAGCTGCTCCACACACACCCTCCCGGCCGGATTAATTGAGCCCCATGTTGGTTCCATCACTCTTTACTCTTGGCCATATGGTTGTATGTCATTAACCCTGGAGACTAACAACCTCAGAAAGTGGAACCATATGTTCTTACCAAAGATAAATAATAAATATATTGCATATATTTTTGCAAAGAAAATTGGCACAAATATACTTTGCACACGCATGCATACACACACACACACACACACATACATCCTGATTCAAAACTCAGTAATAGCAGTAACATCAGGCAAAGCAAATATCTCTTCTCATGGTGGGCTTGCTGGGTCTGTGTGTCATCATGGACTTCTGCAATAAAACACTAGGAAAGGGTGTTTGTTCCTGGTTTTTCCATTGGCTCTGTGTGACATTCAACAAACCAAACCCCCTCTCCATGTCTCAGTGTACCCATCACTAGAACAGGGGGGACTTTAACACATACTTGCCTCATGGTGTGTTGTGAAAGCATGATTAATTACTTCTTTGCAGGAGGACAGGCACAACAGAAGTGCAAAGTAAAATTATTTTCTTTGATGATAGGTACCGAGATACCCATTTTGAGACAAGCATGGTGCTACTGCATGCCTTCTATAAAGCTGTTGTTTCTTGTCTGCAATAAAAAGAGTGACTAAATATATCTGCCAAGTGTTCATGTTTATAATAAAATGCCCATTTGTTTTATTTAAATTAAAACAAAGTAACTTTAAAGAATTAGCTGGACTTCACACAGGGAGATATAGTAACACATCTGTAATGAGGTCCAAGAGAAGACATAAAAGCTGATAGGGTATAAAATTTGGCCCTAGTTCTTTTCTAGACTATGTTTGTCTACAAGAAGAGGAAACATTGTGTTAGAAAATGTTGCCTCCATTCCACATCCAAGAGAAGGCGAGGTCTGGAGTCCTATATATAGAGCAGATGGGGAGCAGGGCATGATAAGCAGATGCCTAATAAAGGCCATTTTGTCTAACCCAAGATGTCTCGCATTCCACAGACCTTGTGCCCAGTAGCACTTGGGGAAGACAGTGCAGCAGTCAGGCTTCCAAATGTTATTTCTCGTTTGTTTTTACATGCGCTGGATTTCAAGCGTGGCCCTGAACAACATGAAGTTGTGGTGAGCACTTATGACCCTGTTTGGCTAAATAGCCGATTGGTTAAAAACCAACATGAGTCTGCCAGTGGCAAAATGCAGAACCAGAGACATAAAGGACACTGCCTATCTAGGTCCCAGAATGTCTCTTTCCTAATAGATCTATCCTACATAGTGTCCCAGGTTGCTGCTTTTCATGGGCAGAGCCTCATTATTTGAGACTTTTCTGATTGACACCCTCCCCCCATTTCAGAACTCCCACACCCAAACACTTCTCAGCAATGGATTAATAGCCAAGAGCTGTAGTGAGCTCCCATAAAATGTCATTAGAATAGGCTACAGTGTATTGATTAATTGAGTACGAAACATCACCAGAAACAAATGCACTAGAAATTAAATGGTGTGGGACAACTCTGCTAATGCATATGAAGGTTACATTCATTATCCACTGCTGTATCTGTCCTGAGCTCCCTAAACAAAGTTGTTCCAATGCACCTTTCTTCCAACCCTGCTATTTCTGCCTTGGGCCTCTCACAGCTCGGCTGGTGCCCTTCACTGCTGACCTCCAGCGTTACATGCCCCGTCTTCTTCTATGCCAGTCTGGGGTTCCCTGAACAGTGCACCTCATGCCTGGCCTGAAGCATTCCCTGCTATTCCAGTCCTGTCAGGCTTGGAGTAGCAGAGATGACAGAACAAGGGGGGCCTGGGCAAAGCTCTGAGATTCAGGGGCCTGAGCCATCCCGTTAGCAGGCCCTGCTAGTTAATCTGTATGGGATGGGGTCACTCTTGGAACCTTCATTTGATACAAATTGTATTTTTCACATTGACCAGCAGATTTGCTCTGGAAATTGATAGACACTCAAGACTTCATCTGAGCCAGACCCAATTTAAAGGAAAGTAGGGGAAACTGCTTCGCTTTTTGTCTCCCAGAAGCTCATACATTGTCCCAGCATGTCTGCCTCTTGGCATGTCTTCCCTTGACTATGTCTGGACTATGAGTACAATGCCATTAGAGACAAAGCCTGAAATGTTAATCACTCCTCCAACTGACTATGTGGGAATCCAAGCCACTCTTCTTCTCTTCATGTTTAACATTATGGGCTAGTCAGAGACATTCTCTGCCTGTTTCTTTACCCTCACACATTTCACACAGCCGTGCTTTCCTCCAGAGCCTCGGTTTTGTGTGCGTGCTATCCCCATTTGTAGAACTACCCCATCTGTAAAGCAGTGGGGGAGCTCGGCATCTCAAGTTTCACTAAGCATTCTGGGATATCTGGGTTGATTTGTTGGGCTGCTAGTTGTTTCTCAGAGCAGACTTAATTGCATATTTAACATGCATTCTTCACACGTGATCTTATTACAACTCCAATGTTCTTGTTTTTGTTTATTTGGTCTAGCCTTAGGCATCTCTTGCCATCCTCTGCCATGGTCAAGACCTCCCAGCTTGCTGCCTGGTGGCCTCCAAAGGAAGGTGTGAAGATTAACAGCTTAGAGGATGTATTTAATGAATAGCAACAAGGGATTAGTGACACAGTGTCACCTTTCATGGCCCTCTTTAACCAGGCAAGCTGACACCCGTTTATTTTTGTTTGCACTGTTGAGTAAACTCTGGAAACTAACTGGATTTACAGTCTACACTCCCCCAGCTCCGAGCCCCTTTCTGTCCACTGGGCTTTGCTTGGAATGATAATAAAACTTTTCCCCCATGGGGATGTCAGGCCTAAAGTTTTCACGGTACTCTCGTCCCCTCTCAAAAGCAATGTTTTAAACCTTAGGAAGATTTGATTGACATCTTGAATTTGCAGCACTCAAACTCTATCAAACACTGATTGGACTGTCCTCTCCTGCCTACTCTGGTTCACCTTAAAGCCTAGAAAATAGAACATTTTAACTGCTCACACCCAGTAGAACTGCACGGCCAATATGTGATGACATGACTCTGCAAAATACACTGGCAAATGTGGATAACAATTTCATGGCAAATCAGCTTTAACCTGCAATCCCAGACTGTAAGGACATTTCAAATTCTCAAATGCAAAGGACTTTTTATTTCATGCTACAATAGCCCCTGTGCTGGAATGCAGCAACTAAACAAAGAAGCCATTTCATCATAGAAATTAGAACCAGAGACAACCTGGTCATTTAGGATCTATATCCTCCTTCCATCAAGTCAATGAGAGAACTCCCATGGCTTTTGGATTAGGATTTTGGGATTAATCCTGTAAACTGCTGAGAACTAATAGGAGACTATGAATATACTCCAAATTGAAGTCAATGGGACTATGTGTGTGCTAACAAGTAAGCATGTGCTTAAATGCTTTGCTGGAGTGAGGCCTAAGTGAGCCCAGCACTTTGCAGTCTCAAACCCATAGATGATTTAGAAGCCACTGACTGAATGTTCCTAGCATAAATTCTGAGAGCCTTCTCCACTGCAGTTTTAAATGCCTCAGCAGTTGGGCTTTTATCCATTCTGTTGCGAGGTTATTCTGTGGGCTAAGAAATCTCATGACCCCAAATATTTTCCTGATGGTGGCCTCCAATTCTCCTTTTCTTAATTTCATCTCATTCCTGCAAACACTACTCTCCCACTCCATTCCTCCTGAACAAAGATTCTCCTTTGGCGTCTGCACCCTTCGAAGAGTGGTAGGCTCTTATCTTGCTACTTCTCTCCCTTCATCACAATCCTCACTCCTAGCAGCAAGGTGAGGAAAGAAGCACCAAGAATGAAAGGACAAAGGCCAAATCTTGCAAGAAAGCCCAGCTTGGGGGATGGTAGGATGAAGAGAAAACCTGGTGTGGGTAAAAAGAGGCTGAACATAAAGATTGTGCATGGGAACCTACAAAAAAGAGGCAATGTCCATAGCTGGCAGTATCTTTTTGTTTCCTTAGAAACCTAAGAAGATATATATTTGAGGCATCATGCCCAGTGCAGAAGCAGCTGGGAAACTGGGAGGCCTTATCTCCTCCAAGCACCTTACAATGACAAATATTGCAACTGTGTCTGAATGCAGAGATGAATGATGTGTCTCCAAATGTGAAGCATTTTGAGTGGCTTTTCTCTCTTTCTCTCTCTCCTTCTCACTCTATCTTTCTCTGTCTAGGGAGCAGGGAGTATCCCATAAGTCTACCTTATGTCATGCAAGGTCAGGGTCTGATAATGCTTCATGCTTGGGGAAAAAAATGAAAAAGCTCGCTCAGCAGCAGTGGAAAATATAACTGTTGGCTTTATGCAATAATTGTCACTTTGGAGCTTTTTTAAAAAATTGTTCTCTAGAGACTGGTTATTTTATGTTACCATTGTGTCCATTTCAGCAAAGCCAAGGCATGTTTGTTTGTTTTTTAAACATTTATGCATTCTTTGCGACAGTTGTTTTTTTTAGCATTGACGCCTGAAAAATTATATCAGAGGGGCTGTTTTCAAAGTTATTCATTCTATTATTTTTTTCAGTGTAAATACTTTACACCATAGATGGTAAGATTTAAATCCCAGGCTTATGTTACAAGAGAAGGTGAATTCAATTCGTCCCACTGTCATTTGATTTGTCCTCCTTGAAAAACAACAAACAACGTGATCAGCACTTTCTGCCCAAGGGAGTCTTAGAAGTGAAAAATCAAGAGTGGCTGTAAATCAGGAGTGCGGGGTCTCCTCAGGATCGCATGCATTCTGGGCGGGAATGATGGGCTCAGGACCAAGGGTCATCAGTGGAGCAGACCTAAAACTGGAACCACCCAGATCAGGATTGAGGTTTATCAGCAGAGCTGCGTGGGATGCCTAGAAGCGGAATAGCAGAGGGTGCTACATATCACGTCTAATGGGGACTGGCAGAGCAAGGGAAAGAGATAAAAACTGACACAGGAATGGCTTTCAGTATGTCTGGGATAAGCTAATTTTATTAGACCCTTTCTTTTATTACTAATTAAATCCCCCCACATCACACACCTTTTTAAAAATAAATAAATAGCCCCCACTCTCAGAATGGTCCAGATGAGCTTTAGGGAGCCCTGCTCGTGTGCTTTCTGCACACCAGGCCAGTAGCATAAGGGGTGAGGAGCCCTGGCCAGTCCCATCAGAACCAATCCTTCCTGTGGGAGAAAGAAATGAGGATCAATCCAGCTGACCCATCCCAATTGCTCCCAGCAATCACGGGGTCCGAAAAGAAACCCCCAAGAGTCTTTCCCCCAAATTCTTCTAGAGGAATGGACACAATGCCTTCTGCTAAGGCACAAGCACCATCTTTAGAAAAGCACCAATTAGCATTGCACAGTGTCAGCAGCCAGCTTCCTGGCACTTGGCACTGCTGTTTTTCAGCGCCACTGATGCTGTCGGGGAGTCTGCGCAGCTGGATTCCTGAGGCTTAGCACCTCGATTCCTAAAATGAGCCCCAGTCCTAATTCCTGATTTTAGGAAAACAACATTCCTCCCGGCGAAGGAAAACACATGCACACAGTTCATAAACCATCTTCCTGAGCGGGAGGATTGCAAGCTCCTGGCAGCCTAGCATAGACCTATATTGTTTGTGGCCTTCTGACGTTGCCCGCGGAGGGAGCCAGCTGCTGTTTGGTTAAGTGCTTGGTTTAAATATTCAAATCCCCTCCTGGACAGAGCTGTGATCAATACACTAGGTGAATGCTAATAAAAACGCTGCAAAGAAGCTGCTGGGCCAGATCTATAGACTCCTCTACACCTGCAACTGACCTGACTCAAAACTCGGGTCCCGAACACCCTCCAACGTTGCGGAGGTTCTGCTTCAGATCCAGATTTCTGGCAGGCCCAATCTCTATAATGGATCAGATATAAACAGCCCCAGACCTTGGGGGGAAAACGGGTCTGGATTCAGATGCTTTGAAGCTTGAACTAATCTCTACTTTCCATTGATTTTTGCCCAGTGACAATAAGAAGTTAAGACATTTTTTCCCTACCAAGCAATCGATTCTGTATGTGATGAGATTTCTTCACTTCCCTCTCCTGTATCTCACCCTCTCTCATGCACCCTGTTGTTGTCCCTTCCGTCTCTTCTTCAGTCGTGGCTTGCAGCACCCTCCAGAGTCTGGTTAAATCTGTCACTGTAACAGCTAGAAGGTGTCACCTAAGGTTAAGGTGAGGCGCTCTCTTCTCTCTTGGCCCCAGGTTTGAGCACATCAGCCTTGGTGAGTAATGGAGCCTGTTCAGGATCGCAGATTCCCTTTCCCTGGCAGCACAAGTAATTTATGACTTTCTGAGCACAATCCAAGCTTGATATACAAGGGGGAAATGTCTTCTGTGCAGAGCCTCCTAGCCCTTGTGCTGCTGTTCAATTTTCACTTGCCCCTTTGGTGTGGAACTTGACAATCCTGGCCCTGCTCCTACTGAAGTCAATGGCCAAAAAAAAACAACAACAAAAAACCCTATTAATTTTAGTGGCATGAGCTCAGGTTTTATCGCCTCAAAATATTTGCTTCTATTTTGGAACTGTTTGTCCCTATTAAAATGTGCAGGATGGCAACTGTGGCTAAGTGCCTGTGTTAGACAATGGTGAGAGAGAGAGAATAACAAATCCTCCTCTGTGCCCAGGGCAGAGAGCGAATCTACTACAGTTTCCAGTTACAAAGTCAGGCTATTTATCTCAAGCCGCAGAGACTCATGCTGTCATCTCTGGAGGTCTCCAGTCTCCAATATGTTGGCCATGATGGCTAAGCAAAATGATGATAATCTCAGTCCATGGGGTTTTGCAACAGTATTGCACATGTCACAGCTGTGATACTATTGTTATATCTCAGCTGTGGTCTTTCACATGACCAATTGTTCTTTCGCCCCCGGTCAGCTCTGGTCAAATAAGATCCAATATGAAATGCAATGGACTGTTTGCGTGGGACGTGTTTTCAAAACCTTACTATGAACAAAATTAAATAAAATTGGGGAATGTAACAAAACTTTAAAGCTTTAGTCGTTAATTCTGGCACTTGATTTAGACAACCCCTGCATTGCCAGAACCACTGTTCATCCACGTTACATCAGGCTGTTTTTCCCACTGGTTTTTCAAACCAGAACAGTCAAAACTTAGCCACAGGCGGAGACCTAGGAAGGTGGTCTGTAGCCTGGGAATGATATTTCCCCAGTGAGGGCCTGGTACCTCCAACAGATGCCAATCATTATGTTAGTCTCTTTTGTCAGGAGATGTTGTGTATCTTCGGAAGTCTACTTTGATCAAATTTCATCTTAAGCCTTGCTGGCTCTTCATGACACAGAACCAATCACTGCCTCTATGCAGGATCCCATGGCTGTTATAGAAGACTGAGATTCCGGGGAAGATCCTGGTTCTGAATTCAGACCGAGCCACTTACAATGGGATGGATTCCGAGATCCTTACGCATGCAAGCAGTTCCATTGACTTCAGTTTTGCTGCCGAGGAGAGTAACCCTGCTCCCCAGTTATGTAAGAGATTTACAAGCTGGCCCTTATAAGAGCTGCAGTAAAGTGCATCAGTTTAACTCAGCTAGGAGCATATGAACAGAAAGAGACACCTCAGTGGAAACAAGATGACTCAGAGCTGTGCTTCCCAGGGTAAATAAATGGAGTGTGAGTAGGAGGTGTTAGACACGGAAAGAAATTGTATCGTAGCAGTGTGTTCCCTGTAAGCCTGCTCTCCCCAGTATCAAACCGATACTTTGTTGTACTTTGAGTTACAAACAGCCAGGAAGAGCACAAACTGCTTCAATATGGGACTGGTAAACTACCTCTTTATCAGGCTACCATGCGCTAGCAGTGATGAAAACATGAGTCCTCAAAGATATATTTCAACTCCATTGTCCAATACAGATCGCATCAGCTGCTACAGGCCGCAGCCTTTCCAGCTTGCTCCCAATGCATTATTACTATGAACCAACAAAACCTTTCCACGTGCTCTTCCTCCCTGCCTGGCTTAGCTTTCCGGAGTGCAGAAGTGGGTGTCTCTGTGTAATCCAGCCCTTGTGTCATATTAAAATATCTCTGAGTTCTTACAGCAATTGAACTGAATAAATGACAGATCACAGAGATGAAGAATCTAAACCATGCACCAACTGTACTCTGGAAGAGAGACCTTTCTGACGCCGCTATTTTATTCAGCTAGACAGGGTATTTTTTGGTGTAATGCTCCATGCACATGTAAGGTTGGAGCTTATAACTGCAGTATGCAACATAATAAACAATAGTTCCTAAGTGGTAGAGCCCCTTATTAGTCAGTTATTTGGGCAACCTGCTAACTGGTGCAATTAACATATTTTTAGCAGTCAAAATAATTTACTTAGGGTTATTTAGCCTGCTTTAGTACACTATAGAATTACTCGGGATATTGAGAAGCTAGGCCCAAGTGCACTTCTAATGCCTCACACTATGCCCAATGCATTTCTTAAATCCACGATGCTGCAATTACCATGCTTTACTGTATTACAATTTTATAAGCAGATCTTTTCACAGATGTGGGGCTCTGAAAAACAACTGGACATGTGGTCATCCAAGATGAAATGCAGTTGTTGCAAAAAGGGAAAGAAAAAAAAGAGAGAGAATCAAATACCCCTGCAGTTAACTTTGTATCATTAATACTCTTCTCGGATGTCAGTGAAAACTTGCTCTGGTGTCTTAAAAAGCTCAGCTGGAGTTTTACCATTACAAAATGCATTTGTGAAACTTGCTACCAGATGTCCCAGAGGGCTAACAAATTTGCTGGCGTGGTGGCTGATAGAAATGCATTGAGTGAGGGATCAGGTCTGACTAGAAAACAGCTCTGTAGTACAAAACTAGTCTGACTAAGACTGCAGTACTTTTATGAGTCTGTTTACCATCTTGCCTACATGCACTGGCTTCTACCTGTACACATGTCCATGCATACACCACACGCGTAATAACTCCCACTCCAAAACCTATTGCTGAATATTCCTAGGTTAGACAGTTTATACAAAAGGGACTGAAATTAAAGCAAAGCAGACTATGCAAAACAGGGGGCATGCATCTGCTTGTTCTCTTGCTTGCATCACAGTAAGACAGGCATAAATCTACTCAGCTTTATACTGGTGTAACCAAGATCAAATTCTGGCCCCTTGTTCTCATTCTTCTATGTAAAACATGTAGCAAATCTTTGTGCTATGTAAATAATAGATAACATACTCCTCTGTTTTTAAATGGTTGAGAGCATTATTCACGTGACATTTTCTTTAGTTACATTTTCTTTGTACTTGTTCCCATAGTCTTACCAAACAAATCAGATATGGCTTGCATTGGAACAGCTCCTGGTAGGAACTCTACTGTAGTTGCAGAGTTTATTATCACGTGATAGAAAAAATGATTCTTTTTCTCTGAGTGGCATTCTAGGTAGTATTTTACCACGGTTGTCTGTGTCATACCATTGTGTCTAGTCACTGGGGAAATCAGAACAAATTCTTTCACTTTGCAGCAATGGATAGATTAAATATTCAACTCTGATGATGAAGAAATGTGTTTACAGTTGTAGCTGAGCATTGGCTGGTTAAACAGAAAGAACAGAGTTGTACTAATCGTTTACCTCTGGTATTTAGAATCCCTCCGTGTCACATGTAGTGATGTATTTTGTGGGGGAGCGAGGTGGGAGGGATTCACACCTGCAATAAAACTTACTAAGTGTTTGTGGGCATTACAAAGTCCAAATATTGCTTAGCATAATTAGAAACCTGGGCTAGAATAGCAGTGAGTGCTGCAGGTTAAGTATGATGTGCTTTAGCGGAGATGTGCATGGGGAGGGGAAGACTCAAATGTCAGGATTACTGCAGGTCAGGATTGAGGGGTATCAGCAGAGCTATACGTGGATCCAGGAATTGTGGGGGTGGGTGTTCCGCAGACTAGGTTTCAGTACAGGGACACGATTGTCAAGTGAACTTCCACTTTACTTTACAAGACCTGAATCTGGCCAGTTCTATCATTTTCCATTGAGCATTAATAGCAAATACACAATTTGAAGGAGTAAGTAAAGAGATCTAAATCTGAAACACAACTAGTCATTAGCTATTTTATTCTTTCCCTGGCTGCAGATGGTTAATGTGACCCAGGGTGAACCAGGATCCATGCTGGGTGCACATTGCAACATGCACCTACGTGGGGAGAAAACATTCCTTTACTACCTCTTTCTATGCCACATTATCTCCAAGAGACACTGGGTTCCTAGGCATAAGAGTGCTGCAGAGCATCCATTTGACGCAAGGCACTGATTTTTAACAGTGAGGCTACTTAGCCTTTGGGACAACTTAACAAGGGATGTCTAGGATTCACCATCACGTGACGTGTTTAAATCCAGATCAGTTATCTTTTTAAAAGATATGCTGTAGCTCGAAGAGAAGTTTCAGGCTTAATGCAGAAACGCTAGGTAATGGTTTTTGGCGGGTGCATGCAGGAAGTCAGACTCCATGATCATAATCCTAGATGAGCATCTGGCTTTAAAATCTGTATGTATGTATATAGATTCAGGAGGCCCTGATGATTTTGTTCATTGCCACCTATCTCCTGCTGAAAGTTCTGCTTTGTTCTGCTCTTTCCCCATATAGTTCAGTATGTTAAGGCACCTTGTCTCTCATGCCTGGAAGCTCATAATCCACTCAACATCCTGCCAAGAACCTCATCCCAGTCATTCTGTCATAACAAACAGAACTTTTTCCCCCATGGGCTGTGTAAGAGCACCAAGGGTTGACAGAGGAGCTGACAAAAAGCAAGCAGAGGAGACAAAGTGAGCTCCAGTGGGTTCTAAGATATATATTTTTTCTAGCACACACTCCCTGTCAAATTTCAGGATACAGTCAATACAGTGAAATTACAGAGTCTTGCAAAAAAAATATTCTGAATTGGGAGGATTAATGGTCAAAAGAATGTTCTTCTGGGAGTAATCTAAGTGTTATATTTACATTTGGCTTGGAATTATTTGCAGTGAGGAATTTCAAATGCAAATATTTTAAAAGCGTCGCATGTAGAGAGACACTGTGGGCACTTCTGTTTTCCTTTAAAAAAAAAAAAGGGAGAAGAAGAAGAAACCGGTTTTCTTGACTTTTTTTACTGGAATCTTAATGAGACCATAATTACGACAGCATAAGAGGAAAAATGTAGCTCTTAGACACTTGCTCTTACTGTACATATAGAGCCCAGGATTTGGAAGGAAAAAAAATTATTTATTTTCTGAAGTGGTGCAAAGGGGGAAAAATGACTTAGCTAAGTAACTCTTGCCCCTGTATGTACTTAGTCTGTATTTTCTTTTCTTTTCTATGTAGTACATGTGAATAAATGTTAAAGGCAGGCATGATCTGGATGCATTGACTCCCTCTTCTATCAGGTTTGATTGTGTTGTAGCAACACAGAACGTGTTAGCAACAGCAGATTTTTCAGCCTTGCTTCCTGTGCCAGATATCTCTGGGGTCGATCCAGACTGGGTACTTTCATGAGCCTCTGACTCTCTGGATTATGTCTTGCGCCTGGTTTCCATGTCTGTGGGCACAATTTGCACCTGCAAAGTGAGTTGCTGGCACAAATCAGAGTCCGTTTACCTTTAGCTCCTTGAGGTGCAGTCATAAACAGGTAGTCAGAGTTGCAGCTGCTGACGTCTGCATCTTTAATTCCATAAGGGACTTGAGGAACCAAAATGCCCTAAAACTGTTTCTTACATAAATGCGTCAGTTTCACTGCGTGCTGGTGGTTTAAGGTCCTTCCGAAATCAATTGCAAAACTCCCATTAACTTTAATGCTGCAGACTCATCCATGGAGGGAGTGGAGACACTCTTCATTTGGGGTCTTCTCACCTTGATGTACCATTATCCTCACATAAATCCATCTAGTCTTAGGCAGAAAAATTGAAACCCAGGGTCAAATTCTGCTCTCATGTATACCATTTTAATGCCAATGTGAGTCAGCGCCTAAACAGCCATCAGATTTCAACACTGTTGAAAGGTTATAGATCTGGGATGGATTTGATGTTAATTGAGTTATTCTGAATGGAGTCCCTGGACTTTGAATGGCAGCTAGCACTTGCTGTTGTCTCTGGTTCTGTTCTGTGCTCTTGTAAGATCTCTTACTGCATTCCCCTTTGGGCTATTTTATTTATTAATCTCTTAGCCCTTTACATTGTCTTTAATTTTTCTGAAGTTTTACTCCATATCTTTCTTTCATTGTCTTTCCCCCTTTCTTGCTCTCTTTTCTCATAGACTCCACCTTGTGAATGAAGTAATTATTCCAGAATAAAGTCACTTTTGTTTCAGAATAGAGGATCCACACGCAGAATTATTCTGGAATAGTTTATTCTGCAATAGCTATGCCAGTCAGTTTTCCCAGACAGGCAAAGCCTAAGAGGCAAAGCATGGAGTTAGACCTATTCTAGTCTCTTCTCAGCAACTTGGCCCTGGGGGCTGGACTCCACCCAGAGTCTTGGCTGGGGAATAAATTTTGTGTCTGACATACTAGGGCATCAGGAAATGGGAAGCCTAACCTGGAAAGGATCCACCTAGCTATCAGTCAGAAGGAGATAAACCTTGCATGAAATAGGATCTTCTACAGTCATTAGTTATCCACTTCTGCCAGAATCACTGATGTGCAGCTCTGGAGGAAACCAAAGACACGCAGCCAAAGAGAACAGGGAACAAACATGAATGGCAATCTGCCTGCAAGGAAGCACCTAACACAAATGGGGGAAAGTCCTGGCCTGAGTCGAAGAGGCCACATAAAGATTTCCATATATAAAGATTGATCCATGTGAAAAATGCATTGCCTGGGAAGACCTATAAAAAAGAAAAATAGATCCACTTCAGGCTGATGGATGTAGCTCTAACGAAAGGGAAAATGAGATGAGCAGCCATTGTTCAATAACCTGTTGTTCGAACTCCAAGAAGATCATCTGCTAGGAAAAAAGTAGCTGAGAGGAGAGTACATGGAAAGCTGATAATGCTAATGTATGATGTACATTTGGTATACATTAAATGAGCTCCAGCCATCTCCCCTCCTCTGCTTCACTGCTCATACAGAATGGTTTTTGAAATCCTGTCCTTAAACCTTAGTACACTGGAAGATGCTCAGCTGGCTTTGCTTGCTGGCCTGAGTACAGCGTTTGTGAAATCCTTAGTCCACAGAGTTGTCATTCTTTATGCAACCAAAGGCACCGTACCATGACACACAGGCAGGGCTCCTCTGGTTTGCTTACGGAAGCAATTTCTCTGGATGAGGAGAGGAAAGGTTGGTTATGAGTCTATCACGAGGCGCATGCAGGAAATACCAGCTAGTGGAGATGTTTATTTAACACTGTAAGATCAATGTAAGAGGTGAGATGCACTGCTGGTGTCAATCAGCATAGATCCACTAAAACCAATGGAGCTACCATTTACACCAATTAAGGATCTGGCCCAAAACAGTTGCCTTTGTTATAAATAACAAGCGATGGTTTTTATAAGGTGACAAAAAGAACGCCACTCTTCCCATCTTGCTTGGAATCCTTTGCTCCTGGATCTCTGGTGATAGCCACTCCAAGCAGAATGCTAAAATCCATTCTGTCAGTTTCCATCCAATGTATCTTTGCCAGTGCCAGCCAGTGACCCAGCAGGCTACAGACATGTGTGTGTCTGCGTTGACTCAGTGATCTGGTTTTAATTTCCTTTCTCTAGTTTTCCTTCGTCCTGCAAGGAATAGCTGTGAAGTAAATCAACTGGCTTATCTCCACAGGCTGCCCTTGGCTTGGCACAGGAGTATTGGGGGGTGGAGGCGGGAAGAGGCTGCCAATCCTGCGGTCACTAGACAAAGTGGGTTCTGTTAGCACAGTGTAACTTATTGTCATAACAATCAGCTCCAAAAGCCTCTTGGTCTTTGCTGCGATTGTGTCACGGGGCCAAGTGATCCCGGGCTCAGCACCCCCGCTTCCAGATGGGACCAATGTCAGGAATCACATGAGCACTTCAGAAAAACAGAAAGAAGTGCTTTCCTCAAGCGAGGCAGAGATTTGAGATGCTTCTCGTTTTGTGTTCAGCCCTTTGCTGCGAGGAGCACCTTGAGCAAACCCTGTGTGGGGACGTGAGGGTGGTGCGCTTTTCTCTGAATTCAGAAGCCTGGTGTTAGGGGGCAGGAGGTCGGTGGAGGTATCTTAGTGCAGATTCATCATGAAAGCAAAGGACCCTGACCGCTTGTGCTCATTAAAGGTCTTGTGTCCCTTCTCAGGAGAGCAGCGGCGTTAAGTGGCCTGGCGAAATTCCAACTTGGCCAATTGCCTTGCCCCTAAAACTCCCCTCTGCAAGATCAACCGGCTCTGGTATTATCTGCTTCTTGTGCATGTCATGATCCTGGGCCCTGTTACACTGTGGTACTCCATCCCAGAAGTGGCTGCTTTTCATTAGTTAATGAAGTGCTCCCTAAATACCCATTCCTACCTCATGATCCATTTAATGCACCGAATCCTGCAGTTCTTATTCAGCCAAATATCCTATAGAAATGAAGGGGACTATAATGAGTGTAATAAATACAGTATTTGGCCCAATGGTTGTAAAGGGTTTTGAGCGCCTCTGATGAAAGACACCACGGACAGGCAAAGAATTATTATGACTATTTAAATGAGTCAGTTTTGCCCATCCCAAGACCTATGTAGTGACAGGTACAGATGCAGGCTTGTCACAGAATAGTACCATGGGTAAACCCATATATGGGGATTTCTTTGCTCTTCAGCTGTGAAGAGCACTGGCCCACTTGGTTTCCAAGTCCGACAGCTTCCATGCCACTATAATTGTAGATGAGGCTGCAGGAAATAGCAAAGCCAGAACCCTGAAACTATCATTGTGTCTAATGCCATAAAGAGAAGTTCAGCTATTATCTCTAATATAACACACGTGTTTAATCGATGCTTCAGCAGACTGCTGCTGACACACCGACCAGCAGAACAATAGCTTGCCAGCCATATTGTAATACTATCCTAAATGGTGTAGCTGGAAAATCCTCAACAGTATGACAACTGCCATTACCTTGAGAGTTTACCAATTCAGATCAGAAGGACATTTGAGTTGCTGTTTGTTTCAGGTTAGGTTACTTGGCTAAATTACATGCATTCAAGTGTGGGATTGGCAGAGGGCTAGTTATCTTGTCAAAAGCAATATAGAAGCAAAGGGAGGGAAAAGCCATCAAAGAATTAACTTGCATTGTTGCATGTTAGTAACAAATTCACATTCCATTGAGCCATATTTATTTCCCATCTCTACCTTTGCGCCCGTAACATTTGCAAGTACAAATGCAAGGTCTTCCACTATATTTATGGGAACACCTTTAAGCAGGCTGGAGGAATGGCTTTAACCCAGCTATTAGGTTTCAATATGCCCATTGTGCTCTATATTCAGTGGTGTTCTAACAGTGAACTGTACTATCTTTTGGATTTGCTCTGTTGGTGTTTAGCAGCGATCTGACTGGTTTTTCTTATTGAATATGTATGACTAAAACTTCTAATACAAATACTCAGGAGGGCTCATCTTTGGTGGGAGAGAGGCAAAGAGAGGAAAAAGAAAAAAACATGATATAATTCAATATGCTTCATACATTTAAAATTTTAAAAATACTCATACAGAGTAACAGCATTGTTTACGTAGCTGGCTCAGAGAGTTAACCCTGAATGACATGATGGCTGTTAAAGAAGTACTCTCTGGGAGTCCATATGTAAACTATCTATATGTAGAGTACCAATAGATGTCACTGTAAGTATTATAGCTACCCAGTGCTGTGGTACACCAGCCACCTAAAGTACTAATTGTGTGCCAGGGACACTGCAACTTGGAGCAAAGCCCAGAAGGTATTTCAGCAGCGAGGCCCTGTAGGGTACATCTACACTGCAAATAAAACCCCGTGGCTGGCCCATGCCAGCTAAGAACATAAGAATGGCCGTACTGAGTCAGACCAAAGGTCCATCCAGCCCAGGATCCTGTCTACTGACAGTGGCCAATGCCAGGTGCCCTGGAGTGAGTGACCGTAACAGGTAATGATCAAGTGATCTCTCTCCTGCCATCCATCACCCGCCTCTGACAAACAGAGGCTAGGGACACCATTCCTTACCCATCCTGGCTAATAGCCATGAATGGGATTAACCACCATGAATTTATCCAGTTCTCTTTTAAACCCTGTTATAATCCTATCCTTCACAACTTCCTCAGGCAAGGAGTTCCACAGGTTGACTGTGCTGTGTGAGGAAGAACCTCCTTTTATTTGTTTTAAACCTGTTGTCCGTTAATTTCATTTGGAGGCCCCGAGTTCTTATATTATGGGAACAAGTAAATAACTTTTCCTTATTCACTTTCTCCACACCACTCATAATTTTGTATACCTCTATCGTATCCCCCCCACTTATTCTCCTCTTTTCCAAGCTGAAAATTCCTAGCCTCTTTAATCTCTCCTCATATGGGACCTGTTCCAAATGCCTAATCATTGTAGTTGCCCTTCCCTGAACCTTTTCTAATGCCAATATATCTTTTTTGAGAGGAGGAAGCCACATCTGTACGCAACACTGAAGATGTGGGTGCACCGTGGATTTATATATTCTCTGTTTTATTCTCTATGCATTTTTTAATGATTCCTAACATCCTGCTTGCTTTTTTGACTGCTGTTGCACACTGCGTAGATGTCTTTAGAGAACTTTAGAGAACTATCCACGATGACTCCAAGATCTTTTTCTGGACTGGTTGTATCTAAACTAGCCTGCCTCATATTGTCTGTATTGTTGGAGTTATTTTTCCAATGTGCATTATTTAACGTTGATCCACATTAAATTTCATTTGCCATTTTGTTGCCCAATCACTTAGTTTTGTGAGATCTTTTTGAAGTTCTTCACAATCTGCTTTGGTCTTAACTCTCTTGAGCAGATTATTATCATCTGCAAACTTTGCCACATCACTGTTTACCCCTTTCTCCAAATAATTTATGACAAATTCCCTGTATAGAGTGGTTTAAACCCTTACAGCTCAAAGTGCAACAACAGTGGTTCTTATTTGGGCTCCAGGGGGCAGTCCAATCAAGAGTTAGAGCTCTAATCCAAGAGGTGTCCTCTCCAGTCCAGGTTTCTATTCAACACAAATAGGCACTTGCACGTTTCCAGGCCAGGATCAGTTGGGGTCCCTCTGCACTGGCTCGGTGCCCAGTCTCTCTGCTGCTGAAGGCTGTGTGGGACTTCTGGGGAAACAATGTCCCGCAATCACACGCATCTGCCCAGTTCCTGCTGCAGCCAGCTCTGTGCAAAGTCCCTGAAGGTTTCTCCCTGCATCTGGTTTCCCTGCTGCTTTCGGCGAGCCATGCCGCTGCTGTCGCTGGATCACTTCCGGGGTCAGGATATATTTGTAGAGGTTCTGCCCCCTCCCACGAGGCGAAGGGTAGGGGATGTGTAGTGGGAAGGGGGTTTGATGGTCATTCCCTGCTTATGCCTCAGGAATATGTAGTGTGGTTCCTGAGTTTTGGAGGACCAATAAAATGTCTTGCATGCCCTGCAAATGGCTTCTTACATTACACAGCTCTTAACAGCGGCCACCTAAAAAGAGATTTGATCATCTCTGCAGGCTGGGAATATGAATGCTAACGATTTCTGTTAGACTTAAATCGGTGATATTTACTTTAGTATTAAGAAAACCATCCATGAACCCAGTTTCTCCCCTCTGTAGGTTATAAGTAAGGATGCAAGAATAGGCCTCCTTGTGTGATTTTGTTTACCCTGTTCCTTCTTGCTAATGGTTCACTCATGTGCATCTTTTTGGGAAGGCACCTTGATGAAAGCATGATGTGACGTGGAAAGAAGGTGACTGGGGGCCACAGACACAATCAACACGCTACAATTACAAGGAACAGTGGTCAAATTATGGGTTCTTTTTCAGCCTCATCAGCTCAGGTCTGCTCTGTTCATACTGTCATCATCTGAGCCTCTCACAGCATATTGTTCCTGCACCTGAATCCACAAGCCCTAGGATCATTCCACTGAAGCAATTTATAACTGTTTGTTTTCATTTATGATTTAACAGACCTGCTGGAATTAGGCCCTAATTACCCTGTTATGCAAAGTAGCTCCTTTCATTTTTATAATGTCAGCTCCAATATAAATTGTATTTGTTTTCAACTCTGACGTCAACCATAGCAACAGAAGGTAATGATCTGAATGTCTCACCCCAGTGGCTCTCAAACTTTCCAGACTACTATACCCCTTTCAGGAGGCTGATTTGTCTTGCCGACCCCCCGAGTTTCTCCTCACTTAAAAACTATTTGCTTACAAGGTCAGACATAAAAAACACAAAAGCCTCACAGTATACTATTACTGAAAAACTGCTGATTTTCTCATTTTTATCTTATAAAATAAATCAATTGGAATATATACATTGTACTTACATTTCAGTATGTGTAGTACGTAGAGCAATATAAAAAAAATCATTGTATGAAATTTTAGTTTGTACTGACTTTGCTAGTGCTTTTTATGTAGCCTGTTGTAAAACTAAATGTAAATGAGTTGATGTACTCGTTGGAAGACTGCTGCATATCCCAAGGGTACACATACCCCTGGTTGAGAACCTCTGTGCTACCCAACTTGGCTCAGGAAGGTGGAAGAAAGAAGGAAATGTTAGTGTTTGGGTCTCCAGTTAATACCAAGACAGATAGGACCCTCCGATAAGAATTCAGAATATTTGGTCTGGATCAAGCACTAGAAGAGGAATGTCTCTCACTATAGCTCGTCCCTCTCCTGCTCTCATTTCCCACCAAAAAAAGCCCTGGCTATTATGGGCTAGCATACACAGAACTAAGCACCTACACACCAGATATCTCCAGCCATACATAAGCGGCTGTCTGGAACCAGTCTCGATACAGAATATGCTGCAAGGTAGTTCTTTCCATGCAAAGGAGGGAGCTGTACAGGACAGATAAGAAATAGCTTTTTCCCTTTTGTCCTCCAGTCTTACCTCCTTGTCTAGTAGCTGTTTTTCCCTTTGTCTTTCAGTCCTAATTCCTCTCCCTCTTTCTCAGTTTTGAGGGTTGATATTCACCCTGTTCTTACCATGTTCCCGTGTTTGAGGAGCCTTTTTCTCCTCTCCAGAGAGAAGGCATGAGAGCTGCCCCAGGTACCGATCATTTCCAACTCTGTATCATCCCCTCTTAAAAATATACAAATTGAATCTGTGATGCGTAGAACGTGTGATTTGAGATCTGTGGTCATAGGTGGTTAAAAGTTAGTGTGTTAATCATGTATGAACTCAAACATTCAAATATGTACTGGTTGGAAACTCTACATTAAAGCCTATAACAATAGCTTGCTGTAGTATAATTTGTGTATAATATTAGACAATATGAATGCTTGGAACGTAAACTTCTCCATCTGTAGCTCTAAAAGTGCTCCATAGTGGAAGGATGGTCATATGGCATTTGACTGGCCCTCAAGAGACCTGGATTCAATTCCTGGTTCAGCCACAGACCCCTGGTGTGATATCGGACAAGTAACCTAATCTATCTGTTCCTTAGATCCCTATCTGTAAAATGGGGATAATGGTACTTCTTCCACCATTGGATTGTCTTGTCTATTTAGATTGAAAAGTCTTCAGTGCAGGGACTGCCCCCTAAATGTCTGAACAGAGCCTAACACAAGGGTGGGTAAACCTTTTGTCCCGAGGGCCAGATCGGGGTTGCAAAATGGTATGGAGGGCTGGGTAGGAAAGGTTGTGCCTCCCCAAACAGCCTGGCCCCATCCCCTATCCAACCCCCATCCACTTCCTGCCCCTGACAGCCCCCATCAGAACCCCTGACCCATCCGACCTCCTCTGCTCCTTGTCCTCTGACTGCCCCCTCCAGAGACCTCCCACCCTAACTGCCTTCCCAGGACCCTCCTGCCCAACCCCTCTTGCTCCACTCCCCGCTCCCTGACAGAGTCCCTGGACTCCCACGCCCCATCCAACCCCCGCTGCTCCCTGACCGCCCCCTCCAGAGACCTAACCACCACCCCGGGACCCCAGCCCCTATCCAACCCACCCTGTTCCCTGTCCCCTGACTGCCCCCCAGGAGTCTCTGCCCCTTATCCAAGCCCCCAGCCCCAGCCCCCTTACCATACTGCTCAGGGGCAGCCTCCCCGGCCAGGGGACAGGGCGGGACGGTTCCACAGGCTGGATATGGCCCATGGGCCATAGTTTGCCCACCTCTGGCCTAACATAATAGGGCCCCAAACCCAACTGGTTTCCCTAGGCCTGCTGTAATCCAAAGAATAATACAAAAGCAAAGTAGCCTCATGGGTTAGATGGGGGAAACCAAGGCACAGAGAAAGATTTGCTCCCTGTCACTCAGCAACTTGGTGGCATATTTGAAAATGGAAACCAGGTGTCATAACTCCCAGCCACTGTTCAATCTGCTGAGAATCATGAGAAAAAAACAGAAACAAAACTTTGGGAAGGTTCCAGTCCCAACAGGCAATCTGCAAATGTGAAAACCAGTCAAAACAATAATGCTGTAGAAAAGTGAGTGATGTTTTCCCCCAGAAACTTCAAACAAAGATCATTTTGACTTTAGCTTTAATACTGGGTGACTATCCTGGTACTTTGTTTGTTTGTTTGTTCAGAATAGGTCTGTGGAAATAACTAGGGGCGCGTATCAATTCACTCACACACACAAAATGCAGACAGCAAGAAGAAGTCATTCCACCGTCTAGCCTCATTAAAGAATATAGTCAGTTTCCAACAGCAAACCTCTCCCCGCTGCCTCTTTAGCCAGCAGAATTTATTTCACCTCCTCAGAAGCTGCTTATTAAAGCGAGGCTGTTGCTGGTTCCCAGGCAATAGAACATCAGCAAAGCTTAAATAATCTATATTTTTATTGCTGTAATTAAACCGTGCACTTGCTAATAAAAAAGTAATACTTTAAATTAAGGCCTCATTTCTAAATGTGGTATTAGTATTTATGAAATGATTACTGCATACAGTCACATTCTTTAAGGACTTATGAGAAAACATGTTATAACACCCAGTTGTAATAAATCCTTAATGGCTGTGCTCAGGCGAGCTGCTATTTTTCTAGCCTTCAAGTAGTGTGTCTTCTTAGACTGGGAGGACAATACCATTTCCCTCCCATCTCAGATGTTCTACATATTGGCAATCTGAAGTCCTGTTGAATCAATGAGACACTCCATTGACTTCAGTGAATTCTGGATCAGGCCCTAAAAAGAGCCTCGTTATGATTTCCTCTACAACCATCCAGTCTCCACCTCCAATCATGTTGCCTCTGCCATCTGGCCTGAGAGCAAACTGGGATCTCAGTCTTGAATTCCTCTGCCCAGGCAACTAAGATTACAGGGCAGATCTGCTGATGATGGTATTCAGTCAAATCCCTTTGAAATACAAGATATTGGGCCAAATTCTGCATAGCTTGGTTGGCTTCAGGGGAGTACCCTTGTGAATCCTACAAGCAGGGTTTAGCTCATTACGTTGTTATAAAGCGTTGATTCCCAACTTGTTGACTAATACATCAGCTGTGCCGGCCAATAACCACTGTTTCTCATTAACATAACTGATGTTGAGTTTCTCTTACAGTATCTCCATTCTCCCAATGAATAGCATACACCATTGTTGCAGAAAGAACAGCTAGTGCTAATCATGAAAATCTGGAGCACCAGATTGGCACAGATTTGGAAACTGCTCTTTTAAAGAATCCTGATATAGAGATTGCAATGCTAGATCAGTATCAAAACCATGGCTATGTGAGGTAACTTTTGGACAATGCTGAATTTTTAATGGAAAGCAGTCTGTGTAAGAGATAATAATTATTTGTAAATATAGACTTTATTAGAAATTCCCATTAGTTATATGTAAACTCTTAACGGGATTTATGTCATTAATATCAATGGAGCCAGGATTCCCCTGTTTCTGTCAAATTTGGAATCCACCCAGAAATCATAGTTATGAAAACTTCTCAAGGACTTGAAGTTCTTTGGGTAAATTACAGATCCAGAAAAACTCTGTGGGGGGAAAAGGAGTAAGAATCATCACAAAACAACTCACACTTTCAGTGCAGTGTTTACCAATGGGACAGATAACCCAGATTAGGGCAACAGTGAATGAAAGAGAAAAGAGAACTTGGATGATATTTTTTTCTTATAAAATGTCCCCATGTCTTGTTATATAGGCCTCTCTCAGCATTTGTAAACCATATCCAGGTTATTCTTGTGTGTTCTTGATTTTTATTTTTTTTTTGGTCAGATACAGGCCCTGATTCATAAATATTAGTCAGAAGGCACCATTACATCATCTAGTCTGGCCTCCTGTATTACGTAGGCCTTAAAATGCCACCAGTTGACCCCTGTATGGTACCCACTAAAGGCCTTGTCTACACTACCGGCTGGATCGATGCATAGAGATTAATCTATTGGGAATCGATTTATCGTGTCTTGTCAGGACGTGATAAATCGATCCCCAGAGGCACTCCCGTTGACTCCAGAACTCCAGCTCGCCAAAAGGCGCAAGGCAGAGTCCATGGGGGAGCCTGCTGTTGACTGCTGCTGCCGTGACGACGGCAGGTAAGTCGACCTAAGATGCATCGACTTCAGCTACAGTATTCACGTAGCTGAAGTTGTGTATCTTAGGTCGACTCTCCCCTCTAGTGTAGACCAGGCCAAAGTGTGTGTGTGACTGAAGCCTACCTTCTAGAAAGGCATTCACTCTTGATTTCAAGACTTCAGATTATGGAGACGCCCTTGTTTCCCTTGATAGTTTGTTCTGATGGGTCAACACCCTCACTGTTAAAAACCTCAGGCAGCTTGGTGTTTGAAATATGGCTACGAAACCCGGTAGGGACCTGAAAACCTTTCATCAAAGCTAAGCTTCTTTCTTGTTTTCTGAGGAGGAGCATATTTGTCTGAGCCTGGGTTTTCAAACAAAAGGTGCCAGTTAGTAACAGTGTGTGTCGTTTAAGCTAAGGGGAATCCCCACAAACTCACATATATTAGTTGAAAGACATGAAAAAAACTAAAAATGATAGGATTGTGCTGAAAGGTGTGTGGTGGTTTTTTACGTTGCACAATTCTTATTTGCAGTGCAAACGTTTGCTCGATTTTAAGTAGGCAAATTTTGCAGTTCTTTTCTGAAGTTGTTTAATTTTTCCCAGCGCCCTGTGGAAAATAACCTTTTGCTTAGATAAAAGTTCTTAAAATGCATCATCAAAAAAAGTGTTTGGGGGAAGTTTGCATTTAAGGTGATAACTTGCTGCCTTCACTTTCTTTCCAAGGTTTTTCTTATCTTGGTTTTTCTTTTCCACATTTGTGTTTGTTAGTGAAATAATTTGGCATGTCATGATATTCTACCTGCTGTTCCACCTTTTTATTAGACCTTAATAGAAAAATACATAATAGATTCCCAATCCTGCAAACATTTAACATATGTGAGTAGTCCAATTTAAGCTGGGGGGAGGATACTCATGCACCGAAAGTTATTCCTATGTATAAGTGTTTGAAGGATCGGAGTGTAAGTGATTAATCTTTTTTAATTAAAGCCTAAGGAAAAAAAAAAAAAGTCCAGCACAGCTCACAGACACCATAAAATCTGAAATAAATTCAGAGGAGAGGATTAAAGTGTTGCAGTAAAAAACAACAAACCAAAACCCCAACACCTTTAAGGTCCAGAATGCAAAGAGTTTTGTTTTTGCTCAAACAGATCTAAGTTAAAGTGCACACTTTATGGTCTAATAACATAGCAACGTTTGTTATGTATAATAACAAGCATCCGAAATGACACAATAAAAAAAGAATTATCTGCGATTAGAACTAAACTATTGAAATTTCTCCAGCTGGAGCCAAAATTTGGAAGGGAGAGGGACGGGGGATGGGGAAGGAGTTTATTATTTCAGTAGCTGCAGTGAAAATCCCCTCTGGGTGTTTTGCAAACCGCCCTCTGCTCCTTGAAACCATCCCCCTCATTGACATGGTAATGGGCTTTGTTGAATTCAAAGACGATTACATCAGACATGTGTGGCCTCTTGTGGGTTTTCCAAGGCTTATAAAGCACACAAATTATATGAAAATATTGGGCTGAAAAATTAGTAAGCCATAGGAGTTTGTGTTGTTTTAGCCATGCTTTACTGCAGGGAAAGAAAACTGTGGCTACTAGAGACCTCTGGCCCGTCTTTCCCAGCTACTTTCTTTATTATTTTTCTTTTCTGGTGGGCTCTCTTTGGATACACCATCTGTATTTTTAAAGGTCTATCATACCGGTGGATGCGGGGGTGGACGGTGGACTTTGCAGTGTGTTAAGCTTAAAGACCAGATTTTGTTCTCCTCTCAGTTAAGCCGGTGCAACTGTATTGGCTACACAGCTAACTGCGAGGAGAATTTGAATGCACTTTTATTTTTTTAAAGATTGCTCCCCAACGTTGCTGCTGCACTGTGGTGGTACCTACTCAGCCAATATTTGCACATGCAAAATGGGCCATGGCGGGGGTGGCTGCTTTTTAACGCTTTCTTTGTAAAACGAGGGGACCTGCAGGGTTCTTTGCCTTTTGTTTTAAAATCCAGACTTTGAAAATGTGGCCCCACATGCGTAACAATTTACATTCTATTTACTTTCATTATTGTTTTCTATCAATGTTTGCCTAACTACCCAGGCCCAAAGTATTAACATTAGGCACGATATCTGGACAGCTAATTCCACATGTAGGCAACTAAATTCAGCACAAGGTTGTGACCGCCACAAGCTTTGTGTAAGGGGTGACATGTACAGCATTGCCAGCTCTCATGATTTTGTTCGGAGCGATATGATAATTACTGTTTTCTTTAAAGCCCCAGCTCCTGGAGTCAAGTGGTGATTTCAACCTTCGTTCTTTAAGAAAAAGTAAATTTCTAGCCCTCGTGGCTCAAAAGCTTCAAAATGTGACCCCCCACCAGTGCACCCTAAGGCTCAAAAAGCAGAAGGGCAATAAAAAGAATCCCACATCTGTTATTTTTACATTGTCTCCTGATTTGAATGCCAATCTGGTTTTTTGGTGAACATGACCCATGATCATTGAACATTTGAGGTTGGCAGTCCTACATATAAGTGCATCCTCCGAGGTACAGTGCAGGGCAGGACTCGCGCCTCTGAAAAAAAACACATTCTTTCCAGCTTTCATCCTTATTCTAAGCTATAGAAACAGCCAATGGTAACATATCCCACACCAGCTCAAGTGATTTATTAAGGGAATCACCAAGGCATCGTACACTCCCTACTTACTAATGCGAGGGAATTGTAGGGACTCAGCATCTATTTATCCCTTTGTGCCTAGATCCAAGGACTGTGTTTCCTATGCTGGAAGTAAGAGGTTGACTTGACCTTACTTCCCTTTTACAGTTTCAGAGTCCAAAGGATAACTGAGTGCTAGGTCTGGCATCATTATCAGAGGTGCTGAGCCCCAGAGCTCCAGCTGATTTCAACTGGGTGTTATGGGGGCTAAGCACCTTCACAAATCAGACCAAACTCAATTAGGTGCTTAAAGATGGAATCAAGGACTTAAAATTTCAGGTCAGTAATTTTGAAAATTTCAGGCCAGTTTGAAAATTTTACCCAGAGGTATTTTGGTTCCCCAAAAACTCAAACCTAAAGGATCATTTCACCCAGCCCACCGTCTCTTCTGAGCTGGTCATGGAGCGAAGTCCAGCATTGCTCAAATCGGGGCATCACATGGCATTACACTGTGATACATCCTGTAAACACAGGATGGTGACCTCAGAGTAGGATCTAGCAGAGAGGACAATTCAGTTCAGTGGGGGCTGGGGAGACAGCTCCTATTGGGGAGGGAGTTCATCTAAAGGTTAATGTCTGGGAACCAGAATGCCTAAGTTCCATTCCCAGCTCTGTGGCTGTCTAAACTTAGGAACAGACAGATGGGGTGACTTGCCCAAGTTATTTCTATGAAATGGATATCTCATATGTCATGGTGGTGAGGTGGGTTACCTCTGTATATATCCCTGGAGTGATCGGGTTATTTGAGTTGATCAGGGGATAATTGATGGGTCGCTCTCTCTTTTGTGGTAGCGTCTTGAAAATTGAAATACATTAACATTAACAAAAAGAGGAGTTTTGAGGCTTCATTAGCTATATGTGAAATGTGTTGAGGGCTTACACTAAATGAAGCTTCACTGATACCCGTGACATTATTTTGCTCTCCAGTTCTCTCCTTGCTATGGCCCGAATGCCCCTTTCTAAGAATTCTGAGTGACTGAATGTTAAAGGCTGATTATACAGTTATCCCAAAATGCAAGAATGCAGTTCCGAAGGTTACAATCCAGGAGGGGTTGATACAACAGTGTTGATACAGGTTATTGACATACTTTATCAGGAGTTAACAAATGCAATGCAAGTTCTCCTGTTTCCATTCAGGTTACCATGTAATCAGGGAAATTGTCCACACCTCAGAAGCAAATAAAAGAGGCTGCTTATGTAAAGGAACTTGCTGTGGGTAACATTTATTTGATCTTGTCTGTCTATAGTTTCTGTAGTGATCAAGTTTATTCGTGTGTTGGTTCCGGTGTGACAGGGCTAGGCAGAAACTGTCCAGTTAGATCTGAGAGGTTTCCTGTTCACCCAAGCAAGAGGTGGTGGTCTCCAATGTTGTCATGTGAGAGAAAAGAAAACATTTTATTAAGAGCACAGGGTCATCGGCCTACAGCCCAGAAATAATCAATACAATCATGAGCCGGAGAGTGACAACACCAGAGTGTTTTCCAGAATGCAAAGGAAGGATGATCTGACAGACTCATAGACTCTTAGGTCAGCAGGGCCCATCGTGATCATCTAGTCTGACCTCCTGCACATTGCAGGCCACAGAACCTCACGCATCTGCTCCTAAGCCCCTAACCTCTGTCTCAGTTACTGAAGTCCTCAAATCTTGGTTTAAAGAATTCATGTTACAGAGACTTCACCATTTACAGTAGTTTAAACGTGTAAGTGACCCGGGCTCCATGCTGCAGGGGCGAAAAAACTCAGGTTTTCTGTCAATCTGACCCGGGGAATAATTATTTCCCAACCCCAAATATGGTGATCAGTTAGACACTGAGCATGTGGGATACAGGCTCTGGGAAGGAGTTTGGATGTGGGAGGGGGTGAGCAGCTGGGCTCTGGGAGGGAATTTGGGTGCAGGCTCTAGGCTGAGGCAGGGGGTTGGGGTGCAGGAGGGAGTCAGGGGGTCGGCGCATACCTCAGGCGGCTCCCGAAAGCAACGGGCACACCCCCATAGCAGCGCTCCTAGATGGGAGGCCCAGGAAGTCTCTGCTGCCCACAGGCACCTCCCCTGCAGCTCCCATTGGCCATAGTTCCCAGCCAACTGGAGCTGTGGAGTCAGCGCTCGGGGTTGCAGCAGCATGAAGGGACCCCCTGTCCCTCAGGGGCCATAGGGCCATTCCAGTCGCTTCTGGGAGCGGTGCAGAGTGAGGGAGGGCAAAAAGCCTGCCTTAGCTCCACTGCACTGCCAGCGGCGGTGGCCGGGGCCCTCCGGGCCCTTTAAAATCACCTGGGCACCTAGACAGCTGTCTCCTTTTCCCCCCATACTCCGTTGGCCAGCTTGATCATAATGGTCTCTTCTGGCCATAATCTATAAACATTCAATTAGATTATGGAGATCACACAGTTGTTCCTCTTCCTAAGGAAGTTATATCCCATTCCTATGTGGAGGGAGACAGGACCAACTCAATTCCATCACAAAGTCCAAAGCTGCTCAGTTTGTTATTCAGCAAAGCAAGTTTGCCAGGAAGACAAAGCTATTCGTATATGGTTGCTATATAAACACAACTTTCTCACCAGTGCCGCCACTGCCACAGACCTAAGGGGAGCTTCAGCTCTGCCTGTGTGTTAGGGGCAGATCAATTTAGAAGTGAGTCTGTTTTGACTACCAGTTAGGTGGATCTGAAGACAGGAGGAGACTCGTGGGGGAGGATTTTCCCCTCTGTGACTTCTGGCACTGTTTCATTAGCCCAAGCATGCATGATTAATTGCCCATCCTTTAAATAGCTCTTTTTATTCCAGCCACTCACAATATTATTATTATGAGCTACTGTTTTTCCAAAGCCAATTATTGTAGGATTAAAACACGGTATCTGCCCGTATATGTGTGTAGATGCATAACCAGCAATCAAATTAGATGGATGGATGGATGGATAGATAGATAGATAGATGGTGTGGATGGGGATAGATAGATAGATAGATAGATAGATAGATAGATAGATAGATAGATAGATAGATAGATAGATGCAGCACATCATGTATATCTATAAAACTCCTTGCAAGGAAAGGTTCAGCCACGAACAAGCAATGGGCTGAAGGTTTGCAAAAGGTGTAGCCGGGGGGAAGGAGGACCCTTTAGAGCAAACACATGTGTCGAGCTTTTGTTCTTAAGTGGACTAATGCTGGGAGGACCTTTCGGCATTGGCCATTTTTAAAGGGCTGGGGAGTGGGAGGAAAGTGAGAAAACAATTCTCCCTAGGAAGCCATGGCAGACTAAACGGAGCTTGTTATTCCTGGCAGAGATGTCGCTGCTGAGGACAGCAGCCCCGTCGCTGGAGCTGGAGGCAGCAGAGGTTTAAATAAATAAGTTGCGATCCATGAACCCCGATAAGTGTAATCTAGCGCTGTGGGTCTGTCTGCTCTTTGAACCCAGGAGGTATCAGTGGGGATGCGAGTAAAGGGAGGCGAATGGATATTATTTTACGGTGGATTAAGAAGCAAATTAGGACACATTTATCTTGCTAGCAAATGTAATGTTTGTGGTGCAGGGGGGAGATCAATTAGCCCTGCTCCTCTGTAATATCAAACGATCATGTGGACACACACACAAAGTTTGCTTCTGGGAAAGTGACAATCCAGGGCACTCATAGGTGTCCAAGGGCAATGACCCTCATGCAAAGCCCAGTGACATCAGTAGGAGTCTCTGTGCTGATTTCAATGGGTTCGTACTGCGTTTTGCTCAGTCTTTACTTAGCAGTGAGTTCCAGTGAAGTTAATGGGGATTTGGGCTGACAATGTGGCCCAAAGACTCCCCTGCACATACAGAATAATAGTAATATTAATGAAACGTGCAAAATGCTTGAGACGCCAGCAGCCTGTGCCGTGCAGAAAGGCAAGTCTAAGACCTAGGTCTCTGTTCAGCGTGGATTTTAAGGAATACATTCACTAACACTAATACTCATCAAAGCAGTGTACACAGAGGTTCAGTGCCACGGGACCAAATGTATTCTGCCTGTATAATGCAACAGGCTCATTACAGACCTCCATGCAGGAAACTTTCTTGTAGCAGTTCAGTGCCCACTGGATGAAAATTCTAGTTGCAGACACCTCTGAGAGGTTTGTCTGTGTAAAGAATGATGAAGGACTGTGGTTTCAGATCACATGCAGAAACTATGCATGCCAATATATTCTGGATCCTTTTGGCATTTGCATCGCTCATGTTTCAAGCACAGAACTCAGCTCAGCTCGATGTTGCTCAGCAGCAAGGCCTCTTTGGGAAAGAATCCCGAATTCCCAAAGTGAAAATGGACATTTTTCAGCTTACAGGAAAAAATAAAACAACAATTTAAGTGGAAATGAAAAGAATATTTCTATTTCATCCAGAAATATCCTGTAAAAAAACAAAATTTCTTGACAAAAAATGTTGAAGGGGAATTTTTCTCATGGAATTTTCCATGGAAATGTTTTAGGTTTTTGCCACCAGCTCTAAAAAGAACACAGAATAGTGACCCAGATGTAGCAGAAATAAATGATCATCAAAATCCATGCAAAATTATTCTTCTTCTTTGGAGGCCCTTTAACCACTTCATTTCTTAGATACTTACTAACATTTTAAATATTAAAACCTTTGGCTTTTCCACTGATGTTGTATTATGCTTGCAGCCTCTCTGAGCTGGGACTTGTTAACTGTTCGGCACAGCTGTTGTGCATTGATGCTATACTCACACATACATGCAGTTCATATAAAACTAGGCTTGGAAGGGTTCCATCTTTATCGGTAAATGTCAGTAAACACCAATTTCACCATACACACAAAACAATATTTTCATCTATAATAATCAAAATTTGCATAGGCAAAGTTCAGAAATGCTGCTTGAGAACTTACAAAAGTCCCACCTTCACATGTGTAAAACCTGTTGTAATGACTGCTGCATAAAGTGCGTATGTGCAGCTCTGTGAAAACAGCCGGCTTATAAAGCTTTATTTATTGACAGTAGATGTTGAGATTCAAAAGGTTAATTATTGTCTGATTCCTCTGCCCCATTATTTTGCACAACTGTGAAAAGGTATATCAATAAAAAATAAAAAAAAATACTTACAAATAAACATTGATATCTGTGGAACCTATAAAAAATAATCGAATTCTACCAATCCTATATAAAACAAGTCAGTTAAGTTTGGGGTTTATCCCAAAGAACTGTCATATTGACCTGCCCCCTCAGCAAGTCCTGTGTATAGTGCTGTGATGAAACCCAACACGAATCTTACTTCCGGGGATTCCCCCACCAGGCTCAAACTCAGTCTTCTCCTGATTGTTTTGCCTCTGCACACACACAGAGAATATTTTAAAAAGGAGGGAACATTAATTCCCCACCTGAAAACAATAGTAAAAGTCCTTGACCCATTCCATTGCCACACACCTGATTCCTGAGGCCAGACCCAACAGCGGGTCCAGGTAAAGTTGCTTGAGTACAGAGATCAAAGAATCAAAAGCCCGTTTGTAATTTTTCCATGTAAATGAGAGCAGCATTATATAGAGAATCTTTCATTTTGCAGTAAAACAGAACTGTTTTTACAGAAGCACGTGTGAAAGACTGGATCCACAAATGTAGCAAGATTACAATGAATTAAAAAAGTCCCATCTGGGACTATTTCTTTCTTCTTTTGGGGGGGGCAGGGAAGGGGAGATATTCTTTCTACAGATTAAAGCAACAGGTTTATAGAGCAATTCTAATTGAACGGTGCAAACTGAGCAGCTGAATTTCTTGCCTCAGGGCTACCCATTGTATCTCGTCTCACTTAGGATGTGGAGGGAATAATGAAGTGAATCAAAGCTGTTCTGGCACCTGAAAAAGGGTCAGAAGAACATCAGGCGGCCATCAGATGGGACAGGCTTTGAGTCTATTTTGAGTCACGTTTGAGCCAGCAACCATGCCCCGAAAGGCTTTGCATCCCATCACCCTGACCCACCAATAATAAAAGACTGGCGAATGGTAATTAGGGCCTGCTCCCATAAACTGAGCTGCACTTCCTGTAAGATACTGAATCTCTCATTTCCTATTCCAGTCATTGTGGGGTGAAGGGGCAGGGAGGGAAGTGTTCAATACCTTTGCATGACGCTTGTTCATCCTTAGTTATTGCTTGGAAAGAGCTGTAAGTCACCTTCACAATAATGTTTGTGAGGTGGGAAAGTATCATTACCCCCATCTCACCGACAAGGACAAAGTCACAGGAAAAGTCAGCATCCAAGACACTCAAAAATCATAAGACCAAACTTTACTCTCATTTCAGACGGAAATAACGCCATGTACTTCAAATGGAATCACTCTGGATTTCTAGCTGCTGTTGGAGTTGTGCCCATAACTTCTGGCCTTATATAGAATCATAGAAATATAAGGTGTGGACCTCATCAAGACCAGCGCCCTCCCCTGAGGCAGAATGAAGTCAGCTCAGGCCATCTTTGACAGGTGTTTGCCCAACCTGCGCTTAAAATCCTCTATTGGACACCTAGCTGCAACATATTCATTCCCCACTGCTCTACTGAAAGCACAGTTATGGCCAGAAAGGGGACTCTGGCAGAAACACAAACATGCCACCTGACATTTATGGACTCAGCCTCTGCATCAGATCAAACTTTCTCCAATTGCCAGCCCTTAAAATGCAACCTGCGTTCTTTCTGCTTCCTTCATCACTGCCACCCAGTGGCTCTGCAAGCAGAGAACAAAGCCTGATCCAAAGGCACCTCTTGGCTGCTACACCCCATCTTGGAAAACCCTTCCACAGACTCTGCTGTTTTTGAGAAAGATCAGGATTGGGGAAGTAAATTTCTCCTTTGTGCTCCCTCTATTGGGTGCCAGTTTTCTGGCAGGCACCTATGCCTGTATTTGATGCGGATGTACAAAGAGAGGGTCTCTATTGGACTCAGAATTCCAGAGCAAATTCTGTTTTCCATCACACTAGCATAAACCCACTGTACATCTAATAATGGCTTTAGTGGAGCTCCTCGTGATATAGGATGATGTAGCAGACCGCAAGAGCATGTTTCCTGGGAGCCAGGTTCTTCAGATGGTGTACTCACATGGTGTAAATCGGGACAGCCTGATTGATTTCAGTGCCGATTTATGCCACCTTGAGCACAAAGCTTCCTAGTTTTAATCTCTCCTTGATTTCTGTTTTACATGCTTGTCATAATTCCTGCATTTTTGGTAAAATCGCCCTTGTGTCCCACAGTGTGCAGGTGAATTGCACTTTTTGTTCTTCTTTTGGTTTGGCTTCGGACACAGGGAATTCCAAACGAGCCGAGGGACAAAAATCAGCCCATAAGCTGCAATTATTCGTGAATGTTGAGCGATGTCGCCGAAAAGGGATCAGAATGTAAATATTCTGCTCTGCGCACACAGCCGTTCCCATTACTGCAAATGTGTCGGGCGCACGGAATCCAGATCCAACAGCACGTTAGTTACGGTGCAAAAACATGATCTACAAATATTTTCTATCTCGTAATTATACAAAATGAGTGGAAATTTATACCCCCACCCCAAAAGAACATATCCCACTATGAACACAGAGCCGGACTGCTAGCTATGCAAGAATATAAATATTGCTTAAGTTGTTTCGTACAGGGTAGTAGCAGGAAAGTGGAAAAATGATTGAGGGACAAGTGATTTTAAAAATCCCCCAGAGGCCTGTAACTTACCTGTTTATTTCAAGAAGAGCTGCAACTGCCAAAAAGAAAGATGTTACTTGAGCTGATATCATGTTATGTTTTCACAGCAAATTTCAAAATAAACAGGCATCAAGTCTTTGATTCTCTCTCTCTTCTCTCTCACTCTGAATGTTTATGTAGTGTCATAGGCACTGATTTTTCATTTTTCAGGCGAATACACCGGCTCCGCCCCCTTCCCTCAAGGCCCCGCCCCTTCCACCTCTTCCTGCCCCTGCTCTGCCCCTTCCCCTGAGTGCCTCTCCCTCCTGCCCGCCACTCCCTCCTTTCTCTGCCCCCTCCTGTCTTAAGGGCAGTGAGTGTACCAGGGGAGAGAGAGGAGCAAGTGGTGGGGCAGCCCCGCTGAATAGCTGATGAGGGAGCCACTAAAGAGCCACTGGGAGCTTAAGGCTAGCCACTGAAATTGGCGGCCAATCCCAGGGCCACCAGAGGAGCACCCCGGTTAGCCTGGTGTTTGCTGAGGGCGCCCTATTTTTTCTCCGTGGATAGTTGAGCCCCAGAGAACCCACAGATTCAGCACCAATGTGTGGTGTATACATGAAGGTATAGATATATATAAGCATATACAGGTATACCAACACACAGACTTAGACCCTACAATGGAACTACTCATGTGAGTAAAGTTACACATGTGTGTAAGTATTTGCAAGATCAAGGCCATCTGGACCACCGCTCCCAGGATGTGGCGAAATGTAGAATTCAGAATAAAAAGTACAGCAAGCTTCCTCTCAGGCCTCAGGTATAATGGGCAGCTAGCTTAAGTTTTGGTCCTCGGAAAAAAATGTGGTTTGGAAGTCTCTTCTCCCAGCAAATTTTGGGATATCAAGGATAATCTCTCTGTTTTTGTAGTACACACTCAGATTCCATTGAGAGCGAGCCACTAAAGTCCTTTGGAAACATTTGTCATTATCACCTGACTCTTGAAAAATGAAAGGGGAAAAGAGAGAAAGACGCAAAATAAATGCAATGAGCAACAACACCACTGTGATATCCCAGGAAATGGAAATGGAATTTGTCATCATCACACTTGACAAGGTTAGTCATAGGAATGTCATGCCCTTTCATTGCTGACATAGTAAAGACTGCAGTGATGATAAGTCCCATGGGATGGTGATAACTAAGGGGTCAAAGATGACTCCGGTTTTTTTTAATATGACATAAATAATATAATAAATCAGTCAATAACCCCTTCATAGTTGATGGGTCAGACAATAGTGGCCAGAATGAAAACAACATTCATTACTGCATCTAATTATCGAAGCCTGTTTTAATTGTTACCTGGTAGCCTTTGGCTAGGAAGGAGAGAGAACACTGATGTGATCTTCATTTGTACAATTTTTCATGTGACTGTGAATTTGATGCTCAAAAAATCGTGAGGAATTAATATTGAGACACAGGAGGCTGTACATTTAACTTCCCTTTTCTGCCAACGCCCCTGAATCCTCGTTGCCAATACGTGGCGCTGTCCTGAGCAGAGACTACAGCAGACAAACTTTTATTTTTCTATTGACCTGTGCTGGCTCCAAATGAGAGAAACCAACTCCAGATTCCGCATCCCATCTTCTGTCCCCTAAGCCGTGGAGTTTCCTGAGTGGTTGACTCTAGCAAAAACATATTCTGTGAATGGAGAATTAAAGAATGAATGTTCTGATCTTTTATTTGTCCAGAAAAAGAGATTGATTCCACAGAACAACAGCCATATAAGGGCCTGATCCGATAGCCTTTACTGGTGTGATTAGCCCCATTTGGGACAGCAAGAATTGGGGTATCCATCAACAATTTGGTAGGTTGTGGATCTGAAAACAATGGGGAATATTTATAGCACTTGAAATTTCCAAAACCATCTGGTAACATTAATAGCCATCCAGCCCCAGAGAAGAAGTGGAATTTACCCTCGAATAACATCTCATTACATAGGGCAGTCATATAACACTCTCATCAGCCCTTACCCTATGCTGATTATGCACCTTCAGTCTGTCTAGCTGCATTTATACCTAAATTATCACCATGTTATCTGAACTGTCTTTCAGAGGTGTTGACCAAGATATGTAGATGGTTCATATAAGAGATTAATGACCTACTAAGTCCTCAGGCACTTGCACCTTTCCAAAGTCTGTAAGAGCGCTGGAAGTTTGAACCCTCTGATAACAAGTGCAACCCAGCCATGATAAGAAGTATGACTGGAACTTGGTGGAGTGAGGTAGACATAAAAGAATGAGGAAAAAGAGATGGGTGACTGTTGAAACCTTAGCTTGCTCTTGTAATGATGAATAAGCTCGATTAAGAGAGCACCAGAGAGCTACCAGATCAAACACTGGGTGCCTCATGCTGTGAGGAGAAAGGGCTCATGTGTGAACAGCCTCAGTTGGATAGTCCCTAGCAACTTTCCTGCCTGCCCGGAGCCACTGCAAGCAATTCTGGGACTCCCTTTCAAAACTATTCATGTTGGGCCCTTGGCTGCAAAGCTCAAGAGCTTTCTGACCCACTTCATCTGCTCCCAAACACTGGTCATGCCAGCCTGAGGGCCGGGGGAGCTTGGGCCCTTGGACCCCATCTCAAAGTGTGGAGGTGGAAAAGGAGATGAGTAAGTGGCCCATCATTGGTGGGTATGTTCATGGAGGGAGCTAATGGCAAAGTAGATGGAGGTTCTCTTTTAAGCAAAAGAGGAGGGATTCAATTATAATATGCCCCCACACCAGAGCTACAGGAAAAGAGAAACGTCCTAATTCCCCAGGGAGCGCACCCACATCTGAGGTAGCCATAACAGTAATAAGTGTTTGTGGTTTAATAGATTTTAAGGCCAGAGGGAACCAACAGATCATCCAATCTGACCTCCAGTATAATGCAGAAAATAGAATTTAATCCCAGTACTTCTGTGTTGAACCCCGTAACTTGTGTGTGACTAAAGCATCTCTTCCAGCAAAGAATACAGTCTGGATGTGAAGACACCTAGAGATGGAGAATCCATCACTTTCTTTATCATCTGTGCCAATGGTTAATCCCCCTCGCTATTGAAAATCTGTACCTTATTTCTAATTTGCATGTGTCTGGCTTTAACTTCTAGCCATTTAATCTATCTCCAAAGGGCATAAAAGGAACTAAAGAGCCTTTTATTACCCAGCAGGCAGCTTGCTGGCACCTAACACATTCGGCATAGTCCGAACAAGTATACTGTATTTTGTTTTGGTAATTCTTAGAGCTGGTCAAAAACGTTTAGTTTGATTTTGATTTTTTTAAAAATAGCCTTTTGTTTTTATGCAAAAAACTACAGGGGAATTTTTATTTCTTTCTACATTTTCTGGGTTTCTACAAAAAAATAAGCAAAAATATTTGCCCCCAGCCATTGCACTACTGGTACATAGCCCCCTGTCATGTAGCAAATTTATTTCAGCATGAAAGGCATAATATAAAACTACATTCTGCAGTTATATACCATTTGTCAGGCATTTGATACCCACAGACATGGTGTTACAAAGAAGAAAAGGAAGCTGGGTAATGATTATTGATACTGTAATTGCAGAAGATCTCTGGTTGTGCATTTTTAACCAGCAAAATGGTAACAAGAAAATAAAGAACTAACTTGTAGCTTGTTTGTTTCTCCTTTCCCTGACTACAGAACTAGTTGTTCTAGATAAATTGTCACAGTATTAAGAAGGTAAGCAGTTAACTGTCTGAACTTCTGAAGTGCCGTCATGTTTTTTTCCCTAACTCTCACACTCTTATCTCAATTGCCATTATAAACCATCACCTGCAACAGCTATCTAGCTTGTTCAAGTAACTTTCATCTGGCATCAAAGTTGAGGCTGTAAAAGAAGTTCATAAGTGCACAGCCCAGGTGTCTGCAATTTTCCTCCACTGATCCATTCGAAAGCCCCCAACCAATTTCAACTGACTTGCTTCGTACCTTCAGACATGGCAGTAAAGTATATTATGGGATAGTCCCAAGATCATTATGGCAATTTAGCTAAAGCTTTGCTGATTTCTCTTCTAATGACCTGAGCTTGCAAATGATCAAAGATCATTAAGAAAACATGAGTGTTGGAAATCGAAATCAAATGTGCTAAAATAGATTATGTTCTTCACATTTCTGGGGACTGTATAGTCTCAGGGACAGAGAGAACTGTCTTGACTTGTTAATATATATTCTGTACCCAGCACATGACTATACAGTTGCCTGTCCCCCAGTAGATCATTTGTGAGTTAGCATGTGACTTACTGAAGATGTTGGAATCAGAGTAACTATGGCCATTGAATTGGTTTCGTTGAGAAGTGACAATAATAAACCAAATGAGACCACATGTCTGGGGGCTTGCCATGGTTTTGAAGACCACTAATCAAATGAGTTGTTTGGGCCACTGCATCACACTTTCATGCTTAGTATTTACTATCTATAGGTTTAAATTTCCTGAAGCAAAACTACTGGAAGCCTAATGGCTATTCCCCGGTGCCTCTCCCTTAACCATATATTGATATTTTGATTGATCTGTGTGATCAGTCCAGACGTGGGAATCAGGATAATGGATGAGTATTGGATGAGTTATGATTTTTGAATGGTTGGGACTGGCAATACTGCTGACATCTCTTCAGTGGCTCTAGTAAATGGATGTGTTCGTCTCAGTCCAGTTCCTACTGGAAATCACTAAATCAGCCCTTTAATTGGCATTAATTCGCACCGCTCATTGCCAGTCTCAGTAGAGAAACCAAGCTTCTAATGGGTCATGCAAACAGAACTTTGCTTCCCAGCCTTGAGGTGGAACTTCCTGCTCATGGATGAGGCATATTGCATGGAGTGCCACAGGGAAAGCTTGTACGGTCACTTTGTGCCAGGTAGCCCTGCTCAGGACCTTTTGCAACATTCCCATGATGCAAAGGAGCTGGAAAGCAGCCAGGCCTCCCCAGCTGGGGTTCAGCCCAAACAGCATATTCCTTGCAGCTCCTGGTATAGAGTGAACTGGGGGCATTCTCAGCAGGGTGGGAGATGTACCCAACCAGACATAGTTTAAAGCATTCTGGCATTGCTCTAAACTACCCAGAGATCAGGACTGATGAGCAACAAACACCCGTCCACCTAGCTGCACCCAACAGATACTGGAGGATTGAGGCCTCTCTGCTTTTTGGATACATAGAAGAATTCAGACTCCAGCACTTTGTATCTCACTTAGATTCTTCTGTAGTCGTCGCTGACTTTGAGCTCGTGATCCGGCTCAGCGTGGCTCTGGGTTTTTTTTTCAATCTTGGTGGAAATTTTGTTTCGGAAACGATGCCGGGAGCAGAAACAGGAAGCAGGAAGGACTTTTTGCAAACAAAATGTGAGACTCCGAAGGAGTTGCAGTTTGGCTTTTTGGATCCAACCCACCGCTTAGTTTTGCAACAACAGCAAGATTTGAGTGGCGAGGTCAAGAGAAAAGCAAACATGTAGCAGCCGCAGAGAGCGACTTTCAAAATCACTTTTTGGAACTCTGAGTCATTTTATGTGCTGCATGCAGCCAAGATGCCTAGAAAAATAAAGAAAGATGCTGACCAGTCCCCACAGAGCAGCCGTCTATTGACAGATGGGATTAAATGGTAGGAGTTCTCAAAATGGAGTTGGGTTTTTTTTATAGGCCTATTGCCTTTGTTTATTGTAATTTTCATTTTAGTTATATCTGTTAAGACATTTGGGAGCCTCTGGGCATAGTGCCTCAACCAAAATGTGTTGTTCCTGCTAATATTGCTGTTAGTTTATTTGGGAGCACGTCTATAATTCTGTGGGGCCATTCTGCGCTGGAATGTAAAGTGCTGGAAAGAGATGGGGAACCCGGGTCCTGTAATGCAGCAGCACTTGCAGGGAGACAAACAGGGCACTGGGGTAGGATATGGCAAAAAAGGGATAATTTCCGTAATGGTTCAGGGCAGATATGAGCTCAGGAGCAGAGCAGTAGGGGAAACTGTGAAGCAGGAGAAAGCGTAAGAGTTAAGGACCCAATCCTGCAAGTTCCTATAACCAGGGTCCAGAAAGCCCCACTTAGGTGATCAAATAACGGACATGCTCCTGCAGGCCCTTTCTATGGGGTATATTCCTTCCTACCTTGAATATGCCCATTAAAGTCGCTGTGCCTGATAATAAGCAGTTGCAGGATCGAGTCCTATTGCGCTTTGCAAATATCTGAAAGGGAAACAAAGCTGATGAATGTGTTACACATATTTTTCAAAGGATTATAAATAAAACTAATACACTTGGGGGTTGATCCTGCTGCCTCCAATTTACCCCGAGTAAGGACTGGAGGATTAGGTCCAACATGGTACATCTCTAGGTGTCCATTGTTCTTAATGGGCTTGATTATCCCCTGTGCCCAAGCACAAAGAAAGAGAGGGAGGAGCATCATGGAGGTAGTTACGGTTCCCTGATTTTGAACTAGCCCTAGAGTCAGCTAGAGCACTCATGAAGCTGCATTAACTTATACCACCGACAGAAGATTCCAAATGGACCTTACACTAGTGGGAAATTACAGTAGCCAACCTCCACTTTACCCCGTCCTTCTCTCCTTTAGGATGCCCCCTGCACGAAAGGGGAATGGCGGGGAAAGAGGACTCATGAGCTAGGTTTCTTTAATTCTCTGCTAGGAGAATTCTCCACTGGCCATTTACAGCCCGACTCTGGCCTTTCTGCCCCATCTAAGTGGGACCTGTATCATGCAGGAGAATCTGACCTAGTGATTTTATCTCCACCACATGCTTATTCTTATTAAATAGACTATAAAGCACTTTGAACTCCTTCAGTATCATAGATGTGATTACATATTTATTGGTTGTATAGTAATATATGATATTAGAGCTGCAAGTGACTTTAACAGATAAAAGAAAGTGTCATCAAAGAGCTGTTCAGAGTACAATATTTCTCAGATATGTGTGTATAGAAGAGCTAACCAGGAAATGTTCCTTCCACCCCTCCCCCGCATCTCCCTTCAAAAAATATTTTTTTCTCAAAAAACCTGAAAAACAAAACAGCTGTTTTTTGGCAACAAAAAACTGAACATTTTTGGTTTTAAACCACAAAACAAAAAGTTACAAATTGAAATTGGAAAGTTTGGGGGGGGTTGGTCGCTGACAACTGAAAAATGCCCAGCTCTTGGGTTTTCAATGCAAACCCAGATAACTTTGTTGCAGATACTTTTTATTTTCCATGGGGCACAATTTTGGGGTGAAAAAGTTGTTTGCTGAAAATAAGGTGACCAGTTGTCCCAATTTTGTAGGGACAGTCCTGAGTATGGGGTCTTTTTCTCATATAGACGCCTATCACCCTCCACCCCCATCCCGTTTTTTGACACTTGCTAGCTGGTCAGCCTAGCTGAAAATGTTTTGACCAACTGCTATATGAATGAATGTATATACTCTTTCCTTCAGGGAAGATCTGCATTTTTACAGGTTTTCACTCAGATATTGTTATGTCACACATAACAGTAAAAGTTGTGGGCATGCGAAGGCAATAGAAATAGGTTTCTCGAAACTGGACTTACAGGTCACAGGAATAGCAGGAACAAGGGAAGTTTACCTGTGTATCTTCAAGCAGGTGACTCACCACCCCACCAAAACATTACCCTTGACCAAGTTTTATAGCTGATAGATAAGAATTTTTATCACATTCAGTTTAATATTATTGCTTAACTTTCGGAGGTGTGATGCAGTTCCTGGACTGCTGATTGGCTCAGGGGGATCTTGCCATAGGCAGTCCTACATCAATCAGTGACAGCCATCAGTATTTGCTATTTCACAGCCACTGAGAGATTAAAGAGGTACTGCCCACCGTTTCACAGTCAGTCAATTCCTTTCCCTTTCTACCAGCCTTTGTGATTGGCAAATTGCAGTGCAAACTTATCAAATATTAAATGATAAATAATAGAGGACTTCCGTACTGGGGAAAAATAACAGGATTAGACAGGCCATTACCTTGCTATAAAGTATTAAAGTGTTTATACTTTATAGCAAAGATAACTCTATGTACCTTAAGGGATTTCTCCTTCTTTCTCGGCAATGCATATGTACGCACAAACGGATGCAGTATAAAATATTTTATACACTCTCTTAAAGATCACCGCTTTAAAACACATGTTAAAGGGCCAGATCTCCAGCTGATGTAAATGGATGTAGCTCCCCTGGTGTCCTTGGATTTATATTAGCTGTGGAACTGAGTCATCGTCCCCATTGTTCTCCAGATTGTGCTTGTTTGGGATTCAGTGACATTAAGTTGTCATGGGATAAGAGGGAAGATCCTTTCATGGACTGAGAACTGGTTAAAAGACAGGGGGAAGGGGTAGGAATAAATGGTGAATTTTCAGAATGGAGAGGGGTAACTAGTGGTGTTCCCCAAGGATCAGTCCTAGGACCAATCCTATTCAACCTATTCGTAAATGTTTTGGAGGAAGGAGTAACAGTGAGGTGGCAAAGTTGGCAGATGATACTAAACTGCTCAAGAGAGTGAAGACCAAAGCAGACTGTGAACAACTTCAAAAAGATTTCACATAACTAAGTGAGATCTTGTGTACAGGAGACTCAGAACCTGTATCTAGTTACTCTGAGCCCAAATTGCCCTTCTATAAGAAAATGAAATCTTATGGCATGTATACTGGCAAATGTAAGTTAGTGGAGCTAGAACCAGGGATTTGGCCCATATACTTTCCAGGGAGTTACAGGTATATATCTCAGGGCAGAACTTGAACCTATACTATATATGCAGGGGAAATATTTGCTTATGGGTTCCCCACTTTTGCTACAGTTCGATTCTCACCTCTTCGGGAACCAATCTCACAGACTGTGGACATTCGGCACAAGCTGAACCATCTTCTTCATGCTGCCCTGGTTAGTGTTTTTTAGCTGTTGAGTAGAAACAGGTGTTAGCTAATGAAGGCTGCATGTTGATGTTTGGTCTCGCTTTGACTATTATTTTGTTTCTTTTACTGAGCAGTTTCTTTTCTACTCTTTTATTCCAAGAAACACTTGAAATCAAAAGAGGTGGGGATTGTTTTTTCCATCCCTGGAAATTTACCACGGTTTCCAAAAAAGATGAAGTATTTTATTTTTAAATTTGATTTATATTAAGTCTTCAGATGAGCTAATTTGACTGGCTACTTGCCAAGGGCCCAATCCTGCAAGCATCTATTGCTGGGTGAGTAGAATCATCGCATTAGAACAAACAGGCCAGAAACTTAGTGCAACATTATGAAATGAATATCCATTGGAAAGGGAAGAACCAAGTGGTCTTGTTATCCCTGAAATGGGGGCAGATCTTCTGCTGATGTAAATCAATATAACAATGCTTAGACTTCAATGGAGCGGCACTGAAGAATGCCAGCTAAATGCACTCCAAGGTCAGCATTATCGCTTACTTACAGAACCATTTGTTTTGTTTTCCCCACACCCCTGCCATGGTTTTCCTTGTGAATGTCTCCACTCTCAAGTTTATGGATCTGTGTGGCTTTTGTTGCTACAGTATTCTGGGATCATAATCTTTCATGGGCTGAGACCCACTACATTCATCTGATGAAGTGGGTCTTAGCCCAAGAAAGCTTATGATCCCTAAGATCTGTTAGTCTTTAAGGTGCTACAAGACTCTTTGTCACTTTTGCAGATCCAGACTAACACGGCTACCCCTCTGATACTAGTATTCTGGGAGTTTCTTCGAAGTCACTATCAATATGTTTCATCCTGTTGGCTTCTTGAGACTCTCTGAGGCCCAAACAAAATGTTTCTAATATTAAGCTGTCATTAGAGATCAGGAGAGCAGAGAAAGCAGATCTGATTTCATATCTAATTTACTGTAAGACGGGAAGCAGGGAAGAAGGGAGTTATTTTTAATTGGGAGAAAGATTGTTGATATACTGCTAGGTTGCTTTCTTTTTCCAGTGTGGGATCTCTCATGTATTTAACTTAGGCCTGTATCTTTCCACTCTGCTCCATCTCTAGGGCTATTTCTGCTCTGAGCACTTCGGAACCCTGCATTTTCCAGACTGCCTGACATGCGAACGTTTAAGAGAAAATGTAACTATGGGTCAAATTTTCCTCTGTCATAACGCCACTGATGTCAATAGAGTTATGCCAGAAGACCCTATATATGTCCATATGTAGTAGTTATGGGCTTGCTATGTCTTGTGGGAAACTATGCGGTCAGCAATAACATATGGCAGGGTGCAGTGATATAGCCATCTTTAGTCTCCAGGGACACATCAGATCTTACCAACTACATACGGAAACTCGGACCAAGATGGAGAGTTAACTGCTGGGATCTGTAGTCTCCAGTGTATTCCTCTGCATGACAGCTGAAATTTACTCTGTTATACAGTTTAGATATGGTCCATGGACATCCTCAGTTAGGCCAGTTTGGAGCAATGCCCTTAGGTAAGACAAGTTTGAGCACTTCTGTGGACCTTGGAAGATGATAGCAATACTCTATCTGGCAAATTTATACTTAAAGATCTTTCCTGTTATGTAAATGGAAAACCTAACATAGCACAGAGAGTCTTTAAGAAATTACTGATATTAGAATAGGCAATTTTTAATGGCAAAGCCAGCTCCCAGTTAATGGAAATACTTATTTAGGTGACTGGCGGATTATGCATCCTGCCAATTAGCTCCATCTCAATGTTCTATTTCTTGCCTTAAATCAATAAACAGTTCAAGATTTCCTGGAGTCAAAAAACGAATGTCAATGCCAAGAATTGTGGGTATATTAAAACCATACCTATAACAATAGCCCTCAACTAGGAAGTTCAACTAATCACTCCCTTGTACAGCTGAGTGTCTGACAGAAAAGTTAGAAAGCTGAAACTGGTATACACCCCCAATAAAGAAACCGCAGCTCACAGAACCCATGAAAAATATTTACTAACCTTTGGGTGCCCTTTGTTCTTTATCCTTCCTGACAAGCACTTTTCTTCAGCACTGCATACCTTAAATACCTTTGCAATATGATTTGATTGTGGGGCTTACTAAGGTGGATTGAGATGAGTGAGTCATTATCTGCCATTTATCTTTCATTTAAAGAAAAGAAAGACTTCAAAACAAAAGAGGACATAGGGTTTCATACCATAATTTGGCCAAATTATTTCACATTCCTTCAAAAATAAAAAAAAACCTGAAGCAAACTATGATGGTCAGAGGAGCCCAGAAATTTTTTTGCGGGGGAGGAGAGGATTGAATCAATAGGCACCTAAAACTCTGCAGTAAAGAGACTGAGCAGATTTGTAAATAGCAGCAGAATGGTGGCCCTGAATTAATTGGATGAATCTTTTCTAGACCATAGGGACATTGTGTTCTCTTAATTTTATGTCTGGATAAGTCGGGTAATAGGGCTATGGCATCTTGCACCTCTGTGTCACTTGATCCGATACCACCTAAGGGGGTATCATCTAAAAGCCATTGTCAATGAATAGCTATGTGAAATGAATTAGTGTGTAGTAATGCATTGCCAAGGGGATGCGTATCCACATGAGGCTAATCCAAGGATGAGATGGGTCTGGAGACTGTAATCTCTTTTTAAACTCTGTGTATGGTCCCTCCATGGCAGAGTTTTGAAGTACACTGGCAAGGTGTCATATTTGGCAGTGCCTATTTTACGAGAGAACCAGGACTCAGATAGCAGATGGTTCTGCAGTTCAGGGTTGTGGTTTATCAGGAGTGCTATCTGGGGATTTCAGGTGATACGTGCTGTGGATCAAGAGTCCGGACTGAGGGGTGTTAGCAAAGCTAATTGGGTGTGGGGGAGGCAAGGCGGGCATAGAACAGAAGTTCTGTAGGTCAGGGGGAAGCCCCATAGGAAGTGCTGTACAGAGCTTCGGCATTGCAATAGCCCAGAGATTCGGCAGATCAGGAATAAGACACATTTGCAGAGCTGTTCTGGATCCCAGGAGTGGAGGAGCAGTCAAAACCAAGCAGCTGCACTAGCCAAGATCTCTGCAGGCCCAGAAGTGAAGCAGCAGGAGAGTGTTACAGCTTAGCAATGACAGACAATGGATGAGCTGTGGCGCACAGGGGCTGCCCACTATACCACTGACTGGAGGCAGTCCCTCACCCTAATGACCATCAAATCCACTTGCCTTTTCTAAAAATCTCCTCACTCATCTGTCCTATCATTATAACATCAGCCAAAAATATATATACATGCTACAGTTCAGACACTCACCCTTCTTCCCAGCACTTCACCCCATCCCCAAGGCTCTGGGCTGGGATATCTGCATGACCAAGTCAATCGCTGGCCTCTTGCAACCTCTTGCAATCTTTGCCACAACCCCGTGTTGTAACCATGCAACCAGTGGCCAAGAGGAGAAACCCAAGATGGAGAAGAAGGTGATGAGGAATGAGACCTTGGCTTGGCCCTTTTGCCATGTGCAGTCTGGGCTGACTTGGCAGTGCTGGCAGTCAGGATAGTGCTGGGTCCAATTTCATCCAAGCTGGGTGGTTTTTCTCGTAAATAAATCTCAACCCCATGCCCTGTACAAACCATTATATTGTTCGGATATGAGTCAAAAGAAATGGTGCAGTTCTCAAAATTATTATTTTTTTACTGAGAGTTTAAACTAGATTCAGTTTCCTAAAAGAATGTGTTTTTATTTCTTCCTCTACTGCAGCTGTATCACCTCTGGCCCTAATCTCATTAGGTCATCCCAGCTAAGTAATATCCGAGCTATTCAGTACTTGGATAGGAGACCACCAGGTAAAACCCAGATGGTGTTAATGCTACACTCAGTGGTGCTTTTCCTGTTTCTAGTGAATCACTATTGCCTGAATGTCCCTGTTTAGCGCAAAGGGTCTTTATGTTGCCTTTGAAATGTGGTATAAAAATTAAGTTCTGGCCAATCCTAGTTGTTGAAGATTCCATTGTAGTTTTCACTAAAGCGGGGCAGAAAATGGTTTTCCTGTCCCGTGAAAATTTTCAAAATTTTGAAAAATATTCCAAACTGGTACAGAAAGTTGATTCTTGAAACTTTTCACAAACTCAAAACACAAAAATTATTGACCTGTTTCCATTCTTACTTTTTGTTTGAACCATTTTTACTCTGATTGGCCTAAATTTAAAAAACAACTCATTTTGAATAAAAAAAACTAAAAATTTTCATTTTAAAAATGTTGACATGGGATGTTTCAACTATTTCAATCTTTTTTTCCAATAATTTTTCCATTTGAGAACTTCATGGAAACCAACTTTTTCAGGAAAAAGTTTTGGTTTTGATGACCACAGTTTTCCGATCCAAAACCTCTTCATCAAAAAATTCACAACCAGCACTACTTTTCTCAAGTGGGGGGATGCCAAATCAGTTCCAGTTTTCAGCTGGCAGCATTTTACAGCTCCTTTTCAGTGATGTAAATGATGGTGCAAGGTATAGAGCATTAGAGACTCTGGCCTATGCTTTTCAGCTAGGAGCTAGCAGATCAGGTACGAAATAAAGAGCGAAGTGGGTGAGTCTGACAAATTTGACTGAAATTGCTTTTGAAAATAAGTTATTCCCTTCCCCTACTGGCCATCTAATCCACTCTTAACCCCACTGTACGATACCATCATAGCCAAAGGCATAGCACTCTGGACAAAATCCTGAAACTCACTAAGACCAGAGTCGTTCCCCCCCACCCTGCCCCCCACTCCCCCTAACGACCCAAGCAGATCCTTGGCTCACTGTGGGATGTGGAAGCACATTTACACATATATCAAAATTTTTGTCCTCTTCCCTTTGGTGAAGAAAATGGATGAAAAATGGGGACATTGGAGCAGTCTGTGTCCTAGTTCTGGAGCATCAGCAGAGCGTAGCTGAGCCAAGAGAGAACACATGGCAGTGTGTTGTGTGTTGTGTGTGACACCTTGAGAAAAAAAAATCACTCTTGAGTCGTGAGCCTGATCACTTAGCTGCTATGGGCACCTTCCCAGATTTCCTGAGTCAAATGTAAATTACTTAAAGAACTTTTCTCTCTCTCTCCCCCCCCCCCCCGTTTGACTGAGCCCCATGTCTTACAGCTATTTTACTGTGTTTACCAATTATGAACATTCTGGTCACTTAATTATGCAAATATTGGTAAGTCTGTCACACTAGCTCCTGGATGGAGCCAAAGCAAAAAATCAGAGTGGAAAGCCCTTGAAAAATGAGCTGCCTTCTCTCCGTTCTTATTGCAAGTGGATTTTTGATGTTCTAGGGTATGACTGGACTAGTCTGCAAAAGTTTCTTTACAAGCTGAAACACAGGAGGCTAAACTGGACGCTTGACTTAATGGGTACATTTGTCCTGTGTTAAGCAGAGACATAGAGAGAAGAAGTCGGACAGAGGGCTAAAGTCTGTCTTTCTTACACCAATGTAAATCTAGAGTCATTCCAATGATATATGTGGACCTGAGGCCAGACCCTTATCTGGGGAAATCAGTGGAGCTGCACAACAGCTGAGGATCTGACCCCTAATTCTTATCTCACACTGGTTGAAACACCAAGGTCTTATTCTGATTCCATTACAGACGTTTTCACAAGGTGCAACTCCACTCCACTCCACTCCACTCCAGAGTTTAGCCCAGTGGGTGCAACTCCACTCCACTCCACTCCAGAGTTTAGCCCAGTGAGATTAAGTCTCCTCTCACTCACCTTGGTTACACACCCACTGTTCATATTGCAAAATAATGCCACTGAAGTTAAGTGGAGTTATGCCAGCAAAGAATTTGGCCCATTGTCCTCCATACGGCACCAGTGCAGGTATGAGGAAATAGACCTCACAGGGCTGGCCTTACCATGAGGTGAACTGAGGTGGCCACATCAGGTGCCAGACATGGTGGACGGGGGGCAGTAGGAACCAGAGTGTAGAAAAGTGTGCTTGCTGCTGGTGCCTGTGTATTCTCTCCACTCTAGATGCACAGAGATGGTGGAGTGCTGGGCTGGAGGAAGAAGGGCACAAAAAACCTTTCCAATTTTTTTCCCAAGCGAGAGGGTATGGGGGCATCATTTGTGTTCCCCACCTTGGGTGCCAAAATGTTCTGGGCTGGCCCTGATTCAGCCCGCAGCATGTTGATTTCAAAACAGTTACAGTGATTTATACTAACTGAAGAAATAGCCTGCTAAATGAAGTGGAGTAACACCAGCCAAACCGAGAGTAGAATTAGGGCTGGACAGAAAAGGGAAATTCTCTGATTGATCTCATTTTCTTTACACACACTAGCTGAAGTGGGGAGGTTCTGGTTTAAGGTTAATGGAGGAAAAAATCATCTCTGTGCATTTTGTTATGTCTTTTGTAAATTGCATTGCATGTACATGTAAATAAAGTGGGCGGATAATAGATGCAAAGTGCAGTGTAGTCACAGTATGACAAAATTGGTCAATTTTCATTTTATTTAAATTATATGGTATGACACAATAGATTTAAAAATTATGTGCAGCACCACATATTTTAACCAGAATGAAAATTGACCAATTTTGTAATATTTAACATATGGCTTACACACTGTTGTATTTTACCCCCAAAAAAGTGTGTATATTCAGAATGTATATGATATTTTGCTGGCATTTAACCATTCTGGTTGATATTTAATTCATATTTTATTAAAAGAGCTGTTGTAAAGACAAGTTGACTACTGAGAACATATTTTCTAGGCTTTAATAACTACATAATAGATACATATCTCCTTACATAGCTGTTAAACTTACTGCATGAAATTATGTTCTTGGGGTCCGATCCTATGTTCATTGAAGTCAATAGCAAAGCTCCCGTTTACTTTAATGGTGTAGGATCAATGCCCAGTTCACAACAGTGTAACCCCACTGAATTCAATGAAGTTATACTGGTGGGGTAAAGAACTGAATTTGCTTTGCAAAATCAAGTGGTTTAATAAAATGAAGATTTGGGGTTAGATCCTGCATGGTGCTGAGCATTATTGAAGTTTATAGGTTTTGAAGAGGTTCAGCATACTGCAAGATCAGAATGTTGCCAGAACATTATCATATTTTCATTAAGGCTATGATTAATGCATATGCTTAAAATTAATCCTGTGCTTAAATGCTTTGCTGAACAGAGTTTAATTTAAGCACATTTTTAAAGTTAAACCTGGGCTAACTAACACTTAAAAAGACCTTGTCAGAGTATGGTATTCAATTTCTAGAATAATTTTTCCTTTGGTTTTGTAGGTTGGAAATTTACAACTGAAATCTGTTTCATTTTTGCAACTAATGCTATGTTGCATGTCACGTTTGACATGTGGTAACCGGGAGTGCCAATACATTGCTAAGTCCCATTGCTGTGAAATCTATTTAACATTTCCCAGTATTGTAGGAGATAACACTCATGTGTCCCCACTGAATTCCAACACTGTTTCCCTAAGTCATGATAGGTCCAACATGAAGCAAAGTATTGGACTGAAATATACAATAAGCCTGAGTGCGTTTCCTTTAATTAAATAAAGTTGTTTTGATAATCTATTCAGCCACAATGAATAATATCATATTCAATTTTTTCTCAGAAAATATTTCCCATTTTTGGACCAGCCTGTAGAGGTACTTCTAGTGTACTGGGTGCTTTGATTCTGTAAATATCTAGTTATATGTCCTTTAAGAGATATAGATGTATTTAATACATCAAAAATTACATTCCATTTGTGCAGTTAGGGGCTGATTCTCTTCTGGTTTACATGGATTTTATACCAGTGCAGCTCGGTTGACATCAGAAGAATGATACCAGTGTACGCAACAAAAGAATCAAGCCCCGTGTTTTTTGCTACTCTGCACCATGCAATCATATGGGACCAGTTCATCTGAAAGCCTTCATGTCACTCTGATAATTGAAACTGGGGAACAATTGAGCTTCCCTCCATTTGGTACAGCAAAGGGAGAAAAGGATGTAGCCCCGGAAAGCTCTTCCAATCAGTATTTTACAAAGTGCATCTGTGATCTCTTCCAGGGGCAATGTTCAAGACTCCTTCCTCTTTCCCTAACGGTTTATGAGTCTTGTTCTTGGGTTGTGTGTATTTTATGTTTATGGAGGTGGCGATAGGATTTACTTTCTCACTGACTCAAGCACATTGCTTTATTGGTTATATATAGAGAGAAAGAGATAACGATATATAGATATAACAAAATATAGTTTAGCTGCCCAGATGCCTTTGTCTATTATTATTTTTATTGTTCGATATTCTGAAATTGGGTGCAGGCTGATCATTGTGTTCTAAGGGTGGTTAATATTTTGCAACATCAATTCCTGTATGGTCATTTGTTGGATTAAAGGGAGGCCTGCCTCTAAAATCAGCTTAGCACGGTATAAATCGATAATTAATGGCCCATCGCTTTGCTCTGTGAACATGATTTGCTCATAAAATTGAATTTCAGTGGCGAGTGCCTCCGATATTCCTGTTCTCATTAAAGCGCTATTTGGCTATAGTGTAGAAAATACCAGCTTGGCCCTATTATTCTAAAGTTAAATTGAGCCATATGATTGGAATATTGCCCAGAGTTAAAAGAAAAAAAACAATCATTTTGAAATTAACATTATCAATAGCCTAATGCATGTTGAAGGCTGGTTGGGTCTGACATAGGAAGTGATGCAATAAGGGAGCCCTTAAAACTCACAGTCCTCAAACAGGAAATGTTTTCCTGGAGGAATAGTATACTTGAAAACTGCAGATTACAATTTAATACTAACCAGATTTCTACATTAAACGTGATTTCCGAGAACAATTTGATTTTTCTTTTTTTTTTTCTTCTTCTTTTTTAAATGATCAAAACTGCGTCCAACCGCAGGCAGCTCCTGGAATAAGCCTGTGGCTGCCTGCAATTTAAATGTCAGACTTCACAATTGCTGAACTACATCAGATTGCTCTCAGAACCCTCTGTCACTCACCACTCGCCTGTCAATCTTAATCTGCTTCTGATGCTTGCTCTTTTCAGTAGACCTTTACTTTGTTCTCATTGCATGGTGAGACCTATTCTGAGTAGGGATAGCATGAAGTTTCCCCTTGTTTTATGATGCAGAGGTCAGCTCCCATATAATGCACAGTAAGATTCAGTTGATTGGAATAATTCCAGAAACAGCTACAATTAAACCCTGCTATATTTCTGGGGACCATAGCAGAACCTGTGATCTCCATTCAGGTGCTAGGGATGGAATGTAGAAAAATTTTCTTGAAGATTTTTTTCTTAGTTGATTGGGTATTTGATTTCCTGCTCTGTCTCCAGCAATATCATGATAATAATTATTTATTTATTTAATTATTTGTATTGCGGCAGTAGCTAGGAACCCTAGTTTTGGACCAGAAGTAGGCGCTGTACAAACACAGAAACAAAAAGACAGTCCCCACCCCAAAGAGCTTACAATCTTGGGGCTGGGCTACACTAGGGAGGGGGTTCGAACTAAGATACGCAGCCTCAGCTACGCTATTTGCGTAGCTGAAGGTCGAAGTATTTTAGTTCGACTTACCTGGCCGTCCCCATGGCGGCAGTTTGACCGCAGCTGCTCCGCCACCGACTCTGCTTACTCCTCCTGCCGAGGTGGAGTACAGCTGTCAATTCGAGAATTGATTTATCACGTCTAGATGAGACGCAATAAATCGATCCCCGATACATCAAGCGCTACCTGGCATGATCCGGCGCGTAGTGTAGCCATACCCTAAGTAACCACCACTTTGATGAATGTTGGAGTGACTGTTTAAAGATTCACTGTAGTTCCAGGAGTGATGTGACATTAGGGGGTATCTGTGATTGTTTAACCTCACATTGTCATTCTAGGGACTACCACCTCTTTGAAGCAGGGACAGGGCTGTTCCCCATTAATATGGTCAACTTATTTTTTGTGGTGAACTGCACTCATGGCTTTCAGCGCCTACTCTGATAAGGAATTTCAGCATCTATTCACTTCCAGGAGGAAATCTGCTTCATGGTCACCACAAAAAATAACTTGAGCATGTTAATGGGGAACTGACCAGTCCTTGTTTCAAAAAGGAACCATCTCATACACTCCATCCTGTACAGCAAGGAGCATGTTCCCAGAGATGGTTAACAAAGAGTAATTATAATAGAAGACTGCTGAAATGACTGACTATGGTGAAAGTTATTACTATTATTATTTATTATCTGTATTAACATAGGCACCTAAGATCCCTAATCATGGAAGTGGACCTAGTTGTGCTTGGTGCAGTACAAACACAGATCAAAAAGGAAGACTAGAACCCCTGGCTAATAAAGTTGTCATTAGAGAAAGGAGTTGGGTAAGGCAGAGGGGCTGACAGAAGATTCCTCAGAGGAAATCTTCTGACTGAACTGAAGTTCTCTTTGGAAATATCTGATTGCTGGACAGCAGTAGGTTCCCTTAAAACTAAAGGCATCTGCTACCAGAGTGTGGAGATTGCAGGGCAAAGCAATTCTCTGCAGTGCAATCCGCCACTGGCCACTCATGCGGCTTATTGGAACAAAGGAAAAGATGGGCAAAGGGAATAGTTGGCTCAACTTGATTTGGCTGGTAGCCCAAATTCTGCTGTATAATAGCTTAAGAAAACTCATCTGCCGAGAACCTCTGTCTCTGTGGGTTTCTGAAAGCTTTTGAAAGGGTCGGTGGCCACATGGTAGTCTTTTGTACAGCACACATGAATCATTTTGATTTGATTTCTGGCCCCAGTCTTTCACTCCTGTGGCTAAGATACACCCTGCAGGATATGGGAATGGAATTCTTCACTTTAATTAACCTGCCCAGACAATTATTGAACAAAACTGGCAAGCTCCCGGATGAGTTCTCGCCATTCCTCTACCACCTTGTCATGGGAGGCCGTAAAGATGGAGGGATTCAAGAGAGGGAAAACAGTGAAGGATATTCTCTGAGCCCCACAGGGATACAGAGGAACTGCTAGAGAAACTTTCCCTCTCTGAAGTCAAAATGCCTTGTTCCATGGATGAATCTGAATGATCATCTCTGTTCTCACATTCAGGAATCGAAAATATTGTTCTCCAGCCAGAACTGAAGGGCAAACGAGGAACCTTATAGAGCAATGTGACAATGTAACATTAATCCAACCCTCTGCTGCTGATATGATGGTAATGGAGGGGAAGATTAAGCACAATAATGCCTCCCATGGTGAGCAATCACCATACTGTAAATTGTGACGTTCAGACATCTGCTCATTGGAAACATTTACATTGAGACTAAATCCCTCCCAGGTTGCACAATAACACCAGCTCTGTTTTCTTAGGCTGTAGTTCCACATTTGGCATACAGAGCAAAGCCATCCAGAGGCTACAAAATCCATGAAGCACAGGCTTGAACGACCCACATATTGCCAGCAAAGTTGACAAGCGTGCAGGAAACGCTCCCCAAAGGTGCCAAGTCATTCAGCTCTGAATGAGCCAGCTTCTCCATGCGAATCTATTGCTTTCTTGAGCATTAAATATTATTGCTCTCCAGATGTGTCATGAAATTCTCCCACTTGTAACAGTGTCTAGAAAAAGGAATAGGCAGTGAGACTTCTGGTCCTAGACCATTACTTTTAGTTTTGTTCTGTCCATGTTTAAATTCATATGTGGTGTTCTTGTACCTCACTGTTCTGTGGGTGATTAGAAGAAGGACTGATGAGGAGCATTAAAGCATTCCAGATGAAAGAGACTAGAACCTTATGGGCATGTGTCCACATCAGACTCATATACACACGACACTAATTGTCAACTTTGTTGTCAATTCCAGAATGGACATGGAGACCAACTTAGCTTAAAAGGAAAAGACCACCACTTTTTTGTATTTAAGAATAGGTTTAGTAATTAATATAGTACTTGATTAAAGTGTAGTAATGGTCCAAGTTTAGCCTGAAATCTAGATTTTGAACATGCCATCTCTGGGGTCTACAGATGCCAAAACTTGCTTTGCCCAATTTACAGATAGAGTTTTATTGTGAAATTCAAGTCACGCTCCACATTCTGATCCCAATCTACGTGTGTGGGCATACACCCATATACATACTCTTGCACATGTAGATCAAAGTTTAGAAGAGTGTTTGAGTCCATGGTTTTGGTGTGGGCCAATTTATAATCGTGGTTTGAAACCCTCTCTTACATGCAATCCAAGACTTGATCTGTTCACCTTTTCATTCAAGGAGATGTCAGTTTTCATGGCCATGTGGACCTACTGATAATGTATCTTTACAACATAGAAGGGATTACCAACACAGCTGTGAAAAACCCTCTTAACACCTTTGTTTCTTTCCTAAAATTGGATTCAGTTGCATAATTCCAGTGTATTCTGCCCTAGTTTTAGGCCTGTGGCTTTGGAGAACCACCTATGTGTGCCTGTTTTTTCTAATTGGGTGTCAGGTAACAAGCTGTTCTAAAACAGAATGTACCAACATTGGAACAGCAGGGATGGAAACCAATGCTAGTAAATCAGGGAGAATTTCTTCATCTTTATCCTTGCTTCGACTGCAACATATTTGTTGGAGACGGACACTAGAACAAGCCACAAAATGTTTCAGCCTGTATCTGTATATAGTGTGTATATATGTTTGTACTTTCCAAGCTCAAAAGAGCTCAGAAGAAAGTACAAGATAAGAGCATTTTATTTTTATCGAGCATTTCTTGAACAAAAATAAACCTCAGGAGTGAAGCACGCTACCTGTCTTCCACTGTCCCCAGAAGCTTACACTACAATAAAAAAAATAGACTCAAAAGGTTTGTTTTATGTTATGTTTTTAATCATATCTTATTACCAACAAAAAATCATAGAGAGTCGGTATAGCGTTGGATCTTCAATTAGCATAACTTCGTATAGCTCTGTTTACTTCTCAGGAACAGGCCTGATCCAAACCAAGTGAAAATCTGTCCTATGTATATTTTTTATCCAACACTTTTTGTGGCATCCCTTACTGTCTTTCTTAATTATATTCACAGTATAATTTTCTGTAGGTGTGGGTTTCAAAGAAAACTGTAAATGAACATTCTTGATGCAGAAGTAGAGGGAAAAGGAAGAAGAAAAGAGTGATTAAGGAGGGACAGTCCAGATTCCCCTTAATTAATCACAAGAGACACAATTTCTAAGTAAAATTAAACCTGACTCATGATCTTGGAATAGAACTTTCAAGTGTCCGGATTTTTTTTTTTCAACCCGAAAAGAAAAATCTGGACATTTCAGAGTTCTATCCTGAGATCATGAGTCAGGTTTACTAATTTTACTTAGAAATTGCTGTCAACCTGATGTGTCACCTGAGAACACCTTAAAGACTCAGAAACCAGAAGGGAAATAAAAGGAGCCCACATTTCACTAAAAAAAAACCTCATGATTTTTAAGCCAATCTCCTGATTTGGGAGGCGGGGGGGAGCTGTTGACTCATGATTTCCCAATGGCAAGCATTAGGAATATTGAAACCTGTTGGTGAGTCCTGATCCAGGAAACAGTGAAGCCTCTGGGTAAATGTAATTTCCTTAATGGAGGTAGTTGGCATTTAGCTATCATGAACATGGGTGAATTAGAAAGAGAGAGAGAGGCAGGCCTGATATTTTTCATTGTTACAGCTACATGGGTGAAACCGATCATTAAACTCTCAAATGAACTCTCACAATGTCACGCATGGATGAACCATTTTCACAAGGTGATCACTCTATAGCTGATCTTTCAACACTCATTGTCAAATGAAACCTCCACAAGGTCAGCCTGGGAACTTATATCCAGAACCCTGCTAGACACAAACAACCATGGACTCAACAGGGCTAGTGGTGTCATGGCTCATTACAACAATTTGTAACACACCACACTGCTTGCTACCCTTAATTACCCACTTCAAACCTCTTATGCATGACAATCTAACCCTCAATTGCCCGCTTCTTTTCAAGTGACCATCTCCAACTTGTGATACCTCTTATGCTTAACAATCTGTCCCATCTTGTATTTAGCTCGGACACTCTAATGTCCTTCCCCAGACCTGAAGAAGAGCTTCATGTAGGCCAAAAGCTTGCACCCTCCACCAATAGAACTTGGTCCAATAAAAGATAATACCTTGCTTACCTTATCTCTCTCCACTGTTATACTGGCATAACATCACTGAAGACAATGGAAACTCATTGGTGTAAAACTGGTATAAAGGAGAGTAGAATCAGACCCATTGCATTTGACTCCCCATTTCCCTGTACCTCATGTGGTCATTTACATTAGTGCAAACTGGGGATAAAATGCTGCTGATTGTGAAGGGTAGCCTTTTACAACCACTTTGTAACTCATGTTGCACTAATGCAAATGACTACATAAGGTGCAGAGCAAGAGAATGAGCCCCTTAACTTTTCACTGGGGCCATTTGTTTTGTGGTTACTTCAATAGCAGGTTTTTTTTCTTCTAAATATGATCTCAAAAGCCTAAGCAATCAAACCCATAGAGATAATTAGGAAAATACGTTTCTGTAATGGACTAGAGGACAGGATTTAATCTTGCTATCTTAAATCCATGTAAGACTGTGAATTTGTCAAAAAACACAACATAAAGAGAGAGAGAAACCCTGAGGGGAAAGCAAGTAAATTTATGAAGGAAACACCTGTCCTGCCATTGCATCAAAATGATAGGAAATCAATGTCTACAAGTTCTTTAGAATGTCAAAGGGACTTCCAGTTGGGTGTTGTGGCTTTGATTAGCTGGCACGCCCTAAGGAATATCACAGTTTGTGAATAGCAAACTTCATTACCATAGATGTAAAGTAGCTTATTTTCAGGAGATTAGTTGGTTATCACCGTTTGAAAGTGGTGAAATGGTGATATTCCCAACACTCCTCTGTCAAATGCAGCCATTACATCTAATTTTTCAGGCAGAGATCTAGTGTTTCCAAGCAATGCCAACAAGAATTATACAGAAACCCCATTGGGTAGAAAATGCTATTTTTTGGTCATGTCTACATATCTAAGAACTTGTTATTGCCTGAAGAAAAAAAATGACTTCCTAATTCTAACAACATTTGAGCGTCATCAACCTCTCCAACCCCAACTAGTAATGACCAAAAGATGCCGTGGTTGCCAAAAGCTGCAGTACTTTTGACTGTCATTCTTGCCAGGTCTCAAAACTAAATGGGCCTAGCACTGATCATTTCTTCAGCTAGGACACTTGCCCGCAACTTAGGAAGTTGGGGTTCAATTCCTGGCTCAGCCACAGACTTCTTGTTTGAACTTGGGCAAGACACATACATGGATCGAACTTACATTAGCCTAATCTATCATTCAGTTTGCCATCTGTAGTAAGGGGGTAATATTTTCCTGTCTTACAAGGGTGTTGTGAAGGTATAAAACATTGATGATTACGAGGTGTTCTATTGTTATATTGACGAGAGCCTTATAAATGCAGAGGTAGAGAGAAATTATTCCTTTTCTTTTTGTAGTGAACCAGTAAACTAGTGTCAGCCATTTAAATGGAAGTCCTTTCTTCTCAGTGGACATCAAAGAATGCAATGCCCTTACTGAAAACAAAATAGGGCTATTAATACGGTTTTCAGTTGGTTGCTTGGGTCATGAAAATTTTTGAACTCTTTTCATCCCAGTTCAGGTGGGAACATTTTTTTTAAATCTGGGGAATCCGCACAGAATGGAAAAAACTGTTTTCCTCCCAATGATACATTGTATCACTATACCTCAGAAGGAACATCCTTTAAGCAATCTACAATTGTGATCTTTCTCTCAGAAACACAAATAAGTTTGAGCAGATGTTTGAAGAGAAACTAGACCCACCCGGCCAACAGAAATAAAGGTCTTCACACCCTCTCTCCGTGTTTCACCCAAGTGTCCTTTATTTACAGTGCATAGTCATTGTATTTAGTGCAAGAAAAGTGCTCTTACCAATCCCCCAACAGTTACCCTCTCTGTCCTGGTTCTCCAGGCCCCTGAGGCACCTTGCCTGCAGCAAGGAGACAGCTTAACAGCCTCCTATACCCTTCCTGGCCTGTCCTCAGCTGAGTATAGCTCAGTGTTTTTCAGCCCTCTCAGCTCCCAACCTCAGCTGTGTCTATTATCCCAGCCTAATGCTGAGAGCTAGCCCTCATTAGGGCTCCCAGCTGGGCTCCCTGCCGGCTACTCCAAGCCTCTGCCTCTAGTTCTCCTGCCAGAAAGCAGGGTTTAGCCTGCAGCGGCAGGGCATTCATGGTGTTTTGCCCCTGCCCTGCCACGAGGAGAAAGAACACATTTTAATATTGACATATCAGGAATGATTACAGCTTAGCTGTTACAGGAAGGCAACTGGGGGAAAAAACCACAGAGAAATACAAAGACTCATATTACCAGCGCTTTAAATGAAATACTGACCATAGAGAGAGAGTTTAAAAGGCCTGGGAAACAAATTCAGATTTCAAGGATGCAATGATGGTATCATGAGCCAAAATCTCTCATTGATTATTTAGTGGGCATCTCCAAAAGCATGGAGTACATCCAAACCCGCTTGCAAAGTCATTATGGGCTCAGTCCTACAAACACCGGACACGTAAGTAATCCTTGATTACGTCTGTAATCCCTGGAAAGCCTTAGGCTACTTACGTAGGCTACTCATTTCAGTAAAGGCTGCCAAATCATATCAACTGAGCTCCATATAGCAACCGCCAATTTCCCAATATGAAGAGCATCTTGTGTTGTTATTCGTGACCCTTTACATTTGAGATTTTTTAAACAACTTGAACCCTTCTTTGCCACAGAGAACTCAAACCCTGCAGTTCTATTTTATGTGTGTGGACTTAGAAGGCTGCTCCATCTTTCCATTCCTGGTTTTGTCACTGACTCCCTGGAGGCCTCATGTCAAATACTTTCATTTATCCAGGCATCAGTTTACTGATGTGAAAAATGGGTGTAACAATTATTTGGGCTGGTTGATATGCTTTTGAATCTGGAAATTTTTGATCAAAAATTCAAATTTTGACAAAAGACTGAAATACTATTTCATGAATGTTTTTCCCACCTCCATTTCTGACCAGCTATGATTATTATTATAGTAATTATTATTATGGGAGTGTGATGTTCTTCAATGTTAGGCATCTGTATCCATCAGTGGATTGGAAAAGTTAGCTCTCTGCTAAAAACTACCTTGAATGGCACAGGATAGTATAGTCAAAGTCCCACTAACATCAATGGGACTGAAAGGCGTGTCACTTTAAGAATGTATTTAAGTACCTTGATGAATAGGGATGGCTTGCTGAATTGTGCCCTCAGAAGTTGTGGATTGAAACTTTCTTTTTATATGTCATGTTTTGCCCTTTATGTCTGTATGAAAGTGCAAAGAGGTGATATGTATGATACAGGCTCTGAGGAATATACAAGCTCTTATGTCACCAAAAACATTACTGGAGAATTATTACTAAATCCCTCTTTTTAATGCTTTATGTATGGCATGTCAGATGCTTTCTGTACTGCAAACATTGTCAATGTTTGCTTTCCAATTAGATTGAGGGGCATCTGGAATTTGAATATGAGCCAGAGATATTTTTTTCTCCAATTCCTCTTTCTTGGTCTCTCTAACAGAAAGAAAACAGTGAAAATAGTAAAACAAACAAGAAGAAATGATCTGACGGGGTGGAGTCCTTCCTTTTTCCATCACAGACATTCTTTTAGAAAAACACTCTGAAAATGTTTGACATCCATTTGTGGGAATCTCTATAATTAGAGTTAATAAAAGGACATGTCAAGTCCACCTACCTTATAAAAACAGACATTCTTTTATTTCCCCCTCTTGATACTTTAACGTGTTCTTCTGATTGGCATCTGCAGAGAAATTATGATTAGCATGTGATATGCATACTGTATATATGAAGGGTGTGTGTTTCTATAGGGATATGCATATTCTCACCCATCTCCTATGAGGATTCCTTTAATTAAACAACTCCAAGGATCAAGGACAGCTAGAGCATTAAAATAAAAATATCTGTGTGAAATGAATTAGTGCTGTCAGTGCAATTCCCACTGGACATGTGTCTACAGCAACATAAGCCATCCACCACAACTGGCACTAATTAGCACCCTTACTGACAATTTCAGCTGAGAGGCCATGGGCTATGGAGACTCTCGGCATTAAATGTGATCCCTGCAGGACGGCTTCAGGTACAAAGATAGACAGTGTTGGGGGAGCCTGCTCTGTGCTGTTTGTGCTTTATGGCTAGCTAGAAACTTCTCTCTCAATTCAGAGGGAACCCAAACTTTCCGAGGCTCAGAAAGTTTCCGTTCATGAGGTTTTTTTCCTCTTAAGAGTCTTCATTTCTATGGTTGTCTGATTCTGGAGAAAGAACTCGAGGTAGGGTTTTCTTGTGAGCTGTCCTTTCCAGGTGTGTATGCCCCCGAGACTTATATAGATTAGTGCTAGTAAGGAAAAAACATTAAAATTAAAATTTCAATAAGAAATGGAAAAAATTGATATTTTCTTCTGTAAAAATTTTCTATTTTTCAACCAGCTATAGGGTAAATACTTGAGGAGGTGACTGTAAAGATCTGGTTTAAGAATAGAAGCCGTGTTAGTCAATATCCGTAAAGAAAACAAGGAATACTTGTAGCACCTTAGACACTAACCAGTTTATTTCAGCATAAGCTTTCGTGGGCTATAGCTCATTTCATCGAATGCACAGAATGGAACAAACAGAAGTAAGATGCATTTATACACACAGAAAGTAAAAAAAAAAAAAAAGGTGTAAATTACCATACCAATTCTAAGAGGCTGTTAAATTTGGATGGGCCATTATCAACAGGAGAAAAAAAACCTTTTGTAGTGAAAATTTACACTGTTTCTTATCAATGTCTGACAGTTGATTAGAATCTGTAAAAGAGACTAAACTAGGAAAATGCAATCAATTAGTATAATGATAAAGCTCTGGTGTTAGATATGTAGCTTCCTTTCGATAGCCACTATTCCCCATGTTGAGCAGAAACAGGCAAATTGGTATGAATAAGAACTGACCAGAACCTTCATCCAAAGATCGAACAAAGCAAAACTCAGAAGTATTTTTGAAAAATGTTCTTATTTCTCTGAACATCTTGGTTGCTAATGAGACAGAGAATGGTCTCCTTGTAATATTTTAGTTCTGCTGATTTTTATATTTCTCACTCATTGAAAACATGGGGAATGCTGGAAGTCTTCTGAAAAACTCACGATCCAAGAATCCACAGTTTCATCCAAAGTCTTTCTCCATATTTTTGGGGAGAGTGAGGTGTTTGCATAAGCATCTATCCCGTGAATTATCAAACCATTAGAAGGACATCCATCACTCATACCTACATCACGATATATCAACCACCATACACTCCCAGGTCGTTGTTTCAGCTACATAGTACATTACTGTTAAATAATAAACAACAATTGTACCAGCCAGCTCCTCAGCTGGTGCACATCAAATTAAGTATTTTGAAATAAATGGAACTACAAGGATGTACACCAGCTGAGATTCTGGCCCCAATCTTTGAGACAAAGTCCACAATAGAAAGGAGGAGGAGGGGGGCTTCAAGGGGAGGGAAAGGGGCAAAGGCTCAGTAGCCCCCCAAAACACAAAGCAGTTAAATAGCAGACGGGGGGAACACTTGTTTTAGTCTTTTGTGGGCCAAGAATATTAATTTCACTGGAAATGGATGGGTGTGATTTGCCATTATTTTCCATTTCCTGGTGGCCTGAAATAAAATATGACAGCAGTCCATATTCCACCAGCTTTGCTTAAGCTCTAGGTGTTTATACTGCCTTCTGTAAACACACCTTGCTTTTCCAACTGCAGAGAGAGAAAGAGAGGGGAGAATATTTGTGTGTCTATTACAGGGAGAAAAAACCTGTGTATTCAGTGAATCACGGTCTTGGAATGGAACATTATTGTCAGCTCAGCCTTCGCAAACCAGACAGAGGTTTAACAATGGGCACAAGTTTCGCCACAGAATCATCCGGCTGTAATAGAACCAAGGCGGTGGTCACTCAGTCTGTTAGGTCATAGCCCACATTGAAATATTATATACTCCACCATATGTAATAACATTGATATTGCACCTTTCAGCCCAAACCATGCACAAAGGAGTTGATTCACCAACCACTGAAATGCAGCCAATGGCCGAGGTGGAAGGGTCCGTGGGTGGCAACCAGCTAAGCCAAGTGGCACACGTCGCGTACTGCACAATCGTGGGAGGTGAGGTTCCTTTTGGCCGCGGACACCAAAGCAAATCCCATGGCTTACCAAAAGTGGCATGGACTCTTTAATGGCTGCACTGAAGAAACAGGACCTTTGCTTTTAATGTGCTGTCCGAAAGGTCTTTCACTACACAGTGAGCTGTATGGAATTCAATTTCTCTACCACAGGAGGATGAAGGGCTGACTCCGCTCTGCCAGGATGTTAAGCTGTGGTTCCATGGAATCTACAGGAGGTATTTTGAACCTCATGTTTAGACCACAAAGCCCTGCCTTCTGCTATCTGTATGAAATCCAGACTCAGCAGCACTCATCACGCAGCGTAACATTGCCAAACCATGAGTGGAAAAGAGCTGTACAAAGGAGCTATGTATTACCAAATAATCCTGACAATTAATAGCACTGTTCTGTGATTAAAAAACACCTCTCCCCCAAAGCACAGCAGCAATTTCATGGTATAGGGTATGGAAGCCGTTGGGTATCAACACACATTCACAAGCCTTGGCGTGGAAAGGGGAAATGAGATGTGTTTCCTTATTGTATTGAAATCAATGGGAAAATGGATCAAGAAGAGGTGTCTCGCCTGTGAATTCAAATGCTTTTGGTTAGCTTCTCCTCAGGAAGTATGATGGCATGTTTAGGACCTTAGTCAGTAAATCTGCTGAGCATGTGCTTAAGACTCTGTGAAATCATAGAAGTATTTGGGACATAACATGCGGTTAAATTTAAGCACAAGTCATCCCATCTCTGTTCAGGAAAACACTTCAGCACACGCTAATGGGCTTTGCTGAGCGGAGGCTTGGATGTCCATGAAGAATCCAGGATTTGGGTATATAGGTTCATTAAAAACATGGGAACTCTAGACGAAGGATGTTACCATGGTTAGAAAACAAGCCCACTAATTTGCTATGGGACCTTGAGCAAGTCCCTATGAGTATGTCTACACTACATCTGGAGCAAGCCACCCAGCATAGCACTGGCAGCACAAACCCTGGACCCCATGGGTACATATCTGGGGCTGCTAGCATATGCCACCACTGCCCCTGCTACCATGGCTACACTCCTATTTTTAGCATGCTAGCTCAGATGAAACCTAGCACAAGTATGTCTACATGAGCTGGTAATCACACTCGGAGCTCAAACTATATGTATAGCCTTTGTACCATGTTATTTGCATGGGTTAACTTCTGGTAGGTGCTACAGAAAACCTATTGTAAGTGACCATCCAAAACTGTATTTGAACGTCGTTATTTACACAGTCATTGTGAAGTCCATATAAGCCTTCAAATTTGCAAAATCCCTTCAGATAACTTATGGACTAAAAGCACTACGGGTAACCAAATTCTGTTGTCCATGTCTATATCAAGTTATATGTGTTAGTTCCAGTGGCAGATTAATGATTTTGCCACCTCTAGGCCCTGAAATAATTGCTGCCCCGGCCTCCACCCCAGCTCACCTCCGCTCTGCCTCCTCCCCACAGCGTTCCACCACCTCTCCGTTTCTCCCCCATCCCTCCCAGGCTTGCCAGAAACAGCTGTTTCCCGCGGCAAGCCTGGGAGGGAAGGGGGAAAAGGCGGGGCCAGGGATTTGAGGAAGGGTTTAGAATGGGGGCCGGGAAGGGGAGGAGTTGAGGCCGGGCTGGGGGTGGGTGGGCACGAGCATCCATCAGCACCTATGGCTATTATAAATTTGGCACCCCTGCAAATTTGCCAACGTAGGCCTAGGCCTTGTCGGCCTAGGCGATAATATGCCGCTGGTTAGTTCTTTAGCAATATTAGCACTTATGTTTAAGCACTTATGTTTAAAGTGCTTATACTTACGTTTAAATGCTTATGTTTATAAGTACTAAACTTATGTTTAGTATTAGCACTTTATGTTTAAAGCTGAAGAAAACCAACAGTGTGATAGAAATGTTCTGCGTACTAAATTTCAGCATGCTATGAACCAATACAGTCAAGCACAGGAGGGTTGTAGGCTCTCCCATCTTCTGATGTAAAAGACTGAACCAATCTGTCACTATATGGGATATTTTTCAAATTAAGTGAGGATTATGGACTTGATTGAAAGCCCATTGAAGTTGAAGGAGATTCTTTCCATTAGCTTTGCATCAGACCCCAAGACTCAAAGAGATCCATAAATTGACAGCTCCAACCAGATCCTACGTACAAGTTTAAAGTGGCCCCCAAGAGCTTTATGTTCAGGGCTAGACTTCAGAAAAATGTGATGGGCATTAGAGAAACACTGTAAAGTCAATCTGAGTGGACAGAAGTTCTCCTGTTGCTGCTTGCAGATAATTTGGGGGGAGGGAGCGAATAGGAATATGAAAAATAAAATGGATTCTGATTTAAATATTTCAGCACATAGCATCTTAGCAGGATTCTCCAATTACATTCTCTTCAGCACCAGCCATTTTATCTTCATATCGACACATCAGGGTGCCATACCAAACTTTCAAATTAAAGACCATTTTCATAACCTCAGCTGTGCCTCAAAAATAGTCTATTCCTTATTTAATGAGGTGGGCAGGAAAAAGGCAAAGCAATGCAGACACAAATTAATCTTTTCTTTTTTTGCATATATGTGTGAGTATGTGGGAAGGGTACATTGCTCTTGCTCTAACATGGCTTGTTCTGAACAGTAAATTGGAATTCTTGCCACTTCCGAAGTCAGGGATTCCTCCAGACTTTTTTGAAACTTGACGATCAATTGCCTGGGTACCCTGAGCACAGGTTTGCAACCCCAATGTGTGATAAATTAGACCTTTCACTCTGAGTTTTTCCTGGCATGGGTACTAGAACAACCCTCTGAATAGCTACTACTGCTGAATTTTAAAATCTCCCTGGCTCGCTGCTCAGCCAAAACTTAAAGCTACAGTCCACTAGAATTTGGCAATGTGCAGTCTTCTGTAACCGTATCTTTTTATAATAACTACGTTTATTAGTCTTATATAGTGCATTATAAAGGTCCTTCTTCAGAGCTAAGGAACTATCTCTGTTACATCAGGACATATAGCTCAAGTAATTATCACAGATTTTTCAAGCAGCTGACTCCAGAAGTGTGGCCCAGGGAATGGTGTACTGGACTGGGACTCAGGAGATATGGGTAATATTCCTGGCTCTGCCACTGACCTGCTGTATGACCTTGGGCAAGTCTCTCTGCCTCTGTTTCCCCTCCTACCCTTTCTCTATTTAAATTGGATGTGTATTGGTGCACAGACTGCCTCTTACTATGTGTTAGTACAGATTCCAGGATTCCTTTGGGTTCTCTAGGTGCTAACATAATTAAAACAATAAATAATAAATGTCAGTCATTTCCTTTTAATTAATAGATATTCTATTAAAGAATCTCAAATATGCTTTTCTTCAACAAAAAGAAAAAAGGGCTAAAATGCCAAAGATTAAGATCTGTTTGAGGTCTCAAATCAGTAACAGACTATAGAACAATTCCCAAAGTCATTGACTTAGAATGAGATGAAGGATGAAATTGGTCTTATGTCTACACTGAAGATTTACAAACAAAAGTTTTTAAACTAAGTATTTAAAACAGAGTTTTCCCCTTGGTTTTCCAGTCCGGCACTGAGTTCCAGCTTCTGGGTTTCCACTAGGGAAACTCATAAAATCGCAACTATCTAAAGTTGCCTGTAATGATTTTGGATTGAATGGCCACGTGATCAGCTGCTCCTGGAGGAACTTCAGACTTAGACCTTGCATCTTGGCAGCATAAGGAGTAGAGTCCTGCAATATTCTGTGGTTTCACTTGACACAAGCTTGTGCAAATGTTTTCATAGGAGCACAGTTGGTTTCTGATTCACAGGAGAAGACTGTCACTGTGAGCGCTGAATTCATTTGAACTCAGTATCTCAACTTTCACCTGTTTTCTAATCCAAATCAGAAGAAGCCACAAATACTGTATGATTTTGATTCCTATTTATAAAATGGATCACTTCACCCACAACATTCCAGACCTGGGGGAACATTTTGTCAGACATAGTCTGACTTTCGCTTAAGAAGCAAAGATATGGCACTAGGCAGGTTCAGTACAGTTCCCTTTTAAAATTAAGGTTATTGGAATGTTACTGGAGATAAAACGTCTTCTGTATCTTTGGCTACTGTCTCATCTGTCTTTTGGCATTTGTCTACATGCCTGCCTGCGTTAGGCAAGAGAATTAAGAACATGAATTTACTGCATTTAACTATTTAAATGGCTACCATGATATTTGTAATAATTCTTCAGTCTAAATGTAGGGAATGGCAGAAATAGTGGTAAAAACAGCAACTGCAAGATTTTAAGGGCAGCCAGTTTATCTGTCTATGTATGGTATCTGGGCCCTACTCCAACAAAGCATTTAATTATATGCTTAACTTCAAGCACCCAGTAGTCTATTGGCTTCAATGGGAGAACTCAAGTGCTTAAAGTTAAACATGTGGTTTCTGGACCTTGTAGAGTGCCTGATAAGTAGGTGCAGAACTCTAAAACCAAAATGTCTATTTAATCTGTCTGTGTGTTTCTAACATGTCCAGCACTGTGTTATCCAGGTGCCACATAGAAAATCAAAAGAATAAAAATATATGTCCACTAAAGACTCATATTTATAGCTCCCCACACACACGCACACACAGCAGGACCATATTTAATAATATTTAAATTAAAAATTAAAAAAAATTATATAGCGAGCCACTGTTGCCTAGTGGGTAAAGCACAGGACTAGAGCTCCAAAGGCCCCTGGGTTCTATTCCTAGCTCCATGACCAGCCTGCTGGGTGACTTTAGGCAAGTCGCTTCCCTTCCTTATGCCTCAGTTTCCCCATCTGTAAAATTAAGATAATGATCCTGACCTCCTTTGTAAAGTGCTTTAATATCTACTGATAAAAAGTGCTATAGAAGACCTAGATGTTAATTATTGTTATTATTTTATTTTAAAAATTGAACTCCCAGTTAACTGTCTTGCATCCAAGTATTACAGCTCTTTCTTATTAATTATTAATTATTACTATTATTATTATTTCACTAGCATCCAGATGTCCCATCACAGATTGAGGCCTTGGTGTGCAAGGCATCACACGTACATGTAACAAAAAGATCATCCCTGAAGAGCTTACAATCTGCTATCTGTTGACCATGTTCCCATTCTTGTTTCTGCCAAATGGTGTTAGACACTATTATAATCATGGGCCTTTTCTGAGCAGACACTGCCCACGGCATCGCATTTTGTTTTAATCTGCAGTCATGACAGCTTACTCTTATTCTGGCAGCTTGGGTAGGATTTATGCACTGTTACTTGGTTTTTCTTTTCACAGAGGTGTCCATGTTTTTTTTCTACAGGAGGCATTTCATGTAGAGAGATCTTCTGTAGGATTTCTTGAAGAAGGGAAACTGAAGGACTGAAAATTATATGTGTATAAATTATACAAACGCAACTGCATATGCAGAGATAGATAGAGTTTGTATGTGTGACACACACACAAATTCAGATCTGCCCTGTTAATAAGGGACATATTTGCATCCTCAGCTGTGTTTGCAAACTTATAGATCGGGAGAATTTATTAGGAATAAGGATAATAATTAATAATGGAATTTTCAAAGGGATTTGGGTGCCCAAATCTCATTGACATTCAGAGGGAGATGGACATGCCTAAATTCCTTAGGCTTCTTGGAAAATCACAGCCTAATATTTGAAGAACTGTCACTCACTTAAAGGTTTCACACACCTTTTCATAACTGCTGTCTGCTGCAAGGAGCAAGTGTTGCCAGGCTCCATACTGACTGAGGTTTCAGCGGCAATCGCCTCTGTAAATGAGGGAATAAATATGCAAGAAAGTGAATACAGCCAAAGAAATAAGTATTAATCAGTTTACTGTTCTCCCTGTGAAATTTTAAGCATGGGGAAGAGGGATATCAAATATGTAAAATCCTGACCAGCCTTTGAATCCAGGATCATCCTTAAAACTCACACACCTGTTTGGATAGAGAACTTCATCCCTTTCCCCTGAGCCTCTTTGGGTAGTAAAACCTGCTGTAACCTTTTTTTTTTTTTTTAATAAATGTCCAGATGGTCATTCCTTTTGTCGTCACCATTATATCAAAAAGCCTTCACCTGCCAGTCTTTTGCCAATGTGCAGACACCTCTAGAGTAGATAATGCGATTTTATTTTCTCTAAGAGATCGTTAGTATTTCATACAACAAGCTCTGAAGCAGAAAGAAAATCTTCAGAACATCAGGTGCAGAGCCCAAATTTTAAAACATAGGCACCTAAAGAGAGTCTCTACGTCCTCAAATTGGCACTTAATTACCATGTGCAAATTGTGTCTGTTCTTATTTACATTACAGTAGCATTTCCAGATGCTACTTGAGACTAGGCCATCTTTGAGCCAGGCCCTGTACAGAATAGGGAATTGAGAAAGTAAGCAACTTGACCAAGTCCAAACACCGAATCAGTAGCAGAACTGAACCTCAATCTCCAGCGACACCATCCTGCTCCTTAACCACTAAACCATCCTTTCTCCCTGGAGTCTATGCTACACGTAGAAACTGGAGGAATGTAATAAGCTTTCCTTGTTAAGATAACAGGAAGTTTTTTGTTTATCAGTTACGTAGCACTGAAGTGTTGATCTAAATATTAGGCCATCAGTTTGAGAGAATTATGTCTGTTATCTTCTGATTGCTATTCAGCTTGTACAGCAAAATCTCAGTCGATATTTTTTATTCATACCATACCTGAAACTCCAATGGCCTATCTATTTAAATTATCTTGATTAATCTACCTCGCACCTTCAATGGTAGTTCCATATGTCAATAGTAGCTGGGTGTGAGTGGGAGTTCTGTCCACCAAATGAGTGCAGGATAGTTCACAGAGCTGTGATCTACAGGGCTACTGAGAGATCTGCAACATGGAGTAGAAAAGAGACATTTCTTTTAGGTGAAGAAATGACTGTGTTGTGCTGGGATAAAGGACTCTAGCATGGAGGGGGTTTAAAACCACTGCCTAAAACAGCTGATCACACCCACACTTTATTAACAGCAAGTGAATTTCCAGGTGCTTAGCAGAGAAAAACAGATTAACCTTATTGGCCACAGGCAGCTGAGGCCCTGAAGTTTGGGATATATAAGCCTGCAGGAAGTGACCCAACAAAGGCTAGATATCTGGAGTGGGAGGGGGTTACTTTCTCTTGACTTTTAGCCTTTGTGATAGCTGAAATGAGACTTTTCTTTTATCTGTTTCTTTGGGGGAGCTCTTGCTAAAACAAGCTTTATGTCTGAATTTTAATGGAGAAGGGTAGAAATATATTTTGCAAATGTCTCTGCTGAAAAACTTACTGAACAATTGCTTTGTCTCTACCCTGGGATACAGGGCTCCAGGCTTATAACTCCCCTTTGGGATGTACCTTCTCTCTGCTTCCATATGATTCCTTGGAGATAAATAAAGCTTGCACCTTTTCAAGAAATACACTTTTTAAATGTCAAATGCATTTCCCCTCTGAAGTCTGCATTCTTGATATAAGTTTAGATTCCAGATCTGGATTTGTTGTTGTTGAAGAGTGGACCGCAGACAGTTAGTATCTTCCTCTTATTAACTCTTGCAATGTTGTAAAATTTTGCTTATTTCTATTATGTCAGAAGATCAGGGGGCTGTGGTTTAGTTTATCTCCAGGGGAGGAATTATGTGACCTTATAAGCACTCTGAAGAGTCATTGCCTTGACTTCCATCAAGCTGTAACTATCTTTCTAGCAACGGAAGACAAGGAAGAGAACCAAATAAGTTACTTTATTTTCTTTTTCATAGAAACCCATACATCATCACATCAGTGATATTATTTATAAGGGTTTTTTTCCCCTTATTTTTCAAACAGAAAAAAAATTCTTGCCATGTTTTAGGAACAAAATAAGTATTTTACACACATACCAATACCTCTCTGGAAAGCACTTAAATTTACAAGCTGTTTGTAAATTTACTGACAGTTGGCAACACTGCATCCAACATAGAGGAACCCTTTTGGAAAATAGATCTATTGCAAATAATATATTGCTGCTTAATCTGAGTGTGTTTTAACAAACATGTTAGCTAATATACTTTTTAAAATATTAGTTAACCAGGAAAGATGTTTCAGGATCTGAAAAGATTGGGGGGGGTAAATTTAAATAAAGAAATATAAACATTGAAAAGAGCAGAATTCATAATGTTGCCACATTGGAGGAAAGAGGAAATACCTTTTGGAGAAAGATTCTTTCTTATTAATGCCGTTTTTGGATGTTTGAACAGTTTAGATATAATCCAGGTATTATGTACTTTGTCATATTTCTATGCAACTCATAGATACATAACAGGTGATTACATAAGACCATAGGGATTAAATCCTTCTCCATTATGATCAGTGCTACTTTTCCAATTGACTTGTTTGGGAGTGGGTGTAAGCTCATATGGAGAGACATAGAAATAGATCTATTCATTATTAAATAACTTGAGCTTTTATAAATTATGTTTTTGAATTTACCGAGGTTGCATTTTAATAAGATAGCTGAAAGCATTAGTCTAGAATGTTGTAATATTTAAAATACAGTGACCCTGAAATACAAGCTGCCAAACTATTTGCAGATATTCCATATTGCTGTGACATGTGATATAGAATATATTGTATTTGTATTAGCTGGGAAGCTGATGCTAAACTGTAACAGCACAAACCAGAGGTGTACAATGTACACAGCTAGTGAAAAATCAGCACATTTTTAAAATTCACTAATGGTTATCGTTGCAGCACAGCGAATTGAAGCCTTTCTCCTCTTGATTCCTTTTTCCAAATTCAGCCCAGGCTGACTGTGACGGACATTGTTGCTCTTTGTGCTTTGTCTGAAACATGACTGTATGAAGTCAGCAGGAGGAGCAACAGGCTGCAGGATAAGGGCCCTTGTTTGGCAGTGTTGTAAACTTTTGGGATTTCATCCCTGAGTCTTGCAATATTTCGTGGTATTCTTCAACCTCCAGCTCCCAGAAGCACGTGAGTGTGTAAGAACTTCAGCTTTCCTTTGTCAGTACTTTTTGGAAAGTCTCTCTCTATCCCTCATTGTTGCAGAAAAAAAGCTTTAAAACATAACCACTAAGGGGATTTTCCCAGAAGCAAATATGAAGCACCTAGAGTTGGTTAGTCTCATGATTTTTGAATGGATGGTACTGGTAACACAGATGGGGTGGATTTTCACTACAGTTCTCAGCAAACAGGTGACCAGATCACAAACTGCCCCAAAACTGCCAGCCTAGCTTTCTTAGCAGAGAGACAGGTCTTGAATAGACCATGGAGACTAACCTACTGTTTTATCTCTATTAAAGGTTCATATGGTGCAGGGTTGAGGCCATACACAAATGTTTTGTTCCAAAGATGAACTGTAAATGTAGTTTTCAACAGTTAAAATCAGTTTCTCTTCAAAACTCACTGTTGCTTATAACATGCTTTGCAGACTTGAAAATGAAATGTGATTCCTTACCAGGCTATGTCTTTGGCCATATGCCCACACCGGTACATTTATTGTTATGTGGTCACTCCTATGATACTGGCACTGATTGACTGTTCGCTTGCTTGCTTTGAGCAAAACATTATTTGGAGCATTTGTTTTGAGCAAACGACATAGCAAAATTATGTAGAGGCTGCAAACTATACAAGAAAAGTGGGGGAGAAGTCATTTCTAATCTCTAATAATAATGGCAATGGTTACTTTTCACTTTCCTTCTGAAGCTCTCAGATAGAAACAATAATAAGTTTAGAAACAATAAGCCTTGGAAACAATAATAAGTTAGTCTCATATTATCCCTGGTGGTTAGGTCTGTAAGACTGGGATAGTAGCTACAACTGGAGAAACTGAGGCACAGCATTGTTATTGTGGTATGCAATCAAAATCAGGGCCTCATTGAGTAGGTGCTGCGCAAACATATAAGAAGTCATAATTCATGACCTGTAGCGATTAAACAGTTTAAATAACTTACCCAAAGTTATTCAAGTTTGATCCAAAGTCAATAGAAATTTATCTTTTGACTTCATCAGGCTCTGGAGCAATCCACTGGTGATTTGAAAATACAACTTAATTTTGTGGTTCCTGGTCATTTGCTTTAATCAATAGACTTTGCTCCTTTCATCCAAGGGAGATGATACAAGGCACCAGACACGTTACGCGATGGACCAAGTTTGTTAAAGCAGTAAAAGTTAATACGTATTTCATTTGCATGGTCTGGATTAGCCAGCTCTACCCCTGTTCTCTGATCCCAAGCTCATGGCTGAATCTGGATGCATTTCCCTTTTGTTATCCTGGAAAAAAGGAGCAGTGTCTTCCCATAAGCCTGGAGGAAGAAAGAAAGACCTAAAGTAAGCAGAATGCAGCCCCACTGGGCTAATTCGAAGGCCTTGCGTGGAAAGGGCTGGGAAACATTATATTGCTTTTGTCTGGCCCTAATGAAAATAAATGAGGGCATCAATTTAAAGTAGTTACTAAAAATTTGTTCTTTCCTCTGCACTAATTCTGAAACCCACTTGCAGTTAATTAGACCGATTCCAGCACGCTCTCGCTGTGCTGTGCTAGTGTAAACAGTGGCCATCTGAGTTTCATTACAATAAAGAAATAAAATAAACAGTGGTCCAGAAAACAGTAGTTTGGGCACAGCTCGTTACAGTACAGTGCAGTTAAAATTCTTTATGCAGTCTTGGGAATGGTAGGGGGAGAAGGTAAGGGGGGCTCTATCCATGTTTTTATCCTTGTTTCAGTAGGAAAAGTGTTTTTTAAAGCTAGGTATGCTCTACTCTGCTCAGCTGTTAAGCAGCTCTCTAGTGTTCAAAGGATGCTTCACAGCTGTGTTCTTTTTACTGGATTTACCCCATCTTCTCGAGATAAGCATGGAGGCTGTACTGCCTTTAAACGTGGTGATCTAGAAAACATTCTTGCTGCTTCGAATTCAGTAGCCCTCTAACAGCATTAAGCTCTGACTCTGCGCCCCATGCATAGACCTGGAGAAGTATGAAACACAAGCTTTGTATTCTCTGCATTTCACAGCCCTCATTTTCAACGGTGGTGTCTTTCAGGGAAACATATTTGGAATGTCACATTTCTTTTTTACCATTTTTCAACTAGCTCTAGTCTCAATATTTCCAATCAGATTTCTAAACAACCCACTCTAGTTTTAATATTTCTGCATCAGGGACCAGGCTGAAATCAGGAAGATCAGGTATATGTATAGAGATAAGAGTGGCAGGCACCACAGAAAGAAAAAATACAGCAAAACCCTCAAAGTTCAAATACATACAAGACCAGGCTGCAAATCATTTCACCACCTAAAGTCCTGTTTGGAACCATTTGACCAGTCCTAATTCTAATTCTCTTATTTTAGAGGCACGGGATAGGTCATGTAAAAGGTCTGAGTGACCTCAAATGGCCTAAGAGTGATCAAATTCATCAATGAAACTGAAAAGTCAATGTGTAAAGTGCATTTAGAAATAGCTCTGCAAGGTACCAGCCAAACAAAACTAAATGTAAATACTAAAACACGTGTCCCAACCTTGAAATTAAAATTAATCTGTAGAAGCCGCCGTCCACCCATCCATGACAAAAAAAAAAAAACCAGGACGGCATTCATCTGCAGCAGCAATGATGAGTCTTTTCAAACTAATGCCTGATTATTACAGTGATGAATTTTGCTCTTTTGTGTGAGCAGGCCTCAGTTTATCCCTTTGAAGCCTTACTTTGAAGGATGCTTCAGAGATAAAAACAAGTGCAGCGAGAGGGGAGAAGATTGTGCAACTGGTGTTTTGTGTGAATACTTAAAGTAACTACATTTGTATTAAGAACGAGGAGTACTTGTGGCACCTTAGAGACTAACCAATTTATTTGGGCATAAGCTTTTGTGGGCTATAACCCACTTCATCAGATGCATAGAGTGGAACATACAGTAGGAAGATATATGTATACACGGAGAACATGAAAAGGTGGAGGTTGCCATACCAACTTTAAGTGGCTTAATTAATTAAGGTGAGCAGTGATCAGCAGGAGAAAAAAAACACTTTTGTAGTGGTAATCAGGATGGCCCATTTCAAACTGTTGGCAAGGAGCCAACCTGACATTCATCCCAAACTAGCTGGTCTGTTATCATTGGGAGTGTCAGCCATGCAAGGATGTGGTAAGACAGAAGGCATTCCAGGAACGGAGGTGGTGTTAGGAACAAGTTCCTCATACAATCTCTCTCTCCCCCAGTGACCTGTTTTTCTTCTTGTTAAGGAGGGTATTATCCTCCATTCACTGCCCTCGAAACTCCTGGGAAAGATAAATCTGCCTTACTATAGCAGGGTCTGCCATTGGGCAGTTGCTATTCTCCATTCTCAAGGAGAGAGCAGTAGGATGTGAATCCTCCAGAGGAAAGGAAAGTTAGCAAGTGTTAGCTGACAAAGTGCTGAGATTCTCTCCTTTGTTTTAACTCAGCAGCATAGACTCTTCCGCTGAATGGAGACAGGATATGGTTTTCCACCAGCTGAATAACCCCTGAGGAAATGGCTACACTTTGCCCTGAAAACAAGGCCATTAAAGGCACAGATTCAATAAATAATGAAAGAGAAAGATGATGGTGTTTCTCGCCTCATCTTGTGGTCTGATCTTCTGTCCTGTACAACATCCTTTTGTGCTTAGTTTCAGGGCAAAGGTGCAAAGGGCTTGTGCCCTTTGAGTGGGAGCTGAAGAGCAGAGTCTTGGAGAAGCTGCTCTAACACGCCAAGGTCTGTGAGCTAGGAAGTGGCAACGAGGGTAGACAGGCAGCTCCTATAATAATAAGAACTAGCTCTTCTATGCCACTTTTCATCAGTAGGTCTGAATGTGCTTTATTGAGTAGGTCAGTATCATGACTCCCCTTTTACAGATGGGGACATTGGGGCACAGAGGGGAAGTGACTTCCCCAAGACCCCCATGGCTGAGCTTAGACCAGAACCCAGGTCTCCTGTATTTCAGGGTGAATCACAGCTGAGGAGAAGAGAGAAAAGCAGGGGAAGCTGGTAATGAAGCCCCAGAGGTCTCAGCTAGGGAACTGAGCAGAGGGGAGATGGAAGACAAACTCTTATAAGGCTGCAGTGCCATGCTAAGATATAAAGCAAAACAGGAGGGGAAGTGAGAGGGGGGCGTCTCCTTGAATCTCAGCTGCGAAGCAGGGTGAGGTAATGAGGTAGGAATGATCCTTTCAGAAAAGCTACTATCCGAACCTTGAAATCTTTCTTCTCTTTTCACTGCCCCCTTCCCTCAACCCTCCTGTTCATTTGTTCTCGGCAGCCCTTGATTCTCCATCAGATACAAAGAAAAAACCCCGTTTCTCTTTCTTTTTCTGTCAGGCGCGATGCTGAAGGTGAGAAGTTGGTAGGTTTCAAAACACGCTGCACTCCATATTTGCTGAGGATTACCTGGGAGGGTCAGTGGCAAACAGGAGTTGGGGAACCAAAACTCTACCAAACTCTGGTTCTTAATGGCCATTAAAGCTGGGGAAGAAGAGTACCACGGACATGTTAGAAAGCTGACTCATGCCAGCCAGAGGGTCAGCAGGTCAATCCCATTTCACAGCTTCCCTCACTCTGGACAGGGTTAGTGGTGGGAAGGGACCTGTGTTTCCCACTTCAACTGGGCCTCTAGCTGGACTCTTGGTGGCCTGCCGGAAGTGTTGCCAATTGGCCTAACAGCAGAGCCATCTGGGAAGTCATGCTAAGCTTTTCTCAGCTGGAACGGGCTGCAAAAGCCAACACACTGCACAGCAGGACTGCTCCAGAAATTGCAGTGGTGGTGGAGCAGAAGTCCTATAAACCATGGAAGGTGTGAAACGGGGCTTCTCATAACAATTCTTTATATGCTGTAGGTGCTTGCTTTCCGTGTTCTGTTTCTTTTAAAATATGAATGCATACCCTCCCTTCCTCTCCCTTCCTCCCCCAACCACCAGCCCACCAAGTCCCTTCTTAGTCTGTAGACCTTCATGCAGCACTCTCTCTCTCTGCCCAGATTGGCTCAGAGAGCTGGATTTGTATCAGGGTGCTGTGCAGAGTTGCCAATTGGCAGGCCTAGCATGTGTTTGGTAGGCAAGAGCCAACTCATGCTCTGATATGCCAGCATAAATCAGGAGTCACACCACTGCCTTCAGTGAAGTCCTTCCAGACCCTTCCCTACCAGGTGTAACAGGATCTGGTCCTTGTTTGAGGCTTGGCAAGTGTGGAGGGAGATCAAGGTAGCAGGGCAGGAGGGAGGTGCATTGAAAGCCATCCCAGTGTTTAGCGCGGAGCAGTCAGGTTGTCCACATTTTCACATCACCTCCACAAAAAAGAGGATGAAACCAGTTTGGAATTGCCTCGGATTCTACAGGGCAAGAGAGGTCTTATTTTTCAAGAGCTGGTCATGAAAGAGTTAAAGCTTGTTGTGTGTTGTGTTTTTTTTCCCGTCGTGTCAAGATAATAAAAAGCCATTTTTTCAACTAATTTACCATCTCCCCCACCCCGAACAAAAATTAAAGCATTTTTACCACTGTTTGCTTTTCCAGTTTCTTTAATTTGGGTAATTGCTTAGTCAACTTTCAAAAATATATATTCTGTCTTAAAAAAACAGCAGAAAATGACAGATCACCTTCCTTTTCATTTCAGATTTGGCATGCAGGTCTCAGATTGTGTATTCTTTCCATGGCGCCATACCAGCGTCCCATACTTAATTAATTTCCCTTCGCTTGTGCAGCTTTGCACTTAAAGAGACAGTGTCCCATTTTGATGGTTTGGCTTTGGCTCGCTTTCAAGAGTGTCACTTCTTAAATCTTTTATTATTTCTTTTTTTAAAAAAAAAAACCTTCCCAGAGTGCTGCATGGCAAAGAGTTGGCATTTTAATTCCCATCACCCCTGCCGCTCCCCCTCCTCACTCTTCCTGTCACTCAAGATCCAAACCAATCTGCATGCACACAAAAAGAATGCATGAGATCCCATTTCATGTTCTTGCTGGTGTATGCCGTTGAAAGTGGCAAGATGGCTTGGTAATGATTCTGTAAATTGGTCGTGATCACTGGGAGCTATCACATCCTATTAGATTTCGGCTTTGGTCAAAATCTGCTCTCTCGTACACCAGTGCTGCTTTATTAGCCCTTTGGATCCTTACCTATATCAACATGAGTGAAAGCAAAGGCTCTGGATCGAATTACCACTGAACTGCAGGGACGTGTGAATCTCAATCCAAACTTTATGGCTACCCCATCTCTCTAGATGGGGGTTGAACAAAATCCCTGGACTTTAGCATCCCAGACCTTCAGGGTAGTTTGAGTAGATAGACCCTGATTCATTCAAACTATCTAATCTATTGTATCTAATATTGCTATCTTGGAACCAAAATATGCCAATTCTCCTGCGCCTTTCCTCCATTTCATCTCTCACAAGGCAAGGGACAGGGGCTAGGGTGGGGGACAGTCTTGGTTTAATTATGTTTCCTTTTGGAAAACGTTGTGAGTGAACTGGGTGCTTGTGAATCAAAGAGAAGGCCGGATAACATCTCACACCATGCACATTTTCCTGCACATCACCAGTGCAGTGGATAGACATCTTTGGCAGTGGATCGACATAATTTTCTCTTTCTGTTCTGGTTCTGGCTCCCTCCCCACATAAGTACTTCCAGTGCCTCGCAGCGTCAAAGGGAAACATCTCCTGCTCACTTCAGCACTCACCTAGCAAAGCATCTCAGCCTACACCTGTTGTCCAAAGCTTGGGCCTCTCTTGAACCAAGCTAGCCAATTGTGCTGGCCATGAAGAGGGTCGTGCATAAATTGGGCCAGAAATGAGGACCACTGTTCCCTCACAACAGGTGTAACGTAAGGTTAAACCTCCAGAGATGATGGCTCATTCCACTAATTCCCTATGTCTCTGACCTCTAGGCAACAGTGCTTTGCACTATGCCAATGAACTCCCCACTCCTGTATCATATCAATGAGCCCCTAATAAATGTGTTTCTCCTAATGACTGGGCCAGCTGATGCTGTATTTGTGTGAATTTAAAAGCAGAATGGAGGATTGAATACAAAAAGGATCATTTTGAAACTAAACCTACTGTATCCTGGGGAAGTGGGCAGCATTGGAATGGCTAGTAAGTTTTTATGATGTTTGGAATTGCAGTATGCAAATTTTATAGACTATGTTGTTCAATAAGCCAATGCAGTCCAGGAACATTATAGGCACCAAGGACTTTTTGTCAGATGTTCCCATACCACAATAAATGTGATTTGCAAAGGAGAAAAAGAAATATCTTTTGCCCCATATATGCCATCACCAGGAAAACCAAACCTATGACCATTCCTCTCTCAGAATGTGGTCCAAAGCCTAATCAGGTCAAAGGGAGTGCTTCTGTTGACTCCAAGAGGTTTTGGATTAGATTTTCTGATCACCGATGCAGAACTTCATAGAGTACCAAATGATTCTAGCTTGTTCACTGGATAGAAAATCCTTCCATTATTCCTTTGGTTGTTTTTCTCATTCAGCCAAAGCACCACAACCAAAGAATAAGAAGCCTGGCTCACAAGAAATAAGAATAATTTTGAATCCTCTTTGAAACCAGTAAACAAAACTGAACTGAACCTTTTATATTTACACACTGGCAAACGTCACCCAATTTTTATTTCCAAGTATTTTTCATTTTTACGCACCTTTGCACCATCCTGGATTTGGTTGGAAGTGAGACGGGTATAAACTCACAAGAACACCCAGAGGAATATGAAATGAAATTAGCTCCAGTAAGATTTGGACGAACATCTGAAGGGGAATTATCTGAACTAAATTCTTACTATCTAGACAGTTTCCCATTACTATTATATTCAGGTATATCTAGACTACTGATTAGCTGTTGAGGAGCTAATGATTTGTAGTAGCATGCATCAGACTTTAGAACCATCACACTCATATATTATTCATACTTTTGATTTGTTGATGTCGTATGGCTGCAGGCCTCTGGGAATCTTAATAAAATTATAGCATTCCAAGGTAGCAACATGCTCTAATAAATCTCCAGACTAGAACTAAACAACTCATTAATAATACTTGGTATAGCACTATTCATTTCCCAAGAACCTTGTGAGATCTTCAGGGCAGGGACTGTCTCTTAAGTTCCATAAAGTGCCTAATACAATGGAGCCCTGATCTCAGTTGGCTTATTTTACTACCGTAATACAAATAATAATGATAACGACAAACAAACTGAACTATTCTAAATGAAATCCAATAGAAACAAGGAATCCAAACCACAAGGCAGAGATTGTGTTGTGACCCATTCAGAAGGCTAATACATACACAATATAATATGTTCTCTTTACAGTCTCAATAAAGTAGCAACGCAATGAAAAGCTAGGGAAGGAAACCTGGTGGCTACCTTAGTCAGTACCACTTGTTGTTTTCTCATCCTCTTACCCAGACAAGTGATTGAGAACACTGCAGAAAGATGTTTTATGGAATTTGTTGGGGTTCTTGATGACCATAGCTTAATGAGGACGAGTGGCGATATCTCGAGTTTCTGTCCCACCTGGAGGTATCAACGAGAGAATCTACATGACTTAGAATACTTTGCACTTCTCTCCAGTCAGGAACTTAAAGCCTGTCATAAAGATTAATTAAACCTCAGCACAGATTGTGGAAGGAAGGAGAGGGCGCAGAAGCAAAGCAGCTATGATTTGCTAGAGATCTCAGAAGGTATCACTGGGAAAAATGAGATTAGATACTGAAAGTTCACCGAACTCAGCCCTGTTCTTAGATTATTAGACTTTGCTTCCCTCAAGGAGAAATTCTGTGGGGAATCTCAGAAAAGCAGCAGTTTCTAACTGCCAATAAAGGGAAAGAGATGACTTCTTATTTGGATTGTGGTACTGCTAGGGGCTCCAGACTGGGACCCCGCTGTCCTAGGGGCTGTACAAACAAAGAGCCAAAGAGCTTACAATGAAAAGCTCTGGACAAAGCTGAATCTTTGGAACCAGGGGATGGTGGTTTGTGGGAGTATTAATAGGACAATACATTGTGCAAAGCAGGACAACAGGAGAAGGTGGAGTTTAAAAGGCAGGTGCATTGAGGAAAAAACACAAATGAAGAAGCATTGGGCCTGATTCTCTCTCAGTGAACACGAGGGAACTACTGAATTTATACCAGTGTAAATGAAAAGAAAATCAAACCCATAGTATCCGGTTAGATCAGCGTGGTCCCTGCTTAATGGCAACGTCCATTTTTCAGCCCTGCAGTCTTACCCCAGTGTCATAATCTCTCTCCTGCTACTCAGTCTCCATTACGCACAAAGCGCCATTGCTAACAATAGGAAGGTCCGAATTAGAACTTGGTCAGCATGAGGCTGAATCAAGTGCATTGGCTCTGTGGTGCCGACACCAATAAAATACTCCTTTTTTAAAAAATAAAATATATTTCTAGGCTCCCATATCTGTACTCTGTAGAGATATCTCCTCAGCCCTGATCCAAAAGTCACTCAAGTCAATGGTCGGACTCCTATTGACTTCAACGGGGTTCGAATCAGGGCAATAGCCTTGGGTTCTGACTATGGAAGAAGCAGGAGTGCCAAAATACAGCAAGAAGAGCTGCTCTTGTGCTTTTCCAGGGCCAGCAGGAAGTGCTGGTAATCTCACAAGGCAGCCTGATCTCACAAGTTGTATCATCCACTTCCAGGTTTGTACCATTAGAATAAGCACCAGACTTACTCAGAGAGGACCGCAGGTTCCAAGCGGTTTGAGGATCACCCTATAAACAGAAGCTGGTGGGTTTTTTTTCCTTTCAAGCTGAATTGAGACAACCTGCTGTGACTTGAAGCTCATTCTCTTCTCAGAGCACAGCACTCCAAGAAGAGTCTCAATCTAGTTTTATTTCTTGCTGTCCCTTAATTTCCATGACACTCACTGAGCCAGGTTCCTTTGCTAACCCCACATACAAATTCACCCAGATAAAGTCTCAAATCTTGTTGAGTCAGGACACCATTGCCTGCAACCCTCAGTGCTCTCTTTTTAGACTGACCAGACTATCCCTTTAAAAGACCCAGAATGGTCAGAGGTCAAGAGTATGGAACCTCAGGTTCACACAACTCCTACTAAATTCAATCAGACAAAATAGTCTCTAGTCAGAACTTATCTTCTCCAGAAATAAAACATACAGTAGGAGAAGAAACAAATTGCTTGGCACCTCATTATCAATTGTAAGCAGACTCCATTTTCACCCTGGGGCCTCATTGGAGTGATTTGTGAGGTAGTTTCTCTCTCCCTCTCCCCTTCCCCTTAACGGCTGGCGTTTTGAAGGAGTTGGAGGCAACACAAGAACAACAGTGATTATTTGCGTCCTTCTGGGACTCCCGTCTTGCTGTCTAGTGCCGAAGTGCCCCTCTCTCTGATGTTGTTTCTGGAATCTGAAGCCAGCTCCATGTTGCTTCTGTGTGTGCGGCTGATTGTTGAGAGGACGTAGTTGGTCTCCGCCAGAGCTGACATTTTCTCCCATGACGAAAAACTGAGCAAAACTCAGTCTTCAAAAGAATTGGCTGGCTATGTTCAACAGTCCCAAAAGACCCCACTAACATATGCCCTTCCCAAAGGACAAATTTTGAGGGACTTAATTGAGTAATAACTTTCTGCATGAGTAGACTCATTGACTGACTGATTTCAGTGGGACTATTTGAGAGTTAAGGTACTAGTCCAACAATGACAGAACATAGCCCAAAGAGATCAGTACAATATAGGCAAATATCTGATTTGTTTCTCAGTTGCTTATTTTTAATTAAACACCCCAAACTTTCCCTCCTTACCATCTTCCCACCATAGTTTGACCCTCCCAACTTTTCCTGAATACCAATTTCCAAGTTTTTATCCCCCTTCTTCTCAAAATCCAACATTGCCTCCCTTCATACAGATAAGGATCTTAGTCATGAGATAAATACCTAGAGCTGGCCAGAATTTTTCAAATTTAGAAATTTTAACAGAATTTTTGACCAAAAAAATGAAAAAAAAATTAAAATGTTGGTGACATTTTCCCCTGTTTTTCAACCAATTCTAATAACTGCAATGCATAGATGTTGAAGAAGAAGAAGAAGAGGGACTTCAGAAAAGATGTAAGTGAGAAGAGGGCAGTGGCTTTGCAGAGCAGCCCAGAAAGAACATGCAAGAGAAAGTTTGGCGGTAGTTGTGAGTTTTCACATTTTTCTTCTAAATCACCAAGCTGAAGGTTCTGGTGTTCAGAGCCATGGAGCCTGATGGAGCTCTGCTTCATTCTATCTGGTTCCACCTGGCTGTGAGTAACAATAACTAGACCTTAATAGCACCCCACCCAGTCTCGCCATCTGGGAATCTCAACTCATAATGGTATGCAGGTAGCTAGCTTGCCAGGAAAAGAAAATTGTTCTTATGTAGTGTTGTCTGGCTTGGGTTATCTTTGCAGCAGAAGCAATTAGAAAACAAGACCAACAAATCCATCCCTCTACACACAGAGAAAAACATTTTCAGTCTTATGTTTCATCAACATTTGTTTTTTATTGAATTTTTCCAACCAGCTATGCTTGAGAAGAAGGAAGAACCTTCCCGTGTCCTCTAAAACCCAGTGAAGGAAGATGGTTTTCTGGCCTTAAACAGTCTTTGGAACTGTAGCAGATCAGCCCCCGCCAGATGTCTATTTGTTATAGCACACAGATCTCTGTGGTGCCTTTTCCATGTTAATGTAAAGCAGTGTGTAGTGACCACCATTATGGGTCACCAAATTGAACTGAACCATGTGCTAAAATCATGATTCTTTATTTCTTGAGGAAAAGAAGCAACTTCTTTAGTTGACAGTTATAATAGACTTCTGTGGACGCTAGCCACTGGAAGGAGATACATAACATACACTGAACAGTGCGTTACAAGAGTATTCCCTAAAAGAGATTTGTTAATGATAGATAGATATCTTGTTTTTTGCTTGTTTAAATGCATCTCATCATGGTATCTCAGGCTATGTCCATACTACAGTGTGTAATGTGATTCCCCTATAGTACACATACTTACACTAGCTTGATGAGAGCTAGTGTGAGTATAAATAGCAGTGTAGCCACAGTAGCATTGTAGTGGCAACAGAGGCTCCCAACCTACCTGAAACCAATGGATATGTTCCTGCCATGGCTTAGCCATGCCTCTGTTGCCATTATTTGTGCTATCATAGCTATGCAGCTATTTATCAAGCTAGTGCGAGTATGTGAACCTGAGCAGGTGAATCACATCCTTAGCTAATAATGTAGATGCCGTGCTGTATAATTCATCCTTGGGAATAGTAATACAAATATTCTTGTAAGAATATGCATAGAAAAACATGATAGATTGCATCTCTCTGATTTCTCTGTTTCACTCCATCCTTTCCTCCCACCGTTCAGCCGTGATGTCATTCCACCATTAAAAAAAATTGCTGGAGGAAATGGAGAAATGTTGCATGAAATTCAGCCACATGAATGTAGAGAATTTTCTTTATGTTAGATGTGGTATAACACAGTGCAGAGAAACACACCAAATATATTTCATCTCTTTAAATACTCTCAAAGATGGACTCAGGGTCTAATAGACTTTTCATTTCTCAGTATTGAAAATGAATATATATATATATATATATATATATCCCACATCTGACTTTAATGAGGATCAAATGCATGCATCAGAGAGCAAAATTTGGCCCATACCCGTTTTCATTTGCAGCTGTCTTCATCCTAATCTTAATATTTAATACAGCCTGGAACAAAGATGGCATCTAAATGAAATTCTGTTTAGAAAATAGGAAAGTTTTCCAGTTGGCTTTATTATATTTTTAAACAAAACAATAATGTGCCACTGGTTCAGATAAGATGGAGACTGTGTGATTGTTTTAACAGGACTAAATAAAGCAGGTTTGAACTGAAGTTGCAAGAAGGTTGGTCCAGCAGCAAAAAAACAGCAGTGCCACGAATATATTACCCTGGGATCTAAGGCAAATGTTGATTGTATTGGATACACTGTTCAATGTAAATCCATAATGTTGAACTATTTTTATTCACCCCAAAGCTGAAGACAGCTTCTTTTTGATGGATTCTTGGTGATGAATGGCTTGTTTCATTTGTGTAAATGAACTGTCAGAAGCAATAGATGAACAGTACGATTTCTCTCCCCATAGGGCAGGAAAGTTCTGTAATCAAAATAAAGTTGTATTTTTGGTCAAGTCTAATGAAAGGGCCGATATGGCTAGAAACTCAGAAGGATAGGTGTGGATGGTATGAACCTAATATTATACCTTAACTGAAGACACTAGTGCTGTGGGCAGATATGTTTAAAATCCCTGAAGGTAAATATCAGTCTAGGCTTTCCAAGGGGAATAAGCTTACATCAAGATACTTTCCAAGGGGTTATAATGCCAGACAAATTCCTGAGTGGGCAAGGAGGAGTGGCAAACAAGAGAGCTTGGGGGATTTTAGGCAAGGAATGGGGTTCCTTCCATTTAGTTTTGGTTCTATGCCTTGTAACAGATATGGATGACGAGGAAACTACTGCTATGACTTGCCTAGGGTATGCCATTGTTTTTTAAGCATATTAGGAAGAAAAGAAATCCTAGCAATGGTATAGGCCCATTATTAGATGGAGATGGTAAAATCATTAATAATCATGCAGAAGTTTTGAATAAATATACACAATACGGTTTTTGCAAATTTACCCACATCAGTTAAACCAATACAAAATGGTGGGGCATTTTACAGACATCCCATTGCACAGCCATCACCACAGGCACACTTCAGTAGTGTTTGGCCTAGTGGATAGGCCACTGGACTGAGACTCAGGAAAGGTGAGTGCACTTTCCGGCTCTGCCGCTGGTTTACTGGAGGACCGTGGGGCAGTCACTTCACCTCCCTGTGCTTCAGTTTCCCCACTTCTGTGGGGGATGGGTAATGACATAGGCTTCTTTTTTTATAGATCTATAGATGAAATGCACTACATAGGAAATTGCTATTATTCATTGCTGGCTTCTGTTTTGTCAATCACAGTGGCAGCGGTGTGATCTAACGGTGAGAGAGCAAAGGACCAGCAGCCTAGAATATCCTGGATTATCCTTCCAGTTCAAGTCACTCACTTGCTATGTGACCTGGGGCAAGTCACCTGACTGTCAGACCACCTGGATGGGAACAGGAGCCAGTCACTCAGAACCAATGGCTAAAGTTCAGCAAAGGTTTCCTCAGCCCAGTGGGTGCTGCAGACCAGGATGGAGTCACACAGGAGGGCAGAACTTGACTGTGTGAGGGTACAGGACTAAGATAGTGAGGATTGAGGTGCACTGATAGATTAGTTTCAGAGTGGTAGCTATGTTAGTCTGTATCCGCAAAAAGAACCAGGAGTACTTGTGGCACCTTAGAGACTAACACATTTATTTGGGCATAAGCTTTCATGGGCTAAAACCCACTTCATCAGATGTACAGAGTGGAACATACAGTAGGAAGATATAGATATAGATCTATAGATATATATTTACACACAGAGAACATGAAAAGATGGGGGTTGCCATACCAACTCTAAGAGGCTAATCAATAAAGGTGAGCTATTATCAGCTATTATCAGCAGGAGAAAAAAAAATTTGTAGTGATAATCAGGATGGCCCATTACAAGCAGTTGACAAGAAAGCGTGAGTAACAGTAGGGGAAAAGTACCATGGGGAAATAGATTTCATTTTGTGTAATGACCCAGCCACTCCCAGTCTTTATTCAAGCCCAAGTTAATGGTATCCAGTTTGCATATTAATTCCAGTTCAACAGTGTCTCATTGGAGTTTGTTTCTGAAGTTTTTTTGTTGAAGAATTGCCACTTTTAGGTCTGTTACTGAGTGGCCAGAGAGACTGAAGTGTTATCCTACTGGTTTTTCAGTGTTATGATTCCTAATGTCAGATTTGTATCCATTTATTCTTTTGCACAGAGACTGTCCGGTTTCGCCAATGTACATTAGTGTAGGTGTGGGAATCAATGGTAAAATAAATATATAGGAAACAAATCAATCTGAAAATAAAAGCTGGAACAGTGATGTTACAAAGCTGGGACAATGATGTTACTCACTACAGCAACTAGAAGATGGGCTGATCAGGGAAGGAGAGTTAGTTCTCTACGGCATGCAGTACTCATTCACTGTGAAAATGAGAAAAGATTTTGTAAACCCAAAGTACAGGTCTACAGCTTATCAGTGTCCCTAAAGACGGCTGTATTGTGTTTGTCTAATTACAGTCCTGGAAGCCTTTATCATTCTGTTCTGTTTCACAAAGGAAATGCTTGCTTACTGACTGGATGGCCTATCTAAAGCCATCCGTAATACATTTCCAGTGGCAACGTAAAAATATCTGCCAGGGCTTCAAAGTTCTGGCAAGGGAACACACTGAGTCGGACTCCTGGAGGAACTGCATTGCTGATCAGGACAATCTGTGTATGTGCTGCTAAAAAGAGGCAAAAACAATCCATGCTGGGATGACAAATCTTTGTCCTCTCTGCATATAGGCTGACACAGAGTGCACAGCTCAAAGCACTGCTATTTAGAGGTGCCTTGATTTCAACTGAGCGATAGTTTTTTTATCTTATTCTTTAACTATGGGAAGGGAGATAGATTTAGATTCTGAAGCCAGATGGAACCAATAGGATCATTTAGGCTGATGTAACTTAACAAGAAGGTGGTTGGGAGAGAGACAGGAAGAGTTAAGAGGTGTTGGGGAAGATGTGGGGGACAGACAAAGAATGAGGGGAACCAAAAAGGTTGAATAAGGCTCTCTACTGCCACCTCCTAGACCAGTGATTCTCAACCTCTAGCCCGCAGGCCACTTGTAGCCCAATCAACACACAGCTGCGTCCCATGTGATGTCCTCAGGGCCAAACAGGTAGTATATATATTGTGTGGATGTGGCCCACATAAACACAGAGAGCCGCATATGAGACCTACTGTGGTAAATAGGTTGAGAACCACTCTCCTAGACCCAGAAACCCTCTGGCAACTCCTGCACTGAAGGACAGCTGGAAACAGTCTGCTTTTCCTTTCCATAGTCTGAAACCAGAGGAGTCCCTTGGACAATAGTTATGCAGCACAGTTCATTTTGCCCAGGGGCTGATTAAACATCATCACTCTGTAAGTACAAGTTAATTGTGTGCCAGTCGGTGTGTACTAATGTCTAAATATTTGCATGTGATCTGCTTAGGGACGTAGTATTTCAAGGAACCCAACAGAGCTGCCACGGCTGAGCAGATTCATCCTTTGCAAATGATCTATGTGATCATTTGCACCTCGGTGTCAGATTACTCAGTCCAGAATAACGTTCAGATTATTATATTAGGGATATTTAGGTTGTTAGGGTTCCCTTTTCCTTGATGGAATTTGAAACCCAGGGACAGACTTAAACCTATCTTCTTACCGACAGGAAGGGTTCCTCCACATCTGGGTGGTGTCATATTTCCAACTGCTTTATATACGATATATCAGAGGTAATTAGGATAACTATTAGATAGTAGAATATCATATATGGTCTATTAGATAATAAGTATGGCTAATTTAAAATGAGTCATAAATGAATGAAGTACATTAAAAAAGCAGTATTTATCAATGTATTTATTCAGTCTTCAGCATCCTTGTGTATGACTGCCTCGCAAGGGATCTATCCTCATAGCACTCCTGGAGTTAGGGCAGTATTATCCCCATGTTACAGGTGGGAACTAAGGCACAGGAAGATGAAGTGACTTGCCCAACTTCACAATGCGAGTCAGCAGCTGAGCCAATAAAGGAGCTGTGCTCCTCGCTCCCAGTCCAATGCTCTATTCACTCCCTCCGACCGGTAAGGAATGCTCCCACCCACTAAGAGCTTGCTGTTTCAGAAACTGACATCTGGACTGCTGCGATATGACTCAGGCCAATCCATGGATCTAAGGAAGCATGTCTAGTCCGCCCCAGCACTTGGATGTGTATGTTTGTCCCTTGTGTGCATACGGGGCAGATGCTTACATAAGGCTTTGTTTTGTGGAGAGGCAGAGTGAGGCTTATGTGTTGCCTTCCAGAAAAAAAATAAAAATAAAATCTCTAGTGGAGTGCGCCTGGAGTCTTTGAACTGCTTCAGAGACACAAAGGCAAGAGAGGTCTCTTGTGGTCAGAGGAATAAGATCTATTCACCCTCTTTCCCTCTCCTGCTGCTGCTGGCTCCCTGAAGCAAACCTGCCTGGCTGTAATTGGCTTATAATGGGGGAAAGGTGAAATTGTGGGGGAGGAAGTGAGCTTTTCTTGGCTTCCTTTGAGGATTCAGCTCCCCGTTGGGTTTGCACAGCTCTGACCACCCAGCCTGCTTTCCAGCAGCCACAGGCCCGGCCATGACTCTCCCTGGTGAAACACCACCTTGCTGTGCAGCCGGAGAAGCGGGAATGCCTGGCTCCTCTCCTTCTCCTTAGAACACACACCTGTCCCACCACTCCTGGCGCGCATGCGCGCACAAACACACACACACACACACACTGTTTTCCTTTTTAGCTGTTGTTTTCTTTTTACACTGGAGTCTGAGGTCAGGGGCCCTTCTGTTGGGACGCTTTCCAGTTCCCGTTCACCTCCTTTTACCCCGTTCTCTCAGCTCTTTGGAGCTACGGCAGCATGTCTCTCCCTGGGCTCAGAATAAAACTGCACAGAGGCATGAAACACAAACCCTGGCTGGGCTGGGTTGAAACGTTCCACTATCGCTCTGGCGATCTTCAAAGGGAGTCTCTGTTCGTTTAGTGCATTTCCCTATCTTCTCATTTCTTGCTATCGGTTTTGGGGTGTGTCATTGTTTTATTCTCCCTCCTCCTGTTTTGCTCTAAGCACGGCCTACATGTGTTTCTAAAGAGCACCTCCTGCAAGACATGGAATGATTCAGTCCCCCGAAGAAGAACAGGATTTGCCTTCTCCAAACCCCGTCCTTTTGGAATCGGGAACAAACAGACCAAACCCATCTCAGGAGCGAATATACTGACTTCAGCAGAATTGCAGCAAGGTTGAATATGACCCATTGGCTCCTTTATGGCAGCTTAGCCGTCCTACAGAGCTTGCAAAGTTGGCTTCATTGCTCCCAGGTTAAACATCCTCCCATCGTTGGGCTGATAGAACATCTGTGCACTGACACCTGAGCAGCCGGGGGCAGAGCGGTGTGTTGGGGCAACGCCTATGTTGGAAGAAGGGTGCGGCCAGGGCAGTCTGTTCCCTTCCATTCCACAGGAAGACTTTCAGAGTCACCTTAAATTAGAACAACTTCTGGAAGGTGCTGACTGGTCTTGGTGTCAGGCCTAGAATTTAGGAAGTGCACAGTTCGCAGCCCACTGCTCATAATCAGGGCCAGCATCCTTCATTATTGGTCAGCCTGAAAAAACAAAGGCTGAGAGGAGATCTGATTGTGCTCCCTAAATGCCGCAAGAGGGTAAACAGCAGGCAGGAAGATAAGGTTGCTAGGTGTCCAGTTTTCGACCAGAATGCCTTGTCAAAAAGGGGCTCTGGGGGCTCTGGTCGGGGGCACAGCAGGGGCCTGGGTCTAAGACAGGCTCCCTGCCTACCCTAGCTCTGTATGTCTCCCGGAAGCAGCGTGTAGGCACACAGACTCTGTGTGCTGCCCCCATCCCAGTGCCGGCTTCACAGTTCCCATTGGCTGGGAACTGCGACCAATGGGAGCTGTGGGGGCGGCACCTGCAGAGTCTCCCTGGCCGCTTATGCACCTAGGGGCTGCAGAGACCTGGCAGCCACTTCCTGGGAACTGTGGTAAGCACCGCTGGGACTCCAAACCCCGTCTTGCACCCAAACTCCCTCCCAGAGCCTGCCCCTTGCACCTCCTCCTACACAAACCAACCCTCTGCCCCAGCTCTGAGCCCCCTCCTGCACCCCAAACCCTTCATCCCTAGCCTCATCCCAGAGCCTGCACCCCTAGCTGAAGCCCTCACTCCTCCACACCACAACGCCCTGCCCCAGCCCCCTCCTTCACGCAAAACCCTGCATCTCTGGCCACACCCCAGAGCACACACCCCCTCCCACACACTGAACCCCTCAGCTCCAGCCCCAATCCAGAGTCTGCACTTCCATCTGGGGTCC